>JAIUCV010000009.1:36589733-37153253 GCA_026724425.1 Erythrophleum ivorense
AGTTTGGGATTCTCATTTTTAGTAGTTTAGAATGCTTCTCAAATTTTTTGGGACCCTAAATAATTTATTTCGGGGGACTTCCTTTTGTATCTGATGAATTTCGTTCATTGATGGAGAAACCGTACGTTACGTTTCTCACGTTTTCTTTCATTTTTAGAAAATTGTATGTTACAACTTATATAAACTTAAAAAATTCATAACTAATTTTAAAAAAATCAAAACCCAGCAAACCATGGCATTCTGTAAAGTTATGAATGTTAACTTGAGGCTAAAAATAATTTCAGACCAAAATAGAAGTGTTTAGCCCTTGAAAACTGATAGAACTTCAAAAATTCATTTCTCTCTCTATATAAATCCAAATGAGGTGCTTTTAAGTGCTGCAGAAAGCTTATCATGTCTTGTTTAAGTTTGTAAAATGTCAGAGCCATTGGACAACAATTGGCCCACAAGTGACACAAGAAAAGAATATGATTATTTGTACAGTAACAATGCCAATTCTGTCAAAATTTGCCAATTTTGAAAATTCACCAAAAATTCTCTAGAGCTCCAAATAATATGCATTTTAGCTTCCCAAAAAGCTCTAGATGAGAACTATATGCATGCCAAAGTTCAGGCCAAGAAGAGTTCACTTGGTCAGATCTTGATTAGCATAAGAATATAACAAATTTAGTACCATATAAAGGTCAAAGTTGGTCCAAATGACTTCTTAATTTCTCTACCACCTCTTGGGCAAGTTTTAAAGCATAAACATAGCATATATAGGCTATCCAATTGACCTAAATTATCATGCATTTTAAACTCACTATACCACAAGCCATAATAAGCATTCAAGAAAGGCCCTTTAAGTAGTGAAATTATGCATTCTTATTGCTTTGGCTCTATCTTTAGTATGTACATCATATTCACATACTTTTACATTTGTTTAAGTATCTACATCTCAAAAATAATATATACATGAAAACTTTGACATTCATATACATAAAAAACTACACTAAAGTTAAAATATGATCCATCAAGCTCCTTGGCTTCCATTTTGGCCTCCTTGAACTCCACCTAGACATATTGAGATGGGAGAGGGAAGGGGGTGTGATTTAAAAAATCTCTGTAATGAATATTTTTTCATAAAATATCAGAATTGAGCTGTATAAAAGCAAGTCTCTTGAGATGAGTGAATTAAGGCCAAATGAAATTTTGATAAAATTTTAAATAATAAAAAATAAGGATTTGAATCTCAAGTTGCCCAGGAGGATTTGAGTCTCTAGTGGCATTTTCATAAATATAGGCACTTTTTGGAAAACTCACCACCATTGAAAAATTTTAGTTTTTTGAGGTTTTCAGAGGCCCTGAAATCATGGGAAGTCCTAGGACAGTTGAAGCTCCTTCGGTATACGTTTTCCAATGGTGGTGAGCCCGAACTTTGACTGATTCATTCGAGAAGGTTTTAATTCTGAATTAAGTGATCTCAAAGACATTTTATAAAATTGAGAACCTAAATTTTATGATGGAAAAGACCATTCTAAAAAAGGAGCTAAACCAAAGTTAAAACAAAAATGCCACGTACGTAGGACGTAAAATCATTTTTTGGAATAATTTGTTCTTGAAATTTATTTATAAAGTGGCGTCCCATCTCCTCTCATTTCCTAACAGGCCTAAGATTTGTTCAAACTAGGGAGAGGAGCTGCCTAAGAGAGATGCACTAATAGAACCCAAGAGGAGGAAGAAAAGGCTAACAAAAGGTAGGTAAATTTAAAGATTTCCTAGTCTTTCTTCTTGAAACCTTGCTCTCCTTTCTTTGCTTCATCTTTTTATGGTTTTGGATGCTTCAATGATTCTATATTGGCCTTAAATTAGAGGGGAAAAGCTAGAAATTCAAGGAGAAGAATAGACAATGGGAGAACCTCTTGGAAAGGGCTTGAATTTAAGGTAATTCCTTTTCTTTTGTTGCTTCTTCTTCTTGCTCTCCATTGTGTGTGTGTCGTCCAAGAATAGACCCATAATAAGGGAGGAGGTTTTGTTCAAGAACCATTGAGAATCCATTGATTTAGGTTGTGGGAACTTGGAATATGCAAAGAAATTGGAAGGAAAACTAATGAAATTTAAGATAGGAAAGTATGGAGTTCTTGAACATAATGTAAAAACTAGTTTGATTCTTGAATTTCCTTGCATGTGTGAGTGTTTAAATAAACTCCTAAGACCCCTAGAAAGCCTCCCAAGTGACTCTTCTATCAAGGAAAAATTGAAAACCCCTTGAACCCTAAATGCTTCCATAATTTTGGCCTAGGACAGATGGAGGGGTTAGAGAGCATTTTAATTTATTTTAGCCTTGGTTTGGGACTTCATATGATGGTAGAAGGTAAGAGGAACCCTTGGAAAAAATTTAGGAGTCATGGATTGGGTGATGAAGCAATGGTTTCCATAATATAGTCTTATGAAGCAACATGTACCTAGACTTTTGAAAGCAAGTGTGTGATGGCTCCAAGGACCTTAAATAAGGTCAATAGGCCTAGATATGGGAAGAGAATAGAGCCAAGAACTTGAATTATGGAAGTTGCTTCATTAAGTTATTAATGGAACCATATTATGACAAATAGAACAAAGTGTATTCTTAAGAGTGAGTAACATGTACTAGCTTGTTCCAAGAGCATAATTGGGTGTTGTTTATTGTGGTTAAGCCAAGGAAGTCCTACCCCATCTCATTGTGCTTGTGGAACCAAAAAAGGGAAGGAACACGAAAAGTAAAGCTTGAATTTACACCAAAGTAGCTCTTCACCTCATTCTTCTTGCATTCTTAGTTTTAAATATGTCATTATGTGCTTGTGTGTGCTTTTGTGATTTATGAACATGCCACTTGATGCTATGATGTTGCATTAGTACCAATATATTTTTTTGAATGTCATTGGTTTGTGAAAAATGCACAAAAGGATGAAGAGATGCCAAAAGTCCCTTGATATGGGTGAAGAGATGTTAAAAGTCTCAAGGCATGGGTGAGACAAGGCCAAAAGTCTCATAGATGGGTAAGGCCAAGTCAAAAGTCCCTAAGTTAAGGGTGAGGCAAATCCAAAAGTCCTAGAAATGGGGTGAAGCAAAACCAAAAGTCCCTAGAGCTCATTCATGGCTTTAATGTGAATTTGTGCCATGAAAGTGTGAATTTGAATGCTTTATGGTTATGTGAACTTCCAAACTTGTGCCTTTGACATATATATGCCATGAATGTGTGTTTGAATGGGTGTATAAGCTATTGAGATTCCATGAATCTCACCTCATTGTCTCTTCTATCTTATATAATCTAGGTGGTGCCCGAGAACAGAAAAATGCAAGCCAAGGAGCTTGAGAGACATTGCTGTGGCAAATATGTAGTCTTTCTTGTAATTAGATGTCAAAGTAATCATGCACATATTATTTTTGAGTTGTAAACAAATAAGAAAATGTAATAACATGTATGAATGATGTATGAACCACTTTTAGTGCAAAATCAATGTAAATGGAAAAATTGGACACTTGATGGTATGTACTTGCTAGTGTATTTTGGATGTGGGATAGCTAAAATAAGATGCATGATGATTTGGGCTACTTAGGCAGTTCATACATGATGTAATTATGTTTTTAAACTTACCCAAGAAGTACTAAAACATCAAGAAAACCATCTGAGCCCATTTTGATCCATAGTTGTTTTTAAAATGACCATAATGGTAAGCTATGTCAAATCTATCCAAATGAGTTCTTCTTGATCTGAAATTTTTCATGCACATAGCTCTTGTTGAGAGGTTTTTAGGAAGCTAAAATTCATATTATTTGGAGGTCTATATAATTTTTGGTGAATTTTTGAAGTTGGCTAAAAATTTAGAAAATGACGGTGGCACTGTTCATATGGTTTAAAATTTCACCTCTGTCATTCATGAAGAAAACAGTGCCCAATGGCTATGACATTTTACAAAGGGATACTAGAAATTTACAATGACTTGTGCCAACTAGAATCACCTCAATTGGATGTCTAGAGAGAGAGATATGAATTTTTGAAATTTATATTCTGTTTTAGGTCCATAGTTAGACCTCTATCACTATTCTATCAATTTTTAAGGTTAAAATGCTTTTGAATTAATCTTGAACTATTTTTTCCCTCTAGTTAACATCTATAGCTTTCCAAATTGATACTATTTTTATGAATTAGATTTTTTTGGAATTAATTATGCACTTTTAAAATTTATATCAGTAAGTTGAATCAAAAACACTGGATAGTCTGACCTTTGCCACTTTTCTGTTGTCAAACATGGTCCAAATGATGTTTTCATGGCTTGAAATTATTTTTACTTAAAGCTAACACTCAAGGATTTCTAGAAAGCTATGGTTTAGCATATTTTGATTTTTCTACATTTAGTTATGATTTTTTAAAACTGCCCCAGAAATCTGCTACTTTGGACCTGAGCTGAATAAGCCATTTCTCTAGTTTTTTTGCTCTTAATCCATGGTTGATGCAAGTTTTTGGATGTTTATGATTTGTATGGATGGAAAATAAATAGAAAATGTTGTTAGTAAGTTCACGAGGTCTATGATTTTTATTGTCTTTTCTTAGAATTTCTTCGACATAACACAATTAAATTTATTATTTTTATTGTCTTTTCTTAGAATTTCTTCGATAACACATGCAAATCATCTTGAATAAAGGAATGTGATGCTAGATCTATTATGGTATGACAATTTCAATAGCTTAAACACCTATTCAAGTAAGCAATCAAGGCATATAAACATGTCAAAATACACAAGTAGGCATCCAACCCCATTAAGAATCATTCAAACCATAATTTATATGCCATGAAAACATATCAAAGCCAAGAGTAAGCTCTAGAGATTCTTGGTTTAGCCTCACCCCATTTTTGGGACTTTTGGATTAGTCTCACCCTTAGTCTAAGGACTTTTGACTTGGCCTCACTCATCCATAAGACTTTTGGCCTTATCTTACCTATGCCTAGGGACTTTTGGCTTCACCTTACTCATTTCAAGGGACTTTTGGCACCACTTCACCCTTAAGAGCAAATTTCACAACCCAAAACATAATTTAAGAAATATATTGGTACCAATACAATAAGGCAACATCAAATAGCATGTCTCATAATATAAATGCACATACAAGCATACAATGACCATCATACATCCAAGAATGCAAACAAGAAGGAGTGAAGAGATACCTTAGCAATTAAACACAAGCTTCCCTCTTGATTACTCTTTTTTCATTTTGGTCTCACATCCACAAATAGATGAAGCTTGATTTCTTTAACCTAGACATAGCAAATAGGATTCAATTATACTCTTGGTGCAAGCCATAACATTAAATACACACCAAGGAAGTATACTTAGTTTAATGGTCATATATTAGTTCCATAAAAGGCCTAATGAAGTAACTACTATAATTCAAACTCTTCGCTTCATTTTCTTCTTATGTCTAGTTCTCTTGGTTCCATTTAGACTCCTTGAAGTAATCACAAATTCATTTCCAAGAGTCTAGATACAAGTTACTTTTTAAGCCTACATTATGGAACTTATACCTCCAACTATCAATTTATGGCTTCTGAATTTTTCTCAAGGCTTTCTCTCATCTTTTTCCATCACATAAAGTCCTAAACCAAGCTTAGAACAAATTAAAACACTCCCTAGGTCTTTTAACTCCTCTATGCAAATGTAACATCTGAGTTTCATAAAAATGAGAACTCAAAGTTTCATAATTTAAGTCTTCTCGCTATAATGAGGATACTTGTTTGCTATAACAAGGGTACTAGTTCTCTATAGTGAGGATGCCAATTTGCTATAGCGAGTTCATGGCCTATACAAAATCCAGAAAATTTCTCGCAATAGCGTTAGCTGTGGCGAGAATAGTTAGGAAGCTCTGGTAATAGCGAGAGTTGTCTCTCATTATAATGAAACTTGTTTAAGAAAACACCAAGAAAAGATTTTTAATTGAAAAAATTGAGTAGCCTAAGCTTCTTAGAGGTCCTAAAAACTATAGGAACCTCTGGAATAGTTTAAACCCCTTTCGGTGTATGTTTTTAAACGTCGATTGACCCAAACTTTGACTATTTCATTCAAGAAATTTTTAAATCCAAATTGAGTGATTCTAAAATTATTTTATAAGACAGAGAACCTAAATTTTATGATGGAGAAGATAGTTCTCAAAAAAGAGCTAAAATGGACCTCAAATGAATTAGCTAAAAAGTCAGGATGTAAATATCATTTTTAATGATCAATTTCTTCGTTTTATTCCTTATAAAAGGCATCCCCTCTTTGCTCTCCATTCTAATTGAATTTGTTCTATCCAAAAGAGATAGAAAGGCCAAGGGAGATAGACACATGAGAAGAAGTCCCAAGGGAGAAGAAAATCAAGGCAAGAGCTATGGAAAATTAAGGTTTTTCTTAGTTCTTCCTTTACAACTTCCCTTCTCCTCCTTCTTCTCTCCCTTTTCATGGTTTTGGTAGATGATATGGGATTGTTTTGTCCTTGGTTCAGAGGGAAAATATTAGACTTTAAAGGGGGAGGCTATACCAAAGGAAGAGACTCTTGAAGAAGCAAGGATTCAAGGTAACTATCTTTGCTTTTATTACTTTCCTCTCCTTGCTTCTCATATGTAAGTCTCAGCCAACTTGAGAACTTGTAAGGGGGAGGAAGTTCTAACCTAGAGCAAGCAAGAATCCTAGGAATTAGGCTATGGGAACCTAGGAAAAGTAATGAAAATTGAAGAAAAGCTATTAGAATTCAAGGGAGAACAATTAAGAATTTTTGAGTGCATTGTAAATTCTATTTTGATCCATAAATTCCCTAGCTTAGGTGAGTATTTTTTTGAGTTTCTAAGACCCTTAGGAAACCTCCCAAATGTCTTTCCCTTCAAGAAAAATTTGCTAACTCCATAGGTCCCATTTTCCTCTATTGTCTTAGCCTAGGATAAATAAGGGAGCTAGGGACTGTTTCAATTTGTTCCAAACTTGGTTTAGGACTTTATGTGATGAAAGAAGATGAGAGGAACTCTTGGAAAAAATTTAGAAGCCATGGATTGAAAGTTAAAGCTATAACTTTCATATTATGACTTAAAGAAGCAACATGTGTTTAGACTCTTGCAAATGAGTGAGTGATGGCTCTAAGGATTCCAAATGGAGTTAAGAGGCCTAAATATAAGAAGAGAATAGAGTTAAGAGCTTGAATTATGGTAATTGCTTCTTAGGCCTTTTATGGAACAAAAATGGAACCATAGATTAAAGTATGCCTCTTTAATGTGTATTTGATGCCATGACTTGTTGCAAAAGTGTGATGGGATGTTATTTGTTGTGTTTCAGCCAAAGAAATCAAGCTCCGTCTATTTGTAAGTGTGAGACCAAGAAGGAAAAAGAAAAATCAAAAGGGAAGAATTGTGTTTAATTGCCAAGGTAGCTCTCCATCCCTTTCTTGTGTGCAATATGGTTGTGTGAATGTCATTTGATGCATGTATATGTGTTTGAATCTTAAGAAATTCCATATGCTATTATTTGACTCCTAAGGTACCATTATGCTTCTTGATTGGCATTTGATTGTGAAATTGTGCTCTATGGGTGAGATTGTGCCAAAAGTCCCTTGTGATGGGTGAGGTGAAACAAAAAGTCCCTAAAAATGGGTGAGACAGGACCAAAAGTCTCATGGATGAGTAAGGCCAAGTCAAAAGTCCCTAAACCAAGGGTAAGGATAATCTAAAAGTCCTAAAAATAGGGTGAGGCTAGACCAAAAGTCCCTTGAGCTTGTTTTTAGCTTTGATGTGTTATAGTTGCATGGAAATTGTGAATGTAACACTTTTTGAAGGTATGTATAACATGCTTGTATCTTATGACATAAATATATGCCTATTTAATTTCTTGGAAAGGATGTTTAAACTATTGAGATTCTTTGAATTTCACCCCTTTCCCTCTCCTATCTCATCATGTCTAGGCAGAGCTCATGAAGCTAAGGATGGAAGCCAAGGAGCTTGATGGATTTTCTTTTGACATTTGTATAGTTTTGATGTAGTTGAATGTCAAAGTGCTGAGATGTAAACATGTGAGAAAATATAAAAGTATGTATATGTAGTGTATGAGCCAAAATTGGAACTAATTTAATGAGAAAATGTATTTTGGGTACTTGGTAGCTCATTCTTAGTTGTATATTCTTGCATGTGGCATAGTGAGATTGTAATGCATGATAGTTTAGACCATTTGGGAAGCTCACATATGACATGTTTATGCTTTAACACATGCTCATGTGCTGCTAGAAGAAGTAAGAAGCCATTTGGACAAATTTTAACCCATATATGGTGTCAAATTTGTTATATTCATAAGCTATGTCAAGATCTAACCAAATGAACTTTTCTTCACTTGAAATTTAACATGAATATAGGCCTTGTCTATATCTTTTTTAGAAGTTAAAGTATACATTATTTGGAGCTCTAGAGAATTTTTGGTGAATTTTTAGAGTTGACAATTTTTGATAGATTTGGCTTGGGTACTGTGCAAATGGTCAGAATCTTTGTTTTAATCACTCGTGGGACAATTGGTGTCCAATGGCTATGATATTTTATAGACAAAAATTATACATGATAAGATTTCTGTAGCACTTGAGATCACCTCATTTGGATTTATATTGAGGGAGAAACGAATTTTTGAAGTTCTAAATCAATATCAGGATGCAGTTAGACTTCCATTACTATTCCATCAATTTTTGTGGCCTGGTTGCTTTTGTTTTGGTCTAGACTTATTTTTTCCCTTAAGCTAACATTCATATATTTCTAGAATGGTATGGTTTCTAGGTTTTGATTTTTCTGGAATTAGTTATAAATTTTTAAAGTTCATATTAGTAACTTGTGATAGTAAATCTAGACAGCCGAACCTTTGTGTTTTTCTGTTGTTAATCATGGTCCAGTTGGGTTTTTATGGCCTAGAATGATTTTTAACCTATATTTGACATCCAGAGATTTCTAAAAATTTATTATTTACTTGATTTCAATTTTTTTAAAATTAATTATGATTTTTCAAAGTTGGTGTCAAAAACTTGAATTTTGGACCCTGGAGTAAATTGTAATTTTTTTTTTGTTTTTGGCTTCAAATTCGTGGTTCATGTATTGTTTTTATGAATATGTATGAATTGTATGGAAGGAGTATAAGTAGAGAATGATATTGATGGGTCCACAGGGTCTACGAGGTGAAGTATGAATTTTTAAAATACTATGCAACACAAGAAAATACTATTATTTTTATTCCTTTTCTTTGGCATCATGTAAGATTATGTATGAACTCTAGTCCAAAGAAGCTAACGAAGTATGGTATGACACTGAGACATGGATATCATTTAAAGTCAATGTAGTTTCTAATTTTTTCTTGATGGAAGAGACATTTGGGAGGTTTCTTAGGGGTGTTAGGAACTTAAACAAATACTCACATAGGTTAGGAAATTCTTGAATCAAAACAGATTTCACACTTCCTCTATGAATTCCTAACTTTTCTCTCTCAAGTTTCAATGGTTTTTCTTCAATTCTCTTTGCTTTTCCTAAGTTCTCATAGCCTAATTCTTAGGATTCTTGCTTACTCTAGGTCAGAAATTCCTCCCCTTGGCTATTCTGTTTGAGGCCGAGACACACACTCAAGAAGCATAAAGGAAGAAAGCTACAAGGGTAGGAAAATTACCTTGATTCCAAGCTTATTTCAAGAGCCTCTTCCTTTGCTATAGATCTCTTCTTGAAATTCTAATCTTCCTCCTCTAAACCAAGCTCAAAATGGACCTAAATGAATAACCAAAACCATAAGAAAAAAGCTTACGAGAAGGAGAACAACATTAAAGAAGCAAGAGCCATGAAAATCTTCCATTTTCCTTACCTTTCCTTGGATTTTTTCTTCTTCTTTCCTTCTCTCTCTTGTGCATTCTTTCCCCTAGTTTTCTCCTCTATTTTGAGTAGAAAAGAAAGTCAGTTAAGAGGGAGAAGAATGGGATGCCTCTTATAAAGCAATAAAAAGAAAAATTTGTTCATAAAAATTTTGTTTACGTCTCATCTTTTGGCTAATTCATTTGAGGCTCATTTTAGTTCTTTTCTGAGAACTATCTTTTCTATTATAAAATTTAGGCCCTCTATTTTATAAAATGGCTTTGAAATCACTCTATTTGGATTTAAAACCTTCTTGAACCAAATGGTTAAAGTTCGGGTCAACTGATGTTCAAAAACGTACACTAAAGGGGTTTTAACTGTCCCAGGGTTTCCTATAATTTTCAAGGCCTCTGAGAACTTCGGAAAGCTCAAATTTTTTGTTTAAAAAGCGCTCCTGTGAGTTTTTCAAAAAGAGCCCATATTTACAAAAATATCACTATACTTTCGACAATTTTATTGAACAACTCTGGCTCTGATTTATGGGTAACTCAATACTTAAATCCTCATTTTTAAAAATTTTATCCTAATTTTATTTGACCTTAAATCATTCAATTCAGGAGACTTGCTTTTAAATTGACTCATTTCGATGTTTTTATGAAATACTGGATGTTACACCTATGATGTGAACTGTAACACCTAATGTTATAAAAGGATTCAACATAGGAGATTAAACAGTAATATTAGAAGTAATCACACATGGAAGTTCAAACTAAGATATATCATTTGAAATTATAGATAAACCTAAACTTTTCTGAGTTAAAGCTAATTATAACTTAATCAAAGTCAATTATAGTTGCATGGAGTATATTACAACTACTTAGGATTAACTATGACTTCAAGTTTAAATGTATCCTAAGCATACCTTCACTCCTCAATTATGCACTTCAACAAGAACACAAACTCATTCTAAATAGTAATTTCATTTTTAAGATTAACCTTCTCATCTCAACACCTAATATGATTCCATAATCAAGAAAACCTTTCTCAAATGTCAAATTACACCAAGGTTTGAAGAACTCTAGTTACAACACTATATTCAATTGGCCTATGAAGCAATAAAGTAAACTAACATTCATACAAAAATGAAATTATTAAAACATGTAAAATATGAACCCAATTAAAACCTTAACACTTGTTAAGTTACTGGCCTACAAAGCAAGTAATTAGACTCCTAAACCTTAAGGGTCTTCCCCTTAATATTAATAAAATCACTCTAATTTATCCTAAGGCAATTAAGGGAAACCAAACACTTTCATTTAGCCTATCCATAGCTTAACCTAGCATGTAGAGAAATAAAACTTAGTAAAACTATGCAAAACTCACCTTATCTTACCCAGAGAACTACACATGGCCATGTGCATTTATACAACCTAGCTGTGTGCATCTCTAATTTCCCTTACATAAGTCGTGTGTTGTAACAACCAGGAAAAAGAAAGAAGAAGAAAAGAAAAAGAAAAAAAAAGAAAGAAGAGAAAAGCTGAAAAATTTTGAAGGCTGAAAATTTTCTAAGTTTGCTAGCTACAGCCTAGCTATAGCGAATATACCTGTTCGCTATAACGAAAAATGGTCTAGCTATAGCGAGAGTGCCTTCTAGCTATAGCGAGTTCGGGCACCCCATACAAAAACCAGGGCATTGCTCCCCGTAGCGCATGTTGTAGCGAAGGCAGGGGTCTGGGACTGATACGAGCTCGCCATAGCGAGGGTTAAGGCTCGCTATAGCGAGGGTTAGTCCGGAAAAGCATGAAAAAAGAGAATTTGATCTATTAAACCATCCCAACCCCTCCTTTCTTCTTCCAACCGACTTAAGCTCCTTCTAAGATAGAGAAAAGGGCGGAGGAGAGAGAGAGAAGCCTAGAGAAGGAAGGAAGAACAAGAAAAGGTAAGATTTCCATGGCTTTTCTCTTAGCATGTTGTTCTTCTCTCCTTATCCTCTCTTCCTACGATTTTGGTAATTAAAGTAGCCATGTTTTGAGCTTGGTTCAGAGGAGGGAGAGTAGAAAACCCCTCTTGGAGAAGATCAAGACTTACATATCTTTACTTCTCCCTTGCTTCCTTTCTTGAGAGCTTGAGAGAGGAAGGATAGTGGGTGAGTTTCTAGTGAGAGAAAGAAACCCCTAGCTTTATATGCTTAGTAGGGTTGCTAGAAAGAAATCCCTAGCTTTATGAATAAAGTGTTAAGAGAATAATTTCATGTCTCTTGTGTGGCTAGGCTCAAGAGAAGCACTTCCATCTAAAGGTGATTCTGAAACCCACAAGGGAGGAGACAAATTGAAAGGGGCAGTTTGTGAATAGCCAATAAGGTAGCTCTCTCCACCTTCTTTCATGCATAAGATGTGTGCTTACATTGTCTTGCTTGTGTGTATGTATGTTTTGAACCATGAAAAGTATGCTAGCATGATAATGCCTTATATATTTCAATGATATTTTATGTGGTTTCTTGAGTTTGCTTGAGTATGGAAAAGCCAACAACCCTCTAGCTATGGTGAGGATGATCCAAAAACCCTAAAGTTAGTTGAGATAAAGTAAAGAGTCTCCCAAAAGTGAGGTTGACTCCCAAAGAGTAAGGGTTGAGTCTAAGAACCTCTTAGAGAATGGGTGAGGCAAGTCCAAAATCTACAAGTGAGTGGGTGAGGCTAATCCATTTACTTGGAAAGCTTTTATATGTTATGTATGGCCTACTCACATATTGAAAATGTTTTTTTTATATGTATGGCCAACTCAAATGTTACAAATGCTTTTCTTATGATTTCATATGCTAACATGCCCATGCATACATGGTGAGACTTGTTTGCATGCTTTGTGTGTATGATTGAATGAGAGATGAGTTATTGAGATTCTTTGAATCTCACTCCCCCTCTCCACCATCCCAACATGCTAGGTGGACCAAGTGAGGCAAGAGATGGGAGCCACCAAGCTTGAAGCTAAGGGATTTCGGTGAAGAAAGTGTAAAGAGCCATTTTGTTACTACTTTGTAATTAAGTTAAGGGATGTAATCTAATGATATGATGTACATGATGTAGCACATAGGAGCACTTGTAAATAGATATATTCAATGTATATGTATGAGAATTGAATTGATGGTGCATGATGTAGCAAGTTTTGGAATGAATGGCAAGTTCTTAGTATTGCTCACATGGGTATATGTGTCGGTGTGGGAGAGTAAGTTTTGCAAATTTGGGTTGTTAAACACTTGAGTCATGTTTAATAGCCTATGTGGATGCATTCCCACGTGCTCATAGAGCTTTAGAGGTAGAAGAGGCAAATTTGAACCCTTGAAGCCTCATTTAACACATGAAATTGGTCCTTTTGCCCATGACGTTCAAGTCTTATCAAATGACCTCTCCTTGCCTTGAAATTTGTCATGTGACTAGGTCTTGTCTAGAGCTTTTTGGTAAGATAAAGATCAAGTCATTTGGAGGTCTGTAGAATTTTCTATGATTTTTCAAAGTTGATATCAAAATTTCGAATTTCCATAAACACTGTTCATTGGGTCAGTTAGGGAATTGTGTCATCCGAGGGGTAAACATAGTCCAATGGCTAGAAAATTTTTATAGGCAGAAACTAGATAGTCACAGTGACTTGTAGGAACTAGAAGCACCTTATTTGGAGGTCTAGAGAGGAAGATATGCAATTTCGAAGTTCCTGCCCAGCATCAATCACCTGGCCAGACCCGAGGTATTGTTCCATCGGTTTTCGGGAGTTTGGCTTGATGAACTGATATGGAGACATTTTTCCTCTCTATCTAACATCCAAATATTTCCATAGTGGTATCATTTACAAGCATTGGATTTTTGTGGAATTATTTAGACATTTTTGAAGTCCATATCAGTAAACTATGACAGTATCAGGAACCCCTCCGACCAGTCGATGATTCTGCTTGTCAAGTGCGTTATATGTGAGATTTTAAGACTTCTAAATATTTTTAGTATGAATTAGACATCCTAAGATTTCCATAATGACCAAGATCACATGGTTTCTATTTTTCTGGATTTAGTTATGAATTTCCAAACTTTGCCTTGAAATGAGGCCAAGTATGGCCGAAATTGAATATTCATGTCTCCTATCCCTTTTTGCTTTCCATGGGTTTAAAGCACGTTTTTGGGATTGAAATGAGTTATAATGATGCAATGAAATATAAGGATGCATAGAATGAGCTCACTTGGTCCACGTGACACTAAAGTGAATTTTGACCATGCCACATCCTTAAGAAAATACCATAAATCAAATGAGGAAGATCTCACCTATTTCTTCCTAGATGTATATGAGCATGTAAGGCATGATGCAAGAGAGCTAGAGATGATGGTGTTACATGTGTGGCAACATGGCTTGGTTGTATTGCACACTACTGGGGACAGCTATAAGCACCAAAATTTTGCTAAACTTAAAGGGGTTGTTTAGCGACTTAGCACTAATCTAATTCCTATCAAATTTGGCATGTAAGAACCTTTATATCAGATCTAAAAGCATGCCAAGATTCACCTTAAAATTCCAGCATCTAATCCTTCTAGGGCACACATATCCAAAATGACCTAGTTTGGCTCTAAATGCCAAAAATGACACTTTAGGAGCTCATTTTAGCACTCCAACCCTCTCCAAACCTAACTAACTTACCTCAAGCAAATTTGTATATATCATACCATCCCTAAAATGGTATAACCAAGGCCTAAACCCTAAAGGATCAAAATTTAACCCAATGACTTCCTATAGGTAAGCTAACTATGGCAAATTATAATTTCCACTATCTCCCTATATTACCTCACTAATACCACATTCATTAAAATAATTCCAACGAAATCAACTTTAACCCTTTAAGGAATGTCTAAACAACCTTAGTAAGCTAAGCCATACCTCAAACATCTTATTAAATGCATCTCCATCTCTAATGAACTCAAACTAACAAAAGCTACCAATAAAAGACACAAACTCAACCCCGACACTAAGAAGTTACCCATTATTTTTTAACAATAGTCTAATTCACCTCAAATCCACCAAGAAGCATAATTAGTAATTATGGTTGCTCTATTTGTCAATACTAAATATAAACAACTCTATAAATATGACAATTGTCATTTTTCATTTCACATTAACAAATAATCTTAAATTACATTATATTTCACTTAACCACACTCATCTTTAGTATAACAATTAGGCTTCACACCCATCCTCAAATATAACTATGCTATTTACAATATCAAAGGATTGGGTTGTCTTAAGCATAACATGGCCTGGGGTTACTTGATGCCATACATTTATAAGCTAGACTATTGTAGGCTACCACGTAAACATCACCAATACATACTCTCCAATTCCATATACCAAAACTTCATTTCATAAGAACAAAACTCTAGTGTAGCATAAATCATAACCTAACTTGGTATTCTTATCCCTATACATGTCAAGACCACAAATGGAAATCCTTCATCAATATTTCATTTCTTTTCTTAGCCTTTCAAATACAAAAGGAATTCAATACAATACTACAATGTGTCAAAGCACCAAAAGGATAAGGGCAAAATTAATTCTACCTTTCTCATCCCTTTTCTCCCTTATTTCTTCTTTTCCTTTTTCTTAAACCATTACCTAAAATGTATAAGGGAAAAATTAATTATACCTTTCTCATCCCTTTTTCCCCCATCTTTCTTCTTTTCTTTTTTCTTGGACCATTACCCGAAATGTATAGTCCACAACCGAGGTGAAATGTAAAATCTCAGCAACTAGTGAATAGTCTCATTCACATTTATATAGAATAATTACTATTAATGCTTTAGATGCAGAAGTCATCAAATATGCCATGCACAAGTAATTGGGATGAGTAAGCTTGACTATAATATTACTATTATTCCATACTAATAACATATATATAATACAGTCATTGGCCAATAACTTGGTCACACTATTCAAGGCCCATATAGGTAGATAGAACACTATCAAAGGTCCACTGTGACAACCCTAACTTCTAATCGTAGTAATTAAGCTTAAATACACGGTCAAGAATCATAAACTAAGGCAAGAATCATTTATATCATCAAATTAGGAAAAAGTAAGAAAATTTAAACCTTAATATTATTAGAGTCATTAACTAAATAATCACAATCATTTATACTCATAAGAGAGTCAAACCCTCACTTTTAAGCCTTGAATTAATTTATCCATTAAATTCTAACTCACAAGAATCTTCTACCAGTGTTTCCAAGTCATCTTTTGATGTTGCCATAGGAAAAACCAAGGTTTCTAGGTTAATATAAGAGTTTGAGAACCTTCACTATGGCAAATGCTTTAAAGTTGTGGCCAATTGCTTTCAGACTCACTTATTTCATTTTCACAAATTTCGCTGTAGTGAGTTAGAGCCTTGCTGCAATGAGAGGACCTCTTGGAGCCTACCTCATTCGCCTCTCACTATTAGTTACGGCCAATTCCCTTTTTCGTCGCAGTGAGCTTCACTTTACACCACGGCGAATTGCTCTCTGTTACCTTCCTTAGGCAACTTCGCTGAGGCTCAGCCCTTTTGGCCACGGCGAAATACCTCTTGTACTTAGAACTCCTATAATTTCATCTCATACACTCCGACTCTCCCTTTAGAAACATTCTAAGACCACACTCCCTCAATTTTTGAGACTTTAATGGCATTTATCTACTTGATTTTCCTAGCTAATCTAACATTACCCATTTTAAGATTTAAGTATTGATTCCTACTCTTCAATCTACCATATATTAGCAAGTACTATGTGATATTAATAAATAACCATATTCATAAACAACCAATATAGTCATTCAAATAGAAATCCCAATAGGGTATAATAAATTATCAATCTAAGTCATCATACAAGTTAGCATATGATTACATTTCCAGATAGTGAACTATATCATAGGATTAACCAAGTCTTATATCAGCTACTATAAGTTTATACATCATAAACCAGTTTAATGTGAGGCCTCATCGCTTAATAGATATAGGTTAGGTTATCAAAATATAAGCGCCTACACTTGGCAACATGATTACGTGATGATGCTATACAAAAAAATAATAAAATTAGCATCTATCCTAAGTTAGGTCAATCTAAGTACAGCTTCCTCACACATGGTTTTGGCTCATAGATGCTCATCCACTTGCTTACCCTTATCCTTACCAGAGAATCCTTCACTTGAAATAGTTAACCCATGAAATGGGGTGAGATGCAAATCTCAGTAAGTAAAGACAAGTTCCATCCTTATATTCAAATTTAATTAACATATATGCATGAATTAAAATGAGTATCAAAATTATATCAGTCATATTAGCAAATGAAACGATTAGGCTACTATGATTATCATCCTATACTAGCATTCACATTTCTACATGTTAAAGGCCAATAATAGCAAGAAAGGCCCATCATGGCACCTACTCTCCAATGAGCACAACCAGGGCTTAGTGTATTTGGGGTTAATCATAACTTGGTATCCGATTGAAGCACATGCACGTTGTCACACCATAGCTCTACCATAGACTTACAAGGTCCAAATATAATACAATAGATACCCAATCAATTCATTTAGCATTTCAAATCTTTCATGTCTAGAAAATATAAAATTAAAGCAGATATATGCATGGAATTACATAATCCATAGTTACCTCACTTGTAGACAATTTTTCAGAGAATCGACGATAATACTATGTCAGCCTATGAATATAAAAATCAAACCATTATCATTCTTATTCATCAATTATGACAACCACTCAGTAGTCAAAGAATTAATCCATCGATAATTACCTAAGGGACACTTACCCAACCACCAAAAGATTAAATTTTAGATTTTGCCTTCCTTAGACCAGAAACTTTAAAATATCACCTTACATTATGGTTATTTTCGCATAGAAATAGAGCCCATATTATAAGTCAGCCAATGGGATCTCTAACTAGCAAGGAAAACATCAAAATGAAAAGTTTATACTTACCTAACAACACCTCTAGACTCAACTTTTGAAATTTCACCATGAAAACACTAAACAACAAGTTTCAGATTTTAGGTGTGAGTGAAATGTTCTAAAAGAAACATTAATTGAGTCAAATTGAAGAAAAAGAGGAGAGAATTAAGTTTATAACAATTACCTTAGCTGATTTTGAGCCTAGAAATGAGAAATGGTGGATTTCTTGCTAAGAACCCTAGCCTCCCTCTAAACCTCCGAAATTGTGTTGTATGTTTTGTGTTTTTGCATAAGGGAGGGGAAAGGCTGAATATGTTTAGGGTTTTGGATGGGTTTGGGTTGACCTAAAGGCCCAAATCTAAGTGGGTTTAGACTTTGAGTTGAGTTGGGCTAAGTCTCATGAGTTAGGTTGCAAAGTTGTAGTTGGGTTAGGCCAAATTTCAAGAGTTCACTTAGTTTAGGTCTGCATAAGGAATGTTAGGCTAACTATAAGGGTGTAAATAGGGTCTTGGGCCTCTATCTCACTAAATCCAATTAGGCCAATACTAAGTGGTCTCTCTCTTAAGCCAAGTCTTACATTAAGAAGTTGGGTCTGCACTTATAATCATTGGACCTCCATTAGTCTCTAACCATAGCCTACTTAATTTAATTTAGGCTTAGATGAAAATTTTAACTCAATTAAATCTCAAACCCATATTAATAATTTATTTCTCTCTAGATTTCCATTCATATGGTTTATCCAATTATTCCATAATAATTATTCTTAATTATGTCTAATTAATGATTAATATCTTAATTAATTTTAGGGTGTTACATCCACAAACCTTCCCTAAGCATAATCATGACTCCTTTTATTAGAACACTATTAATGGTCCATGATGAAGTATATAATAAGCAGTCAAACTTAGTCATATCATTATCTATATACATCTATGTACAAGTAATTAAATGTGATTTCACAACTAATATGAGTGGAATTAAACCTTAGTTATCTCCAACGATGCCTTTTGCCACCCAATTAGCTACTAGCACCTTTTAAGTTTAATCTTGAGCCAAGAGTAACATAAATAACAAGCACATACTCATTAGTTTGAGGGAACCTTTACTCCTAGCAATCAAAATCCTAATAAATCAAGTAATTTTACTTTACCTAAGCTTTTTAGAGTCTCAAATACTTGCTTTTAGCATAAATTCCCAAGTTTTAACAATGGGCTCCTTAGATTTTCGCACATAAGAGTGAAGCCTTCACAAAATCAAGCTTCAAGATGGATTTTAAAAGGAATCCAACAAAAAATAGAGGAGATATGCTTACTAACACCTTGGGTCTACCTCTTCTTCTTCATCATCACCAAAAACACCTCAAAAGCTCTAAACCCACTAACCTATGGTTTTGCAAATGGAAACATAATCACACACCAATCATATTAAAATGAAAAGGAGAAAGAGTATATCAAGTTTCTTTTCACTCACTTGAGCTAAAAGTCGTGTTTCCCATTTCAAATCTAACCCTGGATGCAGCACTTAGGCTTCCTTTTTCTTCTTTCTGTTTTTCTCCTCTTCCGTGCATATGTGTGTGCATTTGAGGGAATGAAGGAGAGAGTTAAATTAAGTGTAATAATTTGAGTGAGTTGAGTCATGGGTCCAAATGGGTTATAGGTCATGGATCTATGCTTATTTCCTCAAATTTTGACTTTATAAGTTGGATTTTCGGTCCACAATTTAATAGAGATGGAATCTCATGTTAACATTATCTTTTAACTTAATTTAATTTAATTTTGAAGGGTAAATAGGCTTTACTTAATTTTTCTTAGGTAATTTTAAAATTCCTAATTAATTAATTAAATTCCTAAAGTTTTTATTCATTTTCTTTTGTAATTCCTTAAGTAGTTCCCTTTCTCATAATTTTTAATCAAATATTGTGGAATGTTGCATGGATTATTAGCAATTTTTTAGGATTTGAAACATTATTTGGGTGAAACATGAGTATAATATTAGCTTGTCTATCTTATAACTTTTACCCAATTCCTTCACACGTTAAGCTTTTTGTGACAATTTGTTGACAAATTCTAAAACCATCACTAACACTATAATAATGTTATAAAATTATGATAGAAGAGCCCAACAGATTCTAACTAAAATTACTTGTATTTCTTTTATTTGTTTTTTTTTTCTTAATTGAGTATATGTTGGACAAAAGTGCCAACAGAAAACTATAAGAAAATAGTGAAAAAATTGGGTTGACTAAAAATTCAATTGGCCAAGTAGGCTGATTAAATAAAACTTTATTTAATTTTTCTAAATTTTTTACATAAAATTTTGCACATTTTTTAACTTTTTTTCGGTATGTAACTATTTTATTTAACTTGTTAACTCTTTTTGTTTTACTTTTTAACTTATATGAATTTTTTTACTTTTTAAACATTAAAAAATATAGCCATTTGAAAATCGTTAGTGAATGGATGGAGGTCTATATAAATTCTATTTCTTCCTCATTTTTTTTCTTTCTCCACTTTTTCTCTTTTCTTTTAGTGCTTTTCTTCCTTTCTCTGTTCCTTTCCTTTTTCTTTGCCTCTCTATGTGCATTCACATACTTTTTTTCTCTTTTATTTTTTTACTTCAACCACTAATATCAAGTTGCATTGAACAATTTTTTTTTAATTGAAGAGTGTGTATCTGAAAATCTATTTATTTGAGATTCAAATTTTGTTTCTAAGCTATGTAAAAATATTTTGTGATAATATTTTTATGAAATATTATTTGGTACTTACTATTGTTATTTATTGAATTGTGATAATATTATGGAAATATATTTGTTACTAGATAATATTTAGGAAATAATATTAAAAAATTTTGTGATAATTTTTTTCATCATTTAATGGTGTGAAATTTTTTTTGTTGATAATAGTTTTAAAATAATTATCATTTATTAAAATTGTAAAATAATATTTAAATTGTTTATTATAATAGAAAATGAAAATTTCTAGCCATCAAAGCTGGATGTATAGTAGATTAAATCTTGGACAAAATGGATATATCAATGAATTTTTATAAAAGGTAGAAGAATTTATTACTTTTACTTATGAAAATGGATCCAATTCAAGAAATGAAAAAAATTAGATGTTTATGTTCTAAATATAAAAATAAAGCATATCTTAGTGCTAATGATGTTAAAAATTGATCTTCACATAAGAAGATTTCAATTTGGATATTGGTATTGGACATGCTATAGTGAGATTAAACTATCGTCAACTAACATACACATTAAAACAACATCTATCGTAGGATTAGTAAATGATGACCATAACAATAATAATGAAAGAATGATCTTTGATGCAATTGGTCTTGGTTGTAATGCCAGCAGCTATGATGAAGTAGATTATGATAATAACATCAATTAAATTGAAGAATCTCTAAACTTAGAAGCCATAGATTTTTTTAATTTATTAAATGTATATTAGCAAACACTATGGTCACGAAGCATTAAAGAGTGTAAGCTATTTGCTACTATACAAATGATGAATATTACATTTGATAGCAATATGTCACCATAGAGTTTTAATCAATTTACAAGTCTTATGAAAAATAGTTTCCTTTTGTGATAATGTTGTGCCTAATAATTAATACAAAACAAACAATTAGTATTAAAACTAGGTTTATTCGCTCAAAAAATTGATGTTTGTATTAATAGGTGTATCTCATGTTACAAAGACAATATAAACGAAACAACATGTAAATTTTGTAGAGTATCTTGATATAAAACTAGTTGACTTGGTAGAAGACAAAATTCTAAAGGAATTCTAGTTAAAAGAATGTATTATTTACCAAATACTCTTATATTGCAAAGGCTTTATGCCTCAATGAGTTTAGCTAAGCAAATGCAATGGCATTGGAATAATAGAAGACATGAATGTGTACTCTGTCATCCATCAGATGGAGAATCATAGAAATATTTTGACATAGTATATTCAGAATTTGCTATGGAACTACAAAATATTAGATTGAGCTTCTATACAGATAGGTTCACTCCTTATAGTCATTCTAACTTACCATAATCATATTGATCTATGATAATAACTCTTTACAACCCCTCCTAAATTGTGCATAACTAGTCATTACTTATTTTTTACAACTATCATTCTTGTAACGTAAAATTTCAAAACCAAGATTGATGTATTTGTGCAACTATTAATTGATGAGTTAAAATTATTTATTCATTTATTTATTTTAAATTAAGGTACATTTTACAAAAGTTTTAAAATGCCTGTAGCAACGATAAATTAAAATTGGCATGAAAGAATGAAAGAGTAAATGAAGCGAGAAGGAATAAAGGAAGCAAAATGAGAATGAAATGAAATTCATTTTACCTAACATACCACCAAATATTTTCCTTCCTTTTAGTGTAAATTTCTTCCCTTTTTATCTCATGTGGTCATCTTTTTTCCCTATCTTTTCTCTCATCATTTTACCCATCTGTTACATGTTTTCTACTAGTTTAATCATCCTCGTTATTTTTCTCTTTAGTTCAAATTTCTTTCTTCATTTTCTTTTCTCTCATTTTATATTTGATTATTTCTCTTAAATTATTTTACATTTCCTTGTTACTATTTTTATATCTTCAAGTGTTGATTTGATTTCTAACATTAGATTAGAATTTATAAATTAGAATCAATTTTAATTATTATTTTATCTTATTTGTTCCTTGTTTGCTAATCTATTCTATTTGTAATATCCATAAATCTTTTTATTTTTACTATATTTGAGTTTTTTTTCATTTGGATTTATTTAATGCTTCTTATTTCATTTCACTTTTGATTATTAATTTTTTATATTTGAATAGGAAGAAAGAATCAAATATGAAGAATTAATAAATTTTTTTGATTATTAACTTTTTTTAAATTTGATTTAGAGGAAGAATAAAAGGAGGAAGTAAACCAAGAAACTGATAATTCAATAGGGTTTTTATCACATACCTAGAAAACCTAGAAACTAAAAGAAAGAAATAGAAAAAGGAATACGAAAAATGAATGAGTAACCAAGGGGAAAATGCATAATAATATTAATAATAATAGAATAAATTAAAATAAATATAACATAAATCACTAACTATAAACAAATTTATTATATTTATTATTATTTTAAGAAAAAAATAGCTTCAAAAAAATTCTGTTGAAAATATTTACTTAAAAAAATACATATTTTTTAACCACAATTTTTTACAAAAATTATAATTTAATTTTTTTAAGTAATCAAATAAATATGACTTAATTTTTATTTTTTAAAATTTTTTACTTATTATTTATATTAATATTATTAGTTCTTTATTTATTATATGTTATATATAATTTATCTTTGAAAATTAAAAAGCTAGCATTGATGTGATAGGGAAAAGAGAAAGACAAATATATTATGTATCGATTGAGTTATAATCAAAATAAAATACTAATAATAAAAAAAATTGACGAATTGTCACACTAAATTGTCAGTCAAAGTTATTTGATTTCTAACTAAAATTTAAAATTTACCCATTTAATGTTCGGTTGGTAAATGCAATTTTTATTGTAATATAAAAGCCCTAGGAATGATTACCGTTGTTAAAAGGTCACTACAAAATTATCACTAAAATTATTATTATTCCTTTTGGTAGTGTGTATGTATGTCTATATGTGTGTGAATTAGAAAATAAAAGAGAATTCAAAATGAATATATATGAATTGAGATGTTAGCAATGACGTGTGCGTGCCTCAACCAAATATGTGGATGGCATTATTGTGCGGGTCTTGTTCATCAATCAAGACCGATATACTATGTGATCCGATGGATTCCCCACATTTTGGATTAATTGGGATTCTCCTTTTCATGAGAAACACGTGCTCTTATCCCTCTCTGGTTAAATGAACAAACAAAGCTGAAATTCTCTCCCTTTATGAGGATTACCATGGCTAAAATATGATTCGGATATTATATAGATCTTATTTTTGAACTCATATTTAGTAGGTGAATTTTTTTTTAAATCTCTTTTAAATTCTTGAATTCTCATATCTAACTTCTCTACTAAAAAAAGCTTAAAATAAATGTTTTTATTAAGTTGACGCTTGTTAACATAAAATTTATTTATATAAAATCTCAACAAAAAGTAAAATATCTCAAACAACTATTAATATAATTAAAAACTTATAAAATGTCATTTGAATTGTATATTTTTATTAAGTGATAATATATACATACAAATAATAAACATATACACTATATAGATGGGAAAAGATGAGTATCATATTATCTAAATTCAGACTTGAATTCTTAAAATACTTATAAAATCCTCTATACCCAGATTTAAATAGGAAAATTTTACAAGTACTCAGAGTATGAGTATTTTGTTTATCCCTACACTTTATAACCAAAAACGTCAAATATGCAAAATTGAACACACACACACACACACACACACATATATATATATATATATATAGAGAGAGAGAGAGAGAGAGAGAGAGATTACCCTAAAGAACTAATACTTTTTTTAAAAAATTTTAACCTAATTCTAGAAAGTTATTTAAGGGAATGATAAGGCATATATGTTTTAGTTTTAATATTCATAAATTATGTAATTGTTCTTGTTAATTAAAATTTAATTACAAAATTGGTACATACACTTTAAAATAAAATATTACATTAAATTGATGTTAAACTCAATGAATTTTTAAAACTAGAATTTTTTTCCAAGTTTAAATATTGGTTAAATGAAAAATATATCACCACAATCAAAATTATGTAACCTTTTTCCGTTAACTGTAATTGAAATTTAACATTTTATTTTAATCCAAAGCTTAAAAAGTTATATATTTTTATTATGTTTTAAAGTTTATGTACTGAATTTTTATTTAGATATTAATTCAAATAATAAAATAAAATTTTCAATAATTTTTTTTAATTCAAAATTTTAAATTACGTTCCATATCATTTATTAAAAAGTTATAATGATCTAAGCCATTGTCATAAGATTTCTTTTTTCTATTTTGGTGCTTCTCAAACTATAGCCGCATTTTCAATAGGGCTGGGGCTCACCAAAAAATAAAGCTTCATTTGGTCAGCTTTGCTTTCATTATGTTTACCTTCGTGTTCGCCGCCCAACCTTGGCAGTGACATGCCTAAAATGGTTTTCTATGTTGCTTTCATAATTGCAGCATTTGCACTTTTTTTTTTCAAACAAAAATAGTTGATATATAGTCCTCTCTTTTCACAATCTCACTTCTTCTTTCTTGCCCTTATATATATATATATATATATATATTTGATTTGATTAAAATATTTTATATTTTTGTTGTGAGTCTATTTTAAATATTTTAATTAAATAAAAATTAATTAAAATTAACCAGAATAAAATATTTAAAATCATTTCCACCAACCAAAATTATATTTAGAAAAGGTTGAGTAGCCTAAAATGAAATATTGACTTCTCACCCAAAAAAAAAAAATTAAATGACTGATCTAATTAAAATCTATTCAATTTGGCCGATGGGATAAAAACAGGCACGTTAATCTGGACGTAAATCAAGCAATAGGAAGGATAGTGTAAAACCTTCAATTCTGATTCTTGTTTAAAAAAAGAAAAGAAAAGAAAAGACCATGCATAATTGGATATAATGCTATGGACTTTAGTAACATATAATCGACGTCACTTTTAGCTTAGGTAGATCACAAGACAAAATAAGGAGAAAGATGAAACGCTATTTTTTAATTTAAAATATCAAATTTTTTGTAGAAATATTTGACTAACACGATCCAAAAATAAAATATAAAGATGAGATTCGGAGCTACGAGCTAAAGGAACTGGAATCACTCAAATCCACTGAGGGAACACAAGGAATCTACCCAAAGTAATCCAACATTGAAATGAACAAAAAATTCACTATTTTAAAAATACAAGACAAGCCGTCATCTTAGACTAGAAGTTACACTTATTATCTTTTAGAGTCCACTCGAGGAAAACATTATTATTATGATTTCGCTTAATTATCACTCCGTGAAACTTAACAAAGAGATACAAAACTAAACAAATGAAAAAACTTCAATTTTTTTGATTGATCAAACTCTCAATCTGCTAACATGAGACAATTATTTTTAAAAAATAACTTTGGAACATCCTTTTAAACATAGTCTAATTCCATACTTAGCAAGTACGATAAAAGTTCACCCATCACAATGAATCATTCTTTGTAGACGCATCTTGGGGGTAAATAGGTGTATAGTATAGAAAATAATTTTGTTGTAGCTATAAAAATGAAGGACCAACTGTCCTCTAAAATCAAAAGTTTAGGTAGAGAAATAAGTAAACAGTGATAAGTGCAAGATCAATAATTATAGGAGATAAATGCGTTAATGATCAAAATTAGAAGCAGTGAATGATAAAGTGGAACAACAGATATAAACATGACACAAACAAAGTTAGTACTTATGAAACTATATAGCAAAACACGTGGTTCTCCAAAAATGGAGGAAGTAAGGTCAACAATACCAAGAACATAAAGAATAAGAGATGGCATACCAAGATTTATCCTATTCAACCCCTCGGCCTACGTTCAATCCCTTTAACTACTTTTAAGGGATTTTCTTCATGAAAGAATAAGACACCTACAAAGATGATGATTTTTCCTTTGTGCTCACTACCAACACTATCTTCCACATTTTGCTACAAACTTTCACTAAGATTTTATACAGCTAACCCTCAATTTTATTACTTGATATTTTCACAGATTAATAAAACACTTTTATCTCTTTTGAGACTCTTTTAAGCTCCAAGAGACTTTGCTTCTACAAGCTAACAAGCCAGAAACTAAGTGAATGTATGTTACAATAATACTTTAAAAAGCTATACTTTGTTTTTCTGCATAATGTTCTCTGTGCTTGCATTTAAATTTGTTTTGTATTTATAGTTAGTCTACACTTCCTAGTCATTAAAGACACATCTGATGCTCAACATTCATTTGGACTGGAGCACACTTGTTATGATTCTAACTTTCAAATGCTTTCATCGTTACAATCTTATATCTTCCATGATGCTCTTCCCGTGCAGCTCATTAGTCAGCTCGTCATTAAAGCTATTATGGAGCTTAAAATATGGGTTAGAGAAACAAAACATTTTTATGTAATAATCAGAAGCAACCACATCAAAAGCTTTTCTATTTCATCTTGGTATTTACGCAAAGTCCATAAGTCATTTGTCTTTTATGCATTAATTGGTTCGTTGTTTAGCTCATTATTTTATTTGGACTTAGCTTATTATTTTAAAAAATAAAGTCCATCACTGGCAACAGTCACAATCTTCTATAAGTGTTCTCAAAGTCAAAGGGCATCTTGAAGCTACTGATTAAGATGACGAAAGATTTGAGACATTCAATCAATGAGCCAGACAATAGCAGAGTCAATTTCTTGAAGATGTTGTAGGAATTTATTTTGATTAGCATGAACAACTTGCTTTGTATCATGTAGTTTGGCAATTACAAAATCCAACTATTGCCAAATTACTCCCTAACTGTTGATCGTATGATGGATAGAGCCAACATTGGTTGTCAGTGAGTCAAAATTATCATGAATTAATTGTACATTGGTATTCAAAGTATGAAAAAGTTGAAAAACTTCTTTATTAGATGGTTAGGCTGAAACTAAAGGAGGTGAAGGAGAATGAGGTAGAGATCTATGGTCATCTACAGAGGGTGGAAGAGGAGAGGTTGGTGGATGTATTAAAGAAGATAGAGGAGGAGAGGTGGAAGTAGGGATAGAAGTAGTTGAAGAAAAAAAAACGAGTGAAGGATCTAAAGAGGTAGGTGGAGGAGAGTTTAGTGGTGGAGATAGCGTGAAAGGTGGATTGCCAGTTGGAAGAAGAGGAAAAGTTGAAAGTGCAGGAGTAAAAGGTGGTATACCTGAAGGAGATGAAGGAGAGAATGATGGAGTTAGAGGAGCGGGAGAAGGTGAAAGAGATAAAGGAAGAAAGTTAAGAATTTCTTTCTTGGGGGATAAACATATGATAGTTGGTGGATGAGGGAGGTTATCATCAAAATTGGATGAAGGAGTAGAGACAAGAGTTTTTCACTTTTTGTAGGAGGGAGGTAGAGGTGGAGAATGAGTAGTAGGCGGTGATGGAGGAGAAGTTTGGTGAGGTGAGGGAGGCAGAGGATGTATTTGGCTAGGCGAAAATGAAGGATGGTCATCACTTGGTAGAGGAGGAGGTTCATTTAGTGGAGGACTTGGAAGAAGCACAGGAGAGGATTGAGTTAGAGGATCAATAATGGTAGAAACAGGAGTATCCTCACTTGGCAAAAGGGTATCAACAATGCTCGAAGTGGAAGACTTCTTTTCTCTTGATAGCATAGCCTTCTTCTTGCTCTTAAAAGGGGAAGGCTTAATAGACTTTGACGAGGTTTGTTTAAGGGCAGGGGGAGGAACTCATTGAATTTTGAGAGTTCAATTGTACTTAAGCCGAAAGGCTTCTGGATTAGCTTAGAACTCTTCATGATCATTGTTCCTTATCCATTTAGTCCCCATGGGTGTATACTTCATATAGTATAATGACATGTCATCATATGTTCTAGAAATTACTTGAGATTAATATTGTCAAAATTTATGCCATACCATTTGAAGATCTATGTAAGGAGTATTCCATAAGGAAGGCTTGATACTTAACCAGAGTTCCTTGCAGCTTCCTCCATGTATTTGAGCATCCAATAGTACATATCAATTCCTTGCTGCATCATCAAATTAAATACGTAGAAAATATCTCTCTAGGATACAACATGTAACACCATAATATTTTAACCTTAGTTATCCTTCACTTAAGCTTGATTCTATATAATTCCAAAGGAAAGGAGTAAGACTGTGGCATTTTATTGCGTTATGTCAGGATTTAAACATTCATACTTCATCTCGCCGACCCCTGTGGACCCATCGATATCATCATTTACTCACATTCCATCCATACAACTCATACATATCATAAAACAATTCATAAACCATGGATTTGAAGGCAAAAACTAGAAAAATTGCAATTTACTCGCAGGTCCAAAATTTAAATTTTTGGTATCAATTTTGAAAAATCATAATTAATTCTAAAAAATGGAAATCAAGCAAATAATAACTTTTTAGAAATCTTTAGATGTTAAATTTATACTAAAAATAATTACAATCTAAAATAACATCATTTGGACTATGTTTGACAATAGAAAATTGATATAGGTTAGACTGCCCAGCATTTTTGATATAGTTTGCTGATACAAATTTTAAAAATTTATAACTAATTCCATAAAAATCTAATTTAAACAAAATATACCAATTTGGAAAGTTACAAATGTTAAATAGAGGGAAAAAAGTTCAAATAAAAAAAAAGCAATTAGGGAATAAAAACCTATAGAACAGTAACGGAGATTAGGCTGCACCCCTGATACTGATTTGGAAGTTCAAAAATTTGTTTCTCCCTCTTTATAAATCCAAATGAGGTGCTCTCAAGTGCTACAGAAATCTTATCATGTCTAGTTTAGGCTCATAAAATTCATAGCTATTGGATACCATTTTCCCCATGAATGAAAGAGGTAAAAGATTTAACCATTTGCATAGTAACAATACCAATTCTATCAAAATTTGCCAACTTTAAAAATTCACCAAATATTCTCTAGAATTATAAATAATATGCAATTCAACTTCCCAAAAAGCTCTAGATGAGGTCTATATCAATGCCAAATTTTAGGCCAAGAAGAGCTCATTTGGTCAAATCTTGATATAGCTCACGAATATAGTAAATTGGGCACCATATGAAGGTCAAAGTTAGTCCAAATGGGTTCCTAACTTCTCTACCACCTCTTGGGCAAGTTTTGAAGCATAAACACAACATATACAAGCTTCTCAAATGGTCCAAAATCTTATACCACTCAAACTCACTATATTATATGCCATAATACACAATAAAAAATGGTCTAGCAAGTTGGGAAATTATACATTCTCATAGATTTGGCTTTAATATTGATATATACAATGTATTCACATACTTTTATATTTTCTCAAGCATTTACATCTCAAAATTATTATGTACATATCCACTTTGACAATGGAATACATCAAAAACTACATTAGTGTCAAAGTATAGCTAACTATGCTCCTTGGCTGGTACTTTGGTCTCCTTGAGCTTCATCTAAACATGTTAAGATAGGAGAGGGAAGGGGTGAGATTCAAAAAATCTCAATAATTCATACACTCATTCAAGTAAAAAATTAAGGCATATAAACATGTCAAAGCAGACAAGTAGTCATCCAACACCATTAAAAATTATTCAACGCATAATTTACATGCCATGAAAATTATATGAAAACTAAGAATAAGCTCTAAGGACACTTGGTCTAGTCTCACCCCATTTTTGGGACTTTAAGGTTAGCTTCACCCTTAGTTTAGGAACTTTTGACTTGGCCTCACTCATCCATGAGACTTTTGGCCTTATCTCATGTAAGGTTCCACATCGGATAGGAGTGACCTTTGGCTAGCCCATATAAGTGGGAGCGAAACTCTTCCCACCAGTGAGGCATTTTCCCAGGGGGAAATGAGAGTACCCGGGGGAACAAAACTCCACCAGGGCAATGTGTCGGGTGCCGTAACAAGGACAATATCGCTGGAGGCTGTGTCTGGTATTTAAAAAATATAACACCATAATGTATTTACCTCAACTAACTTCCACTTAGGCTTGATTCCATGATTTTCCAAAGAAATGAGTAAAAATCGTGGCATTTCTATGTTATATGTTGGGGGTTTAAACAGTCATACTTTGCCCTGTGGGTCCCATAAACCTGTCAATCATATTCTCAACTCAAACTCCATTTATACAACTCATGCATAGCATAAAATAACCCATGAATCACGAATATAAAGACAAAAACTAGAAAATGCAATTTCTCAAAATAGGCCCAAAAGTTAGATTTTTGGCTCTAATTTTTAAAAATCATAACTAATTCTAGAAAAATAAAAATCAAGAAAACCATAACTTTTTGGAAGGCTCTAGATGTTAAATTTACATTAAAAATAATTTCAAATCAAAATCTCAGTGTTTGGACCATTTTTGACATTGAATAATATACAAAGGTCTGGCTATTCTTGGTACTGATACAAGTTACTGTCATGAAATACAAAAATTCATAACTAATTCCAAAAAAATCCAATCTAAGAAAACTATACCAATTTGAAAAGATACAGATGTTAACTAGAGGAAAAAAATAAGTTTAGATCATTTTAGTAGCCTTTGGGCCTCGAAAACTGATAGAATAGTAATAAAGGTTGGCTGGCGTCCTGATGCTGACATAGAACTTTAGAAAATTATTTCTCCCTCTATAGACCTCCAATTAAGGTGCTTCTAATTGGTATAGGTCACTGTACATTTCTAGTTTATGAACATAAGATGTCATAACAATTGGACACCATTTGCCTTATGAATGACATAATTTCATTTTGGACCAAAGCTACAATGATAGTAGCAAAAACTAGAAAAATTTCTAATTTCAACAATTCGCCAAATATTTCCTAGACCTCTAAATATTACCCACTTTAGCTTCCTAAGAAGCTCTCAACACACTTTAGATGAATGCCAAATTTCATATCAAGAAGAGCTCATTTGGTTATATCTTGATAAAGCTCACAAATTTGGTAAATTTAACATCATATATGGTTCAAAGTGGGTCTAAATAGCCTCCTACATGCTCTAGCACCTCTTGGGCAAGTTTTAAAGTATAAAAAAAACATATATGAATTGACCAAGTGATTCGAACCATCACACATCTCAAAAAGAATATGTATACATAAGCACCTTGGCGTTTCTATACATCAAACTATGCATAATGGTGCAAAAGTGTCAAGAAATGGCCATCTATGCCTCATAGCCTCCACTTTTTGGCTCTTGAGCTCTACCTGGACCATATGAGATAGGAGCGAAAAGGGAATGAGATTCATGAAATCTCAATAGCTCATACACTCATTCAAAGAAGCAATCAAAGCATATAAACAAGTCAAAGCATACAAGTAGGCATCCAACAAATCAAAATCATACAACACATGATTTTATATGCTATGAAAACCATATCAATGCCAAGAATAAGCTCTAGGGACTTTTCATCTAGCCTCACCCTTGGTTAGGGACTTTTGGATTGGCCTCACCTTTACTTAGGGACTTTTGACTTGGTCTCACTCATCTATGAGACTTTTGGCCTTGTCTCACCTATTATTAGGAACTTTTGGCTTTACCTCACCCATCACATGGGAATTTTGGCACTACCTCACTCGAACAATTTTCATAACCCAAAATATAAACATATTGGTACCAATGTATCAAGGTAAATATCAAGTAGCATATCTCATAATACATGTGCAAACACAAGCATACAATAACCATTACACATCTAAGAATACATCAAGAAAGAGTGGAGAGCTACCTCACAAGCCAACATAAGCCTTCCCTTTCAACTTCTCTTCTCCCTTCTTAGTCTCACAATCACAACTAGATAGAGCTTGATCTCTTAGGCCTAGACACAACAAATAGTATGTAATTACTCTCTTATAACTCAAATAAACACTCATAAGGCTAGGGGGTTCTTATATCAAAGCAACTCTACAAGGTATTTAAGAATTTCTAGTTTCTTCCTTTTGAATTTCACTAGCTCTTCTCCTAGTTCCTTTACATTTCTTAACTTTTTATACTCTAATTCAAGGGTTTCCTACTTGTTCTAGGTCAGAACAGAGCTATATTACTCAACAACCCATGGAAAGGAAGCTTAGAATCAGAAAAATAAAGTTTCAAGAAGACAAAGCATGAAAATCTTTAAGGGTTCTTACCTTTCTTCCTTGGTTTCCTTCCTTCTTCTTGGCTTCTCTTGGTTTCTCTCTCTCTCTCTAGCCTTCTCCTCTATTTTGGATGAAGTATAAGTTGGTTAGAAGAAAAAGGGAAGGTCTAGACTCTTTAAAAAGCAAAATTCTCTTTTTCCACTTGACAGGTCGTGTCGCGCAATCTTCAAAATAAACTAGGTTGGATATTATATGTAATATAGGGCACAACCTAGGTCATCTCCTTTGGAAATGAAGTTCAATGCTTAATTAGGTTTTTTAAGTGTTAAAGGATCTTAAAAGCTATCTAAATTAAGGGAGTTTTGATCTAATTAAACTAAGTAAATTGAAATTGAATTAAAATGACTAACTACCTAATTGTATGAATTATGGGTGAATGATGGACTTGTGACTAGTTTGGATTAGTCCCTTGGTATCCATTATCCTTATCCTAATTCAATTATGATTAATTCTAGCCTAAGAGTCTCTATTTGTGTCCAATACAAATTATCTTGAGTTACCACGCAAGAATCAAGGGATTAACAATTTAATATTGAATTGAAACCTCAATCCCACATCAAATCGCTAACTCTTATCATTAGGATCAATGAACACTCAATTTAATTAATTAACTGATTAATTAGCCTCTGAATTATCACCTTAAGATATTTAATTAACCAATTAAAGTCAAAGGAATTCTCATATCAAACAACCAAGCACATAATCTCACTCATGCATTTCATCGAACACCTTGATGGCATACATGAGAAATTAGATAATAATGAAAAATCCAACACTAAATCAATCAAATAATCAGTCAAACAATATCCTAATTAGTGTCTAACTAACTACTAATTATAATTTACACAAATTTCCAATCAAATACAACTTACCTAAGTTTGTACAAGAAAAAGAAAAAGGGTAGGAAAGTAACAATTCTTAGCTAAACTTTTGTGTTCTTTTCCATAGATTCAAGCTCTAACTCAAGTGCCTTCCTCCTAGCTAGCCACAAGGAGAATTAGAGCTTCATTTGAGTGGAGATGGAATGGGAATGAAGGATGAGAGGCTCTGCATGAGGTGGACAAAGGATGGATATGTGAATGGAATGACCCATCTGCGTATTTGGATGATGGCCTTAATATCACGATGGAATGGTGTGTATTGGATGCTCTTCTCACATGAATTTTTAATGATTCATGTGCTCCCTTCATTTGCCAATTGCCCGTAGCTTTTTTTCTTCTTGATATGAATAAGTGTAGGTCCCATTTTAATTCCTTTATAATATTCCATGTTGCTTCTTTTTAATTCATTTTCACATAGAAAGTTCCTTGTCCAGACCGTGCCATTCACATGCATTTTATTTTAGCTGCCCGTGGCTCTTTCTTCCTCTTAAACACGTGTTTCTCTTCCTTTGTTCAACCATGTCTTTAAATCAGTGCAGTACTTCTTCCTTTTGCTTGTGTTTCTCCATCATGTAGCTACTTCTTCATTCTATGGCTTCATATAGCTCCCATGTTACTTCTTTTTCGAATCTGGCTGCTTCTCTTCATGAACATTTCTATTGGACATTGCTGCGTGAGTGAATGATGTAAAGCTTCCTCTTGTTTTTGTTGTAACCCATGGTTACTTCTTCGTGTTCTTTTCCTCTGTTTGAGTTTGCTTCTTGCTTTGCCTTCTCATTAAAAGAAACCCATAGCTTCTTATTTGTTCTTGCTTACTCAGCCCTTCATTGGTTCGTGTTACTGCTTCGTGTTCTGCTTCCAGCTCCAACTTGTGGCTCTTTCTCTTTGTGTTTCCTCCATGCAAGCTCCTTTCAAGCTTTTTCTTTTTTAAACCAGAAAATTGAGCCTCCTTCTTCTTTAATCCCTTCAACCCGTAACTATCTTTCTCTTGCATGCACATAAACTTAAGCTACTCACGTGCTTTTTCTCCATGTAAGTTTCTTCACATCAAAACCAATCCTTCTTCTCCTTGATTCATCCACCCAAGCTCGACCTCACTTCATTTTTTGCATTGTTCTCCAGCTTGTTTCTTTATGTTTTTCCACATAAGCTTTTCCTCCATCCAACTTTGTTTTCATCTCATCTTCTACATTATTTTCACGTTGCTTCTTCTTATGCTATGTTTTCCTTCACTTTTCTCCCATGCCCAAGGCTACATTTTCTATTTCCTCAGCTCTCTCTACATGAGTTCCTTCTTCTTCACATGTTTCTTCCTATTCTTCAACTCGTGGCTTTACCTTCAGCTCTCATCACACCATCTTATGTGGCTTTTCTTGCTGGAACCCGTGGCTATGCATGTGTATGTATATGAAAAGGATGTGTGTACATGTGAGTGTATGTGGCATGCTTGCTATGTGGAAGAGTATATTATGTACCATGAGTGGAGAAACCGTGGCATTTGTGGGTGCTAAATGAGAGTTTATAGAGGTGCAACGATGCATGAGCTAAGGGAGAGGGAAGTGTGTGATGTTTGTGTAGAGAAATAATGGCTTCATGTAAGACGTGAACATCAAGAAGTGAAAAGCTCTTGAATGAGTGTCAATATAATAGCTCACCTTATTTGTTAGTGTATAGATTATGTGTATGCATATGTATGAGTGTTATGAATGTAATTGTATGAGTGAATGATTAAATATGAATATGGAATGTCTCCATATGATAGCCCAAGACTCCACCTTCCTGTATCTCTCTTCTTGACTTCTTCTCATCCCATGTGCACTTTTCTTACATAAAATTCCTTTGATTCAATCCTTAATTCTTCTCCAAATAAATTCCTCTTTTAAATTCCATTTGCCCCTTAAAAATGTGCATAAAAGAGTGGAAAAAATCAAATAGGAATATTTACAAAAATTATTTAAGATAAAATTGAGCATTAAAAACCAATAATTTGTAAATTAATTCCTATAATATAAAGAATAGCTACCAAAATTGAATTTTACCTAATTAAACTCCTCAAGCCATAATTACTCATTAAAATGATTAAGTTAGGAGAATTAAAACATATAAAAATCATGGTTATCACCACACTTTTTCGAACCAACCCTCGCTATAGTGAAAAATAACCCTCGCTATGACGAGCACGTATTAGTCCCAGTTCCTGTTCTCGCTACAGCGCGCTATTGCGAGGAACTCCTTGGTTTTTGTATGGGACGCCCGAACTTGCTATAGCTAGAAGAATTCTCTCTATAACAAATTGATACATTCACTATAGCTAGCTAGATTCTCATTATAGTGAATAGGTACATTCGCTATAGCCGAGCTGTAGCCAGCAGATTTAAAAAAATTTTAGGACTTAGAAAATTTTTAGAAATTCTAGTTGTTACATTTCTACCCCTCTTAAAAGAAATTTCATCTTTGAAATTTAAATCATACCTCAAAGGAATAACTCTGGATATTTTTACCTCATTTCATCCTCTAATTCCCAAATTGCTTCCTCAGATGTCAAGCCTTTCTAGACCACTTTCACTAGAGGAATGTTCTTGCTTCTCAGCTATTTCAGCTTAGCATCCACAATTCTCTCCAGTTTCACTATATAGGAAAAATCTTCTTGTAATTGCACATGCTCATATTCTAAGACATGCGAGGGGTTTGGTGAGTACTTTTTCAATTGGGAGACATGAAAAATACTGTGAATTTGGGCTAGGTTAGGAGGTAAGGCTATCCGGTAAGCCACGGATCCAATTTTTTGAAGAATATCAAACAAACCAATATACTTAGGACTGAGCTTTCTTACCCTCATTAACTGACCCACCCCCATCATTGGAGACACTCAAATGAACACGTGGTCTCCAATCTCAAACTCTAATGGCCTCCTTCTTTTGTTGGCATAACTCTTTTGCCTACTTTGGGCTATGAGAAGTTTCTTTCTAATCAATTCTATCTATCGGGTGGTCTAGTCGATAATTCAGGTCCTATCATGCTCCTCTCACCTAGCTCAACCCAACACAGAGGAGATCTACACTTTCTCCCATATAAAGCCTCATAAGGGGCCATCTGAATACTGGAATGGTAACTGTTATTATACACAAATTCTGCTAATGGCAAGTATGCATCCCAATTACCCCTCATCTTTAACACACATGCCCTCAACACGTCTTCTAAGGTTTAGATGGTCCTTTCAGTTTGACCATTTGTCTGGGGGTGATATGCAGTATTAAATCACAACCTGGTCCCTAAGGCATGTTGCAATGACCTCCAGAAGTTCTATGTAAACATGGGGTCTCTATCTGAAACTATGCTACTAGGTACTTCGTGAAGTCACACTATCTTTCTGATATACAATTGGGCTACTTTATCCAGTGTATAAGTAGCCCTGATAGCTAAAAAGTGTGCAGATTTTATCAGTCTATCCACAACTATCCAAATAACATCATGTCCAGAGGATGTCTTGGGTAACCCAATAACAAAGTCTATGGCTATACTATTCCACTTCCATTCGGGGATATCTAGGGGTTGCAATAAGCCAGTTGGTCTTTGATGTTCTATTTTTATCCTCTGACACACTAGGTATCTAGCCTTATATTCAGTCACACCATTCTTCATCCCTAGCCACCAGAAAATTCTTTTCAAATCCTGATACATTTTGGTGGCACCTGGGTGAATAGTATACTTACTCTTATATGCCTCTTTTAAAATGTTTTCTCTCAATTCATTTTAACCAGGCATACAAATTCTACCTCGGTATATCATCATACCATCCTCAGACATCTTGAAATCTGAGGTCTTACCTTAGAAAATCTAATTCGTGATCCGATTCAGGAACTTATCCTCTCTCTGGGCATCTAAGATCTGGGTTCTCAATACATTCTCAATTCGAGTTTCACTCAGATATAATTTACCCGATACCACCTAACAGGAGAAGTTCATATTTCTAAATTTCTCTAGGAGCTCTTGCTTCCTAATCATCATATGGGCTACATGGATGGACTTTCTACTCAAGGCATCCGCCACCACATTGGCTTTGCCCGGATGATACCTTAAGGTATAATCATAATCTTTCAAGAATTTCATCCATCTCCTTTGTCTCATATTCAGTTCCTTCTGATCAAATAGGTCTTTCAGACTCTTGTGGTCACTATAGATCTCTATGGTAGCACCATGCAGATAGTGCCTCTAGATTTTAAGAGCAAACACTAGGGCAGCTAACTCCAGGTCATGTGTGGGATAATTCTCCTAATAAGGCCTCAACTACCTAGAGGCATATGTCACTGTTCTGCCCTGTTGCATCAACGCACATCCTAACCTTTTGCCTATGACATCACAATAAATCACAAATAGTTCATTAGGGTCAGGGATAATCAGTACAGAGGCAGTGGTCAAATGGAGTTTTAACTCCTAGAAACTCCTCTCACATCTATCATCCCACACAAAAGGTGTCTCTTTCCTAGTCAGCCTTGTCAGTGGTAAGGCCATATGAGAAAAGCCCTAAATAAACCGTTTATAGTACCTTACCAAACTTAGGAAACTCCTAACCTTGATGATCGTTTTAGGTCTATCCCATTGTAACACAGCCTTAACTTTATGGGGATCAACCGCGACCTCATCTCGTGAGATCCCATAACCTAAGAATCTCACCTTGGTTAGCCAAAACTCATATTTACTAAGTTTAGCATACAACCTCTTATCTCTCAAGGTCTCTAAAACTAATCTCAAATGCCTATTGTGTTCCTTAAAGGATCTAGAGTACACTAGGATATCGTTAATGAAGACCACCACAGACCAATCTAGATACGGTCTGAATACCTTATTCATGTAATCCATGAACACGGTGGGTACATTTGTCAGCTCGAATGGCATCACAAGGAACTCACAGTGCCCATATCTCGTTCTGAAGGCCGTTTTAGAGACGTCTTTAGTTCTTACTCTGAACTGGTGGTACCTAGATCTAAGATCTATCTTGAAAAACACAGATGCTCCAACTAACTGATCTAACAAATCATCGATTCTAGGGAGAGGATATTTGTTCTTGATGATAACTTTATTCAACTTTTTGTAATTTATATATAAACGCAAGCTACCATCCTTCTTTCTCACAAATAACACTGGAGCTCCCCAAGGTGAAACACTAAGGCGGATAAACCCTTTCTCTAACAATTCCTCTATCTGCTTTTTCAACTCAATGAGCTCGGTGGGAGCCATCTTGTAAGGAGCCTTGGACACTGATCCAGCCCCAGACACTATGTCTATAGGGAACTTTAGCTCTCTCTCAAGGGGTAGACTACTAAAGTCAAAATCTTAAGAGAAAACCTCTAAAAATTTCTTGACAACTGAGATCTCCTCTATCCCTTCCTCTACCTCAACCTGAATAAAGAAAAAGACTAGAAACCCTTGACATCCACACTCTAAATGCCTCTCAGCCTGGGCAGTAGTCATAAAGGATAACTCAGCTCCTACCCTAGGTATGATCTCACAAGTAAGTAAGGAAATGGTTCGGTGTTCACAATCAAGTACCGCATTATTCATGGCCATCTAGGTCATACCAATAATTAAATCAATATCATGGAAGAGCATACAGATCAAATCAATAGTGGTATAACATTGATTGAACTGAACAGTGACATCTAAGCAAGTATGGGAAGTAACGCCATGGCCTCCAGTAGGTGTAGTGACAGATAAATCAAATAGCAAGACACTAATAACTAGACCCAATTGCCTCACACAATCATAGGATACAAAAGAGTGACTAGCACCTGAATCAAACATAGCAACTACAGGAAAGCCATTCACTATCAGCATACTTAGGATCAAATTAGGGGACGCACTGGCTTCTTGCTGAGTGAAGGCGAACACTCAACCTTGGGTCTGCGGCCTGGGAGGAGGCGTTGTATCTATTTAGGGACAATGCCTGGCGATATGCCCTAACTTCCTACACTTGAAGCATGTCACTGGAGATTGCTAGAAGGATGATTAGCTCCGAGGAGGTGGCATCGACTTGCCCTTTTATGGCCTTCTATTCCACGACACCTTGCCTCTCCTCTTGGTGCTAGGTGTCACGCTAGAACCCTCTTCTGGTCTCGGTCTTTTCAATTTTAAAGCCCCCTTCTGACTAGCTATAGCCGTAGTAGGAATGATAGCTTGCAGGTTATTCTCAATCACCCTACTGACCTCCATAAGGGTATTAAACTTTCTAATCCACTATAAAGTAACCCTATCGCTAATCAAAGGCTTCAACCCACTCTCAAACTTTTCACATCTCTAGGGCTCATCATCATACCTCTAGAGGTAAGAGGAATATCGAGATAACTCAATGAACTTAGCCACATACTAGTCAACAGTCATCTCTTCAGTTTGCCTCAAGCCCATAAATTTTATCTCTTTCTTTTCCCTCATCGAACTGGGGAAGTATTTCTCGTAAAAATCCACTACGAAACTTTCATAAGTGATTTGTATGTTATTGGTCTCCATCAGGGGTTTCATACTATGCCACCACTTATCGGCTTCTTTCTGTAGCATGAAAGTGGCGAGCTGAGCTTTCTGCTCTGTGGTGCACGCCATCACCGAAAATATCTTTTCCAACTCTATGACCCAGGCCTTTGCCATATCCACATCTAACTCCCTATTAAACAAGGGTGGACTGTTCTTCCCAAACTGATTCAATAGTTTTTAGATAGGTGTCTGAGTCTGAGCAGGCTCGTGGGGAGGTGCAGGTGGAATGCCAGAAGTAGATAGCTGAGGTACAGGGGCTTCTCTCCTAGCTTCTTCTTGCCTAGCTAGGATATCTTACAACTACATGATCATGTCGTGTTGTTACTGGGCAATATACCTCTGCTATTCCAGCATCCCCTGTTACTGGCCCATCATGACCTCATATCGATCAAGCCTCTCCATGATGGTCCACAAAGGATCCTTTGGTCTAACCAAAACCTCTGGCTCAGCTCTCTGAGCCTTAGACGGCCTGCCTCTACCCCTACCTCATCTAGTCTCAACCATGTCTAAAAAGAAGTAGCAACCCTTAATTCATAATCATATCACAAGCACATATGCATATGTATGCTACCACTTCCATGATAATTCACACTAAACATAGGCAAATCACACCATTTAAGAGCCCAATACCGAGCAAAAGTGCCTAAACCTTTGCTCTGATACTAAAAATGTAACACCATAATGTATTTACCTCAACTAACTTCCACTTAGGCTTGATTCCATGATTTTCCAAAGAAATGAGTAAAAACCGTGATATTTCAATGCTATATGTTGGGGATTTAAACAGTCATACTTTGCCCCGTAGGTCCCATGAACCCGTCAATCATATTCTCTACTCAAAATTCATTCATACAAATTATACATAGCATAAAACAACCTATGAACCATAGATATAAAGCCAAAAACCAAAAAAATCCAATTTTTCAAAATGGGCTTAAAAGTCAGATTTTTGGCTCTAACTTTGAAAAATCATAACTAATTCTATAAAAATGAAAATCAAGCAAACCATAGCTTTTTGGAAAGCTTTGGATGTTAAATTTACATAAAAATAATTTCAAACCACAATCTCAGTGTTTGGACCATATTTGAGATTGAAGAATGCACAAAGGTCTAGTTGTCCCTGGTACAGATACAGGTTGCTGTCATGAAATTCAAAAATTTATAACTAATTCCACAAAAATATAATCTAGGCAAAACATACCAACTTGGAAATTTACCAATGTTAAAAAGAGGGAAAAAATAATTCTAAATCATTTCAATAGCCTTTGGACCTCGAAAACTGATAGAACATTAACGAAGGTCAGCAGGTGTCCTGATGCTAACACAGAACTTCAGAAAATTATTTCTCCCTCTACAGACCTCCAACTAAGGTGCTTCTAATTGTTATAGGTCATTGCATTTCTAGTTTATGACCATAAAAGTTCATAACAATTGGATACTGTTTGCCTCATGAATAACACAATTTCATTTCGGACCAAAGCTACAGTGACAATAGCAAAAACTAGAAAAATTTTCAATTTCAACAATTCGTCAAATACTCCCTAGACCTCCAAATATTACTGTGAACACCACATTTTGTCCGGGTATACTCTAAAAATAAAGATAAAATTAAGCTAATAAAAAAAATAGAAAACAAAAAAAATCAAAACAAAATCAATAGGTCATTTTAACTTAATAAACTCAAAAAAAATCAAAGAAGAAAGAACTCAAAAATAAAATTAAAAAAAAGAGTAAAGGCCAATTAATCCAAAATTAAAACAAAAAAAGAAAAAAATCAAAGAGGGAGTAACAAAAATCCAAAACAAATGGAATAAAAAAAAAATCAAAAAGAGACTAGAAAAAGAAAAGAAAAAAATGAATTAAAATAAAAAAAAGGGACTAAAAGAAAATAAAAATAAGATACCAAAAAATAATAATTAAAAGAATAATAATTAAAAAAATTCATCAAAAAAGACTACAAAAAAATACCAAAATAATATATATTTAAGGGGAAACCTTAAATAAAAAAAATTTAATTACTTAAGATTTTAGGGCTTAATCCAAGAGAGCCCAAACCCAAAAAAAAAAGATCAATAAAAAAAAACAAAAGAAAACTTTTAGCTCAATCTAAAGCCCAGGTACCAGAACCCAAAAAAAAAATTCAAAGAGGAAACCCAACCCGGATCCAAACAAAATCTTACTCGGTGCCCCCTTGGTCCCTCTTTCCATTCTGTCCTCTCCTCTGGCAGAGACAAAAAACGGACAGACGCAAAGACGCGAGAAAAAAGAAGAAGAAAACACAACACACAGAGGGAGGAAGACAAGGAGGACTGAGGCGTCAGAGCGAGGGGGGAAACGCATGAAAAAGAGAGGACTCTAAGCACAGAGAAAAGAAGGGAGGAGTGTCTGAAATGGGGAAAAAAAAAAGAAGAGATTAGGGGTTTTCTGATTCAAATCGAGAGAGGAAGAGAGGAGGCGAGAGGGGGATTTTTTCTGATTCGAAGGGTATCAAAGGAGAGAGCACGAGCGAGCGAAGGGGAGAAGGAGAATGAGATGAAGAACAGAGAAGGAGAGAGACGGAGGATTCGAGGTGAAAGGAGAGAGAGTGACGGGCAGATTTGATTTTGGGGGACTGTGAGTGAATCGAAGGGAAAAACGAAAATGGAGAGGGAAGAGAGCAAGCGAGAATCGAGAGAGAGTGAAAAGGGAGATGGAGATTTTGAAATCAGAAGCCATGAGAGTCGATGAAGCGTCGAGCAGATAAGGAAGGAGAGCTGGAAGAGGATTCACCATCTCAACTTTCTTAGAGGTAAATCATTTAACTATTCTTCTACTGGGTATTAGTTCCTCTGAGTTTTGGTTAAGATTTGATGTCGGAATGTTTCTTGCCTCTGTATCTTCTGGTTGGGTTTTATATTGATGGAAGCTTATCTTGATGTGTAACCTTGATCATTTGTTGTGTAGTGTAGAAGGAATAGAACAATCCATATGTTCTTGCATATATACTCGTGAATGCTTAGTGACAGTTTTTGAACTGGGATGAAAGTTCGGGTTTACATCCAAACAGAGTTTGCCATAGTTTTCCTTTTTCCTTCGTGTGTGTGTTTGCATAAGTTTTGGATTTGGATTATGCTTCTGTAGGATTTATTCCTCATGCTCGAACCATAACGAGTTTTGTAAATAAGATTGGCTCTACCCCATTGACTCTACACGGCTATAGGGTGCTAAGCATTTTCTTTACGCTTACTACCATGTTTAATGTTCAGTGATAGGAAAAGTTTTTTTTACAGTTTGCTTGTTTCTAAATGACTTCCTTTCCGTTACTAAAAAACAAGCATAAGTGGATGACAGTTGATTTGTTGTTAGTTGGTATTTGATTTTGCATTGATAGTGCTGGTCACTGTGTTGAGTCATGAACCTGATGAGATTTTGGCATACTGTACTTATGGTTCCAGTGGATTCATTAAAGCATAGTGAAATTCCACTTGAATTGATGCTTACACTGGCTTTAAATCTTTGCTTCGAGTTTGATCTTCATGTGATTACTCCTTGATTGCTCTAACATAAAAGACATGGGTTTTAAGTTCCAACAATGAATTTCAGCTATCTTGCTCTGTTTGTTGATTGCTTGGGTTGCGAGTGGCACATTGGAAATCTGGCCAAGTTGCTTAGTTTGTGGTTTCGTATTTTACCAGCTCTGTTTCCCACATGTTGATTTTTTTTTATTCTATCCTTTAGTCAAATCTCTTACTGGGACCTAACATAGCTTCTGGCTTAGGCTCAAGTTCTGAATTGGTTCAATCTTAGTACATATAATAGATGTGGATTCTTGTACATGGAATTGAATTTGGACTTTCTGTGATTATTTATTTTCTATCTCATGCTCATATTAATTGGGGTCTCTCTTCCAATTGGTACGCCAATCTTATATGACTTCAACATACTGCTGAAAGATGGTGGCTACTGTAGTTTCGTTTCTTATGGGAGTCTGATGCAAAATGTATTATTAGACATGATGTTGGTTATCCCTTTTAAGTTGATGTTTCGTTTTTAACGCTAGTTTATTTTCACTGTTTAACATGTGGAATCATACGTGAAGAGTCTCTCGTCGATTCAATCAAGGGAATGAAAAGGTGGAATCACATAAAACTTGGCAGGGTAGTACCTATGGAATTACTCATCAATCCAACCTAAAAGGATAAGAAGCAACTGAGTTATAGCTGTATAATTTCTCTTTCTACTCTTGTAAATATGTTTAAGAGTAACATAGTGGATCATGATTGAACCCTAAGCACCCACTCTCACAAATAACTTGTCCTAATGTTTTTATTTTATTTTATTCTATTTTGTATTTCGTCACGCTTTATTTTTAAAATAGCCGTGTGTGATTTTTTGTCCCCCCAGGCACATAGGAATAAACCTTTAGGTCATGTGGGGCAATAAAGTCTCCTTGATACCTATTTGGGTTCCAAATTTACATTTCAATAATGTTTTGGTTTTTCTTTCTATAAAAAAAAAGGATTTCAAAAAAAAAAGAGATAAGATAAAACAAGAAACAAAAGAAAAAAAAAGAACAAAAAGAAGGGGGTTTACAAGTTAAATAAATTTTCAAATTCAAAACTAAAGTTTAAGTAATCAAGCTTTTTTAAGTTCTCATTTTGGAAAAAAATAAACAAAAATTAATTTTCCCTTTTCATAGACTTTGGATTTTCTTTCAACGTTGATTTGATAACCAAAAATTAAAAAAAAAACTAAAAAAAATGATAATAAGGAAACCAAAAACAAAAAGAAAAAAACAAAAACAAATAAGAAAAAGCAAAAACAATAAGAAAACTAAAAAAGAAGAAGATAAAAGCAACAAGAAAAAAAAACAAACACAAACAAAACAAAGATAAACAAAAAAAAAATAAAACAAAACCCAAAATAAAAATTAATCAAGAAAAAAGAGAAGAAACAAAGATAAATACAAAAATAAAAAAAAATAAAAACACAAACTACAAACTAACAAAACCTAAAAAAACAAAAAAATTAAAATAGAAATAAAAAAAACAAAAAAGAATGAAAGATTAACAAAAGGCGTAGAAAAAAATGATAAAACAAAAACAATAAAAAAGGAAATAAAAAAAACTAAAAATGCTAGAAAAAAAGTACATTTACTTTTAGTAAATCAAAACATATCAATCCATTTCTAAAATTATTTTATTTACTAAAGGAAAAAGTAATCTTTATTTTCGTTGTTTTTTTACAAAATAAAATGAGAAAATTGAGTTATATAAAATTAAAAAAAAAAGAGAAATAACAAAAATTAAAAAAAAATAGCAAAAATAAACAAGAATAAAAAAATAAAAAACAAAACAAAACATAAAAAAATTTAAAAGAAACAAAACAAAGGAAAAAATGAAACAAAATAAAAAAGATATAGAAAGAGAAAATGAAAAAACGAAGGATAATAAAAAGAAAAGAGAAAAAAATTGAAAATATAGAAAGAGAGTAAAATTACATTTGCTTTTAGCAAATTAAAACACATCAATCAATTTCAAAATCATTTTATTTGTTAAAAGAAAAATTAATTTTTATTTTTTTTTTGTCTTTTCAAAAAAAGAAAACAAAGAATAAAAAGTAAAAGTAAAAACTAAAAAGAAAAAAAAACAAAAAAAAAATCAATAAAAAAAAATAAATCAAAAATTAAAAAATCAAAAATTAAAAAAATCAAACAAAACCTAAACAAAAACAACAAAAAAACAAATATCAGCCAAATACAATCTCCAGTCAAACTACGTGGACTTTGATCCCTTTTAGAGGGTACGTAGGCCATAGGCTTTTATCCTAGGTCAAGTCCGCTTTTGTAAATAAAATATTTTTCTTTTAATTTCTTTCCTTTCCTTTTTATTTCAATTCTTGAATTTCTTTGTGTTTTATTTTCTTTACTTTTTTCTACTTTGAGCTTTATTTCCTTTTATTTCCTTTATTTCTTATTCTACATGTGATTTGTTATGGAGAATTAAAATAGAATTATGGCCGTTTTATTTTTGCACAACTAACTTAGGGTAACCATTCTTAATAACGGGTGTAGTGGGGTGCCTAATACCTTCCCCACTCACAATCGACTCCCAGATCCATTTTTCTAGTTTGCAGACCATCTTATTTAAAAAAAAGTTTTTCCAAAGTTTTTCCTTTTAAAATTTAAAATTTTGGTGGCGACTCCTGAACCTATTATTTCATCTCATTTTAATTTCGAATTTGGTCTTCGAGTGTGACAATTACCTACTTTGTCTTTTCAAAAATCTCTCAACAAACTCTAGATGCGTGCCAAATTTCATATCAAGAAGAGTTCATTTGGTCATATCTTGATAGAGCTCATGAATTTAGCAAATTTGACACTATATATAGTTCAAAGTGGGTCTAAATAGCCACCTACATACTCTAGCACCTCTTGGGCAAGTTTTAAAGTATAAACACAACATATATGAATTACCCAAGTGGTTCGAACCATTACACATCTCAAAAAGAATATGTATACATAAGTACCTTGGCTTTCTTATACATCAAACTATGCATAATGATGCAAAAGTGTCAAGAAATGTCCATCTATGCCGCATGGCCTCCACTCTTTGACTCTTGAATTCCACCTAAATCATATGAGATGGGAGATGGAAGGGGCTGAGATTCATGGAATCTCAATAGCTCATACACTCATTCAATGAAGCAATCAAGGCATATAAACAAGTCAAAGCATGTAAGTAGGCATCCAATCAATTAAAATCATATAACACATGATTTATATGCCATAAAAAGCATATCAATGCCAAGAATAAACTCTGAGGACTTTTGGTCTAGCCTCACCCTATTTTAGGAACTTTTGGATTAGCCTTACCCTTAGTTAGGGACTTTTGACTTGGTTTCACTCATCCATGAGACTTTTGGCCTTGTTTCACCCATTGTTAGGGACTTTTGGCTTTACCTCACCTACCACATGAGACTGTTGGCACTACCTCACCTGAGCAATTTTCACAACTCAAAACATAAGCATATTGGTATTAATGCATCAAGGTAATATCAAATGGCATATCTCATAATACATGTGCACACACAAGCATACAATAACTATTACATATCCAAAAATCCATCAAGAAAGAGTGGAGAGCTACCTTACAAGCCAGCATAAGCCTTCCCTTTCAACTTCTCTTCTCCCTCTTGGTCTCACAATCACAACTAGATGGAGCTTGATCTTTTAAGCCTAGACACAGCAAATAGCATGCAATTACTCTCTTATAACTCAAATAAACACTCACAAGGTTTGGGGGTTCTTACATCAAGGCAACTCTACAAGGTATTTAAGAATCCCTAGTTTCTTTTTCTTGAATTTTACTAACTCTTCTCCTAGTTCCTTTGCATTTCTCAACTTTTACACTCTAATTCAAGGGTTTCCTACTTGTTCTAGGTCAGAACAGAGCTATATTAATTAACAACCCATGGAAAGGAAGCTTAGAACAAGAAGAATAAAGTTTCAAGAAGAAGAAGCATGAAAATCTTTAAGGGTTCTTACCTTTCTTCTTTTGTTTCCTTCCTTCTTCTTGGCTTCTCTTGGTTTCTCTCTCTTTCTAGCCTTCTCCTCTATTTTGGATGAAGTATAAGTCGGTTAGAAGAAAAGGGGAAGGTCTGGACTTTGTAAGAAGCAAAATTCTCTTTTTTCACGTTTTTTTGAACCAACCCTCACTATAGCAGAAAATAACCCTTGCTAGGACGAGCACGTATTAGTCCCAAGTCCCTGTTCTCGCTATAGCCCGTGTTATTGTAAGAAACTCCCTAATTTTTGTATGGGACTTCCTAACTCATTATAGCCAGAAGCATTCTCGCTATAGCGAACTGGTACATTTACTATAGCTAGTTGAATTCTCGCTATAGCGAATAGGTACATTCGCTATAGTCAGGCTGTAGCCAGCAGACTTAGAAAAATTTCAAAACTTAAAAAATTTTCAGAAATTCTAGTTGTTACATCTCACCCATATCTAGGGACTTTTGGCTTCACCTCACCTATCTCAAGGGACTTTTGGCACCATCTCTCTCTTAAGAGCAATTTTCACAACCAAATCATAATTTAAGAAATATATTGGTACCAATGCAACAAGGCAACATCAAATGGCATGTCTTATAATACAAATGCACATATAAGCATACAATGACTATCATACATCCAAGAATGCAAATAAGAAGGAGTGAAGAGTTACCTGAGCAATTAAACACAATTCTTCCCTCTTGATTATTCTCTTCCTTTTTCAGTCTCATACCTACAACTATATGGAGCTTGAGTTCTTTGGCCTAAACAAAACAAATAGCATTTAATTACTCTCTTGGAACAAGCCAAAGCATTAAACACACATATACACTTAAGAAGCATACTCAATTTATTGGTTCCATAATAGTTCCATTAATAGCCTAATGAAGCAACTACCATAATTCGATATCTTAGCTTCATTTTCTTCTCATATCTAGGCCTCTTAGTTCCATTTAGACTCTTTAAAGTCATCACAAACTCATTCCCAAGAGTTTAGATACAAGTTGCTTCTTAAGGCTACATTATGGAACCTATTGACCTAACTCTCAATCTATGGCTTCTAGATTTTTCCTTGAAGAGAGAGTCATTTGGGAGACTTCCTAGGAGTTTTAGAAACTCAAACAAATACTCACATAGGTTAGAAAATTCTTGAATCAAACCAGATTTTACAAAGTGTTCAAGAATCCCTAGTTGCTCTCTCTTGAAATTCCATGGTTTTTCTTCCACTTTCTTTGCATTTCCTAAGCTCCCACACTCTAAATCAATAGTTTCTTGCTAGTTCTAAGTCATAACTTCCTCCCTATCTTAAGCTCTCTCTTTGGCCAAAACACATACATAAAGGAAGTAAGAAGAGAAAAGTAAGAAAGGAGTGGAACTACCTTAAATCCAAGCTTCCTTCAAGAGCTTTTTCCTTGCCTTAGCCTTCTTTCTTGAAACTCTAAACTTTCTCCTCTAAACTAAGGATAAAACAAACCCAATTTATCCATCAAACTATGGAAAGAAAGAGCAAGGAGAGGAAAACAAAATATGTAAAGATAATTCTATGAAAATCCTTAGTTTTTCTTACCTTTTTCTTTGCTTCTTTCTCCTCCTTGAATTCCCCTTCTCACTTTCTCTCTTAGGCAAAGCTTCTTCTATTTTTAACTAACCCAAAGTCGATCAGAAAAAGGAGAGGCTTCTGGACTCTTTAAGAAGCAAAATGTCATTTTTTCATGCTTTTTCCAGAACAAGTCTTGCTATAGCAAAAAGTACCTCTCGTTATGACAAGAACTTATCAGTTTCAAATCCCAACTATTCTCACCATAGCTGGTGCTATTGTGAGATATTTCCTAGATTTTGTATGAGACACAAAATCACTATAAGCAACTAGCATCATCGCTATAGCAAACTGGTACCCTCGCTATAGCGAACAAGGATCCTAGCTATAGCAAGAAGACTTAGAAAGATTCTGAAACCTTGGATGTTACACAATATCCAGAGACTAGATTCGTGAAAACACTGTAGATGTAATAATATGTGTAGCAATCCAATACTAGAATGTAAAGGTTTGAGCATTTGTTTTTCTTCCATACACCAAATCTTTTCTTTTAACAACCAAATCATAAGCGTCAGCACATGATGTTTGCATCTCGGTGGGCTAAGAATAACTAGCAAAGTAGTATTAGGGCTCATTTCTAGATGAGACCCAAAAAATTTCTCTAATGTGCTAACTCCCATAATAATCAATTTACCATTTAGAAAAGAACTCAAAGCCTTCCTAATTTTCACAACCATTAAATTGAAGTAAAATTCTTAAACTAAATCTTCATACACTGATTCATCTATTGTCACTAATGGAACCCAGTTCATGTTCTTAAATTCCAGTTTTAAGAAACAATTTAACTGAGTCAACTTTGAGAAATTAACACACCTTCTAGTTGTAATAGGTAGATGTTAGAAGTTAACCAAGTATTGTCTAGATGCCATTTGGTATGGAATTTAAGTAGAAGATGGGAATAGTCTCTTGGACTCTCTTCTGCTTCACTTATCTTTTTCTTGCCTTTTCCTTTTGCTATGATAATCTTCTTGGTTGGAGTTTCTTTGATGACTATCCCTTTTGACTTTTTAAAAAAATTTTCAATCGTCTCATTTCTTCCTATTCAGGGTCTTCATCTGAAACCTTCTTTCTTTTTGATTGTTTGCTCTGGCTTGTTGTCATCTTCATTTCCTTCTTTCTTTCCGACTCTATTTTCTTTTCTTAGAGGTTTTGTAATGCCAATTCCCTCTTAGCGCCTTCTCCTACATCAATTGCACCTTCTATAGGGATGAACTTTTTTCTGCCATTGAGACCTTTGAAATGAAATGTAAAATGGTTTATGGGTTGATCCATTTAGGATTAAAGTAATTGCTCAAAAAAAAGATGCTTTGTATTTGCAACTGAGTGGTTTTTGAAAATAGTTTTCTATAACTGTCACTTTTTCGCCTGTAATCATTATCAGTCATACCCCTTTTTAAGAACACATTAATGCTGTGACAAATGTCTTAGAACACATGGTGAATAATGCCAAAATAATTTAATTCTCAGAGAACGAACACTTAACACTAGTTGTCATAGGGATAAATGCAAAGAAAACATGCCAATAAAAGACAAAACGTGCAAAAACAATAATAACTTGAGAATGACAAATGACCCATTACTTTATGAGAATGAGGTGGAGGAGGTATATATCACAACAAATGGTGGAGGAGCATCCTTTCTCCATTTCAATCAACTTAATGTAAACATCACATATGATCAATCATACTAAGCCTATTTTTTATATGCACAAATCTATTCTTAAGTGAAGGCTTTGTAGATATATCAACAAGTTGATTCTTGGTTTGGACATATATTACCTTTATATTTCCTTGTTGAATATGATCTCGGATAAAGCGATGTTTTACCTCAATATGCTTAGTTCGAGAGTGATGTACAGGATGCTTGGTGAGGAAAATAGCATTTGTGTTGTCACATAATATAAGTATATGATTAAAATTGAGTGAATAATCCTTAAGTTAATGCTTTATCCATAATAATTGAGCATAACAACTTCTAACGACCATGTACTCAACTTCAGTAGTAGAGAGAGCAACAGAACTTTGTTTTTTACTATACTAAGATACTAATGAGTTACCAATAAACAGGCAACATTTACTAATACTCTTTCTGTCCAACTTATCTCCAATAAAGTCTGTATCTGTGTATTTAACTAAATTGAAATCATTAGTTCTAAGATACCATAAACCATAGTTTTGTGTCCCTACTAAATATCTAAATATTCTTTTAAAGCAATAAAGTGTGACATTTTAATATTAGATTGAAATTGTGCACACTTGCATATACTAGACATGATGTTAGGTCTACTAGCCATTAGGTATAGTAATGAGTCAATCATAGCTCGATATTTCTTTTAGTTAAAATCCTTACCAATCTCATCTTTGCCCAAAATGGAGGAGGGACACATAGGAGTTCCCATTGGTTTAAAATTCTAGAATCTATACTTGTTGATTAATTCTTTTGCATACTTTGCTTGACTAATGAAGATTCCTTCATTTGTTTGTCTAACTTGTAGTTCAAGAAAGAAATTCATCTCCCTTATCATACTTATGTCGAATTCTCCTTTCATTAATTCAGTAAATTCTTTGCACAAAAAGTCGTTAGTACTATCAAAATTATATCATCTATATAAATTTGTAAAAATAAAGACTCATTAATACTTTTCTTACTGAAAAATGTAGTATTAAGCTTTCATCTTGAAAACCCATTTTCTAGAAGAAATTTGCTTAACATTTTGTATCAAGCTTTAAGAGTTTGTTTTAGACCATAAAGAGCCTTTGATAGTTTGTACACATGGTTGGGTAATTTTTCCTTCTTTGAAACTAGAGGGTTGCTTAACATACACCTTTTTGGTAATATAATCATTCAAAAATGTACTTTTAACATCCATTTGATATAATTTAAAATTCATATGGGAAGCATATGCAAACAACATTCTAATGGATTCTAATCTAGTAATAGGAGCATAGGTTTTATCAAAGTCTATATTTTCTAGTTGAGAAAACCTTAGGCCACTAATCTGACCTTATTTCTGGCTACATTACCTTGCTTATCGAGTTTGTTATGAAAAACTTATTTTGTTCTAATGACAAATGCTCCTTTTAGTTGCTCTATTAAACTTTATACTTGATTTCTCTCAAATTGATGTAGTTCTTCCTTCATGGCAATTATCCAACTTTCATCTCTTAAAGCTTCATTTACTGTTCTGGGCTCAATTTAAGATAGTAACATAAGGCTATTTCTAATAGTTCTAAATAAAGATCTGGTCCATATCTCTTCATTTGGATCTCTAATAATGAGTTGTGATGGATAAGTAGAGAAGTATCTCCACTCTCTTGGAAGCCTGATATCCCTTGCTGCAAATTCTGGTGGATTTGGCAGCTGTTCATTTACAGTTGCTCCAGCATCTTTATTTTGAAGATCCTAAATACTTTTGTTGTTTTCTTCAATTCGTTGATGAGTCATATTTTCATAATTTTATCCTTTGTTTCACTTTTGAATCTCTTGATTGATTGGAGGATGAATCTTCCTCTAACTTTTATCAGCTATTTTAAGAGGACTTGTGTAATTTTCTTTGCATCCTTCTTTACTTGTTGATCCAAAATTTGGTTAGAGAAATGATTGACTTCTTTTTGCAATATTATCATCTTCATCTGTATATACTATTCTTCTTACAAAAGGATTAGTATAATAAAAAATAATATGCATGGACTCCTCAACTACCATAGTTCTTTTATTGTAAACCCTATATGCTTTACTAGTTGTTAAGTAACCTAAAAAGAATCCTTCATCACTTCTGGCATTAAAATTTCCTAGATTATCTTTTCCATTATTGTTAATCAAGCATTTTATATCTAAATGCATGAAAATAGGTAACACTGGGTTTTTTGCCTTTGTATAATTCATATGAAGTTTTTTTAAGAATTGGTCTAATAAGGCAATGATTTAGGATATAGCATGCAATATTTATTGCTTTAGCCCAAAAGTATTTTGGAAGATTATTTTTAATGAGTATGATTCTAACCATATCTTGAAGAGTGCAATTTTTTTTCTTTTAACTACTCCATTTTGTTATGGAGTTCTTAGTGCAAAAAAGTTATGGTTAAATTCTTGTTCATCATAGAAATCTTCAAACAATTTGTTTTCAAATTTCCTACCATGATCACTCCAAATACTAGAGATTAAATATCCTTACTCTCTCTGAACCTTTTTTAAAAAGATAACAAAGTTCTTAAATGCTTCATCCTTGTGAGAAAGGAAGAGTGTAACACCATAAAATTCTAGCTCATCTTATCATATACACATACCTTATATCATTATATTCATGAAAGTATCAGAAAAAAAGGGGATAAAATAATGACTTCCTTTGCGTTGTGTCGAATTTAAAAATTTGCATTTGATGTCCCATAGACCATGGGAGCTCATACTATGCATTTTCATATTTAAATATATCATTACAACTCATTCGCATCATAAAATCATGCTCACAGCTCATAGAAACTGAAATAGAGCATGAAATGGGTTTGTTTAATTTCGGCCAAATTTGTCCCTTATTCTGCCCAAACTTTGGAAAATCTTGGTTATTCTAGGAAGCTATGGATGTTTACTTCACACTAAAAATATGCCCAAATCATAAGATTCATCACAAAGGGCGTTTGACATCCAAAATGATCCAAAGGTCAGACTGAATTCTGGAACTGTCATAGAATTTTGTAGAAAACTTTGAAAATGTCCAATTAATTCCAAAAAAATTAAAAACCAAAAAAATTTACCATTACAGAAAGCTCTAGATGTCTATCCCATGGTAAAAATAGTTTCAGTTTATGAATCATTAAGGGAAAGACGTTTGACATTCAAAAATCTACTAAGGTCGCTGCTGCCTGGGCTGCTATTTCAAATTATTGATATAAACTTCTAAAATTCATAACTAATTCTATAAAAATTGAAATCACACACATTTAGTCATTTTGGAAAGCTACAAATGCAAATTTGCATTGAAAGTAATTCCAGAATGAAACAGATATATTTAGCCATTGAAAATCTATAGAATAGTGACTGAACTCCTGGGGCACCACTGCTACTAACAGCAAACTTAAAAAATGCATAACTCTTTGCTCAGACCTCCAAATGAGGTGATCTTGGTGGCTAAAGAAAGCTTATGACCTCTAGTTTATTTTTATAAAATTTCACAAGCATTGGATATCATTTTCCTATCAAATGACACAGAATACAAGTCTACTAGTGTAAACAATGTACATACCAGAATCCATAGAAAATCTCAATTTTGAAAATTCATCAAATATTCTCTAGACCTCCAAAAATTATGTTCTTTAGCTTTCCAAAAATTTCTCAACAAAATCTAATTGCATGCCAAATCTCAGATTAAGAAGAGCTCATTTGGAAAAAAAGTGACATAAGGTTCTAAGATAGCAAATTTATGCCCATTATAGGGTACCAAAATATCCAAATGACTTCTCTCAATGTTTGGCTCCTCTTAGGCAAGTCTAAAAGCATTAATATGACTTTTTTGAACTTCCCAAGGGATCCCAAATCTCATGCATCTCAATTTGGCCATACCACTTCCACATATACACTAGTGCATCAAACTTTCAAGAAGCAAAAATGGCCATTTCATACTCATTTTACATTCTAGTATTCACATGCCATAATCTCTCATTCATACATGATACATCAACATATTTATATATATTCATGACCTCATAGAACATATACAACCATGGATTACAAAATTTTCCATTCATATGGCTTTAAAGTAGCCAATTCCATGGACTTTAATATCTTACTTTCTTCTCTCAAGGGGTTGGCTTCCATTACCTTGTTTTTTTTGGTCCACCTAGCATGTTAGAACATTGGAGAGGAAGGAATGAGATTCAAAGAATCTCAATAGCTCATCTCTCATTCAATCATACATAATAGATGCAAACAAGTCTCATAAATGCATGTATGGCCATGTTGACATGTGCAAACATTCAAGAGACATTTTCATCATTTGAGAAAGTCATACATAGCATACAAAGGCTTGCCAAGCAAGTGAATTGGCCTCACCCAATTTCTTATGGATATTGGACTTGCCTCACCCATTCTTTAAGACATTTTTGGACTCAACCATACTCTTGGGAATCTATCTTACTTTTGGGAGACTCTTTGCTTTGTCTCAATCAATCTTAAGGGTTATTGGCTCATCCTCACCATGGTTCAGGGTTCTTGGCCTCACCACACTCAAGCAAACCCAAGCACACATCATAAACATCATATAAAACATAATATGTCATCATAAACCATGACATATGAATTCATACTAGTATACTTTTCATGACTTGAAAATACACATACACACATTCTAAGACAAGCTAAGCACACATCCATGCATGAAAGAAGGTGGAAAGAACTACCTTGCTTGCATTTACACACTTTTTCCTTAAGCCTTGAGTCCTCTCCCTTGACCTCACACACCCAAGAAGGTGGAGATCATTTCTCTTGGCCTAGACACATCATATGGAAGATAATTACACTCTTAAAACAAGCTAGGACATTAAACTTATATTTAAGAACATTTGGTTCCATAAGTCACATAATGGTTCCATAAATGGCCTATTGAAGCAACCATCATGATTTAAGTTCTTGGCTCTATTCTCTTCTCATTTCTAGGTCTCTTGACCTCATTTAAGGTCCTTGGAGCCATTATATATTCATTTACAAAAGCTTAGACACAAGTTGCTTCATAAGGTCATATTATGGAAGCCATTGCTTCATCTCCCAATCCATGGCTTCCAAATTTTTTCCAAGGGTTCCTCCCACCTTCTACCATCATATGAAGTCCCAAACCAAGGCTAAAATAAATTAAAACACTCTCTAACCCCTCCATCTGTCCTAAGCTGACATTATGGAAGCATTTAGGGTTCAAGGGGTTTTCAATTTTTCCTTAATGGGAGAGCCACTTGGGAGGCTTCTTAGAGGTCTTAGGAACTCAATCAAATACTCACACATGTAAGGAAACTCATATCAGATCAATTTTTGTAAGGTGTTCAAGAGCTCTGCACTTTTCTAACTTGGAATTCCTTAGTTTTGCGTGCAATTTCTTGGCATATTTTAAGTTCCCACAGCCTAATTCATATGATTCATTCTTGGTTCTACCCAAAAACACTCTCCCTTTGGTTGGCTATAGGGAAGACAAATTGCACACAAGAAGGCTAAGAGAAGTGAAGCATGGAGACTAAGATTTTTACCTTGATTTCAAGGTTTCCTTAAATCCTTTCCCTTTTCTTCTAGCTCTCCTCTTTAAATCCGAATTTTTCACCTCTGTTCTGCCTTCCATATAGACCTAAAAACATCATCAAATCTCTGGAAATAAAGAGGAGAAGAAGGAAGAGCAACTTGCAAGAGAAAAAGCTTGAATTTTCATAAATTTTCCTATATTTTTCTTTCTTTTTCTCTCTTCAAAATCTCCTCTCCTTGTGCGCCTAAGAGAGATGGCTTCCTCCTCTATTTTTGAGGCAAAAATAAGTCATGGAATGAGGAGTTGCTGGAATGTGGATAAGAAGAAGAAGAAGCTAAAAGTCACTTTATGCAACTTTTTACTTTTTGTATTTTAGTCCCTTTTCTTGACTTTCTCATTTTAGGCTCATATCAACTCCTTTTGAAATCTTTCTTTTCTATCATATTCCTTAGGCTCTTAATCATAAGAATTGCCTTTGGAATCACTCAAAAAGGATATAAAACTATTCTGAACCAATCGGTTAAAGTTTCGGCTAACCGACGGCCGAAATCGCTCACCGGAGGGGTTTCAACTGTTCTAAGGGTTCCCATGGTATTCAGGGCCTCTAGGAATCCCGAAAAGCTTAAATTTTTCATTTAAAAAGTCCTCCTGTGAGTTTTCAAAATTTTTCAAAAATTACAAAAATGCCTCTACTTTCTTCGGCAAATTTTCTGAGCTCTTTTGGCTCTGGTTTTTGTGCATCTTAAACTTCAAATCCTCATTTTATAATATTTAAAATTTTATCATGATTTTAGTTGGCCTTAATTCCTTCTATTTCGAGGACTTCCTTTTATATTTGGCCCATTTCTAACGTTTATGGAAAAATCGAACATTGCGTTTCTCACGTTTACGGAGGGATCAGGTGTTACAAAGAGAACCCATGTGAACCTAAAGTAGTCATCAATGATTACAAAGGCATAGCTTTTACCACCAAAGTTTCAAGTTTATGTGGGGTCTAAGGGATCCATATGTAATAATTGGAATGGCCTGGAAGAGGAAGTAAGCTCCTCGATTTAAAGGAGAATTTAGCTTGTTTTCTTATTTGGCATACATCACAAAGATGATCTTTTTCAAAGTCTAACTTTGGTAGACCTTTTACAAGATCCAACTTAGACAACTTGGATATAGTATGCATACTTGAATGGCCAAGCTTTCGATGCCACACCTATGGATCATTACATATTGAGAAAAGACAAGTTACATTCTTTAAATTAAGACGATTAGAACTTAGAATGTATATGTTCTTAAATCTTTGGCTAGCAAATAAGTCTTTGTTCTCATTGTAGACCATGCAATGTATAGGATCAAAGACTACTCTATATCTTCTATCACATAGTTGACTAATACTAAGTAAATTATGCTTTAACCTAACAATAAGACAAATATTATCTAGGCAACAATTTTTAGTAGGTTCTACCTTACCTATACTTATGATCTTACCTTTCCCTCTATCTTTAAATGTAACTGATCCTCTATCTTTTCTAGTGAAGGAAAGAAATTGAGACAAGTCTCTAGTCATGTGTCTAGAACACCCACTATCCAAAACCACTTTGCCTCTAGATTCTCCCTTTTAAACATACTTGAAAAAGTTTCATCATTTCTTAGGTAACTAAATCTTTTTGTGTCCTTTTGGATTAGTGCTAGGAATAATAATTCCTTTTGGAACCCACATAAGTTTTTCCTTTTTATGTTTACGCTTGTGACATGTATGACCAGTTTTATTGTAATGTAGACACGTAATAGAAGATGTTGCTTTAACAAAAAAATTTGTGTACATCTTAAACATTCGTTCTTCCATCATAACCTATTCCAAATTTATCAAACATGTATTTTTGCTAACCCAAAAGCATATTCAAATTCTTTTCTCTTTATACAAAATTAGCCAAGTCTTTTGTTAACTTAGTACTTATTTCTTCAAAGATTTATTTTCTTCTAAGATTGATTCTAAATTTCGTTTGAGATTTTGAGTATTTACCTCCAATTTAAAATTTATTTTAAGTTGTTCCTTATATTTGACAAACAAATTTTTAAAGTCAACTAGTAATTCATTAAACATTTCATCCAATTTCTTATAAGATAAAGGGTTTTCGTGCGTTACATCCTTTTCTTCAAGAGTCATAAAACATATGTTTGCCATTTCTTGTTTGAGCTCCTCCTTCTCTTCATCATCATCACTTTAAGAAGCTATAACTTTCTTTTTGCTGTGTATTTTCACAAATTTTCTTTTTGAATAAGGACATTTTGATATGAGATATTCATTTTTTCTTCATTTGAAACAAGTAATGATATTCTTTGCCTATTCTTCCTTTTTCTAATTTCCTTTGATTTTCAAAAGATCCTTCTTCTTTTTTGCATATTTGTCCAACCATTTAGAGAAGAAGGCTTGATCATCTTGCTCTTCGTCTTTTACCTCAGCAATAGGTTCTTCCAATGTTGCAGCCTTTAGTGCCAATTGTAACATTCGATCTTTTTGTAAATATGAGAAATACAATGTTCGGTTTCTCCATAAACGTCAGAAATGAGCCAAATACAAAAGAAAGTCCCTGAAATAGAAGGAATTGGGATCAAATAAAATTATGTTAAAATTCTACATAATGAAAAATGAATATTTGAGTATTGAGTTGCCCAGAAATCAAGGCCGGAGTGATTCAAAAAATTTGCCGAAAGGCCAGTGGTATTTTTGTAAATATGAGCACTTTTTAAAAACTCACAGGAGGGCTTTTTAAATGAAAGTTTTGAGTTCTCTAGGGTTCTTAGAGGCCCTGAAAACTATGGGAAGCCCTAGGACAGTTAAAACTCCTCCGATATACGTTTTCCAACGGCGGTGAGCCAAAACTTTGACCAGATCGTTCAAGAAAGTTTTAGCTCCAATTTGAGTGATTCTAAAGTTATTTTACTAAATTGGGAATCTAAATTTTATAATAAAAAATATGCTTTTAAAAAAGCAACTAAAACAAAGTCAAACCAAAAATGCCATTGTGAAGGGCAAAATTGGAAATAATTTTAACAAGAAGCTTCTTAAACTCACGCCTTCTCTTGCTCTCATTTTCCACCGTCTTTCTTCTGCCTAGAATAGGGAGGAGAACTAGTTCTTTTAGGCACACAAGAAGAAGTAATCTTGAAAGGAGAAAAAGCCAAGAAAATGTAGAAATTCCATGAAAAATCTAGCCTTCTCCTTAGCAAGTTACTATTCCTCTTTTTCCTCCTTATTTATATGGGTTTGATAGTGTTTTTAAATCTATTTTGGGGGCAGAATAAAGATAAAAAATTTGTGTTTGAAGGGAGGCAACCAAGAAAAGTGAAAAGCAAACAAGAGAAAGCAAGAAAACAAGGTAAAACCTCCATTCTTTGGTAGTTTCTTCCTCCCCTTTCCTCTTGCACGATTTGGCCACCATGAGCCCAATTCTTAAGGATTGTTTTCTGTCCAAATCAAGGGAGGATTAGAGATTTTAGAGTGCAAGGATTAAGAATCTATCATTGGAAGTAAGTAAAAGCCATTGAATTTCAAGTTAGGAAAGTGAAGAAGTCTTGAACACATTGTAAAAACTAATTTGATTCATGCCTTCCCTAGCATATATGAGTGTTTGTTTAAGTTCTTAAGACCCCCAGGAAGCCTCCCAAGTGGCTCTCCCATCAAGAAAAAATTGAAAATCCCTTGAACCCCAAATGCTTCCATAATGTCAGCTTAGGACAGATGGAGGGGTTAGAGAGTGTTTTAATTTATTATAACCTTGGTTTGAGACTTCATATGATGGTAAAAGGTGGGAGGAACCCTTAGGAAAAATTTAGAAGCCATTATAGTGAGATGGAGGTGTAGGCTCCATAATGTAGCATAATGAAGCAACTCCTAACTAGGCTCCTTAAAATAATTGTGTGATAACTCCAAGGGGTCTAAATGGAGTCAAGAATTATAGATTAAAGGAGAGAAGGGAGCCAAGATCATGAACTTTTATAGTTTCTTCATGAAGTGTCTTATGGAAGCATAATGGAGCCATAAACCAAAGTAGCATCATGTAAAGTGGGTATAATGCCAAAGCTTGTTCCCATGAATAATTCATGTTTCTTTTGGTATGTCTAGGCCAAGAGAAATGATCTCCACCTTCTTGGGTGTGTGAGGTCAAGGGAGAGGACTCAAGGCTTAAGGAAAAAGTGTGTAAATGCAAGCAAGGTAGTTCTTTCCACCTTCTTTCATGCATGGATGTGTGCTTAACTTGTCTTAGAATGTGTGTATGTGTATTTTCAAGCCATGAAAAGTATGCTAGTATGAATTCATATGTCATGGTTTATGATAACATATTATGTTTTATATGATGTTTATGATATGTGCTTGGGTTTGCTTGAGTGTGGTGAGTCCAAAAACCCTCAAGATTGATTGAGACAAATCAAAGAGTCTCCCAAAAGCAAGATAGACTCCCAAGAGCATGGTTGAGTCCAAGAATATTTTAAAGAATGGGTGAGGCAAGTCCAATATCCACAAGAAATTGGGTAAAGCCAATCCACTTACTTAGCAAGCCTTTGTATGCTATGTATGACTTTCTCAAATGATGAAAATGTCTCTTGAATGTTTGCGCATATCAACATGGCCATACATGCATTTATGAGATTTGTTTGCATCCATTATGTATGATTGAATGAGAGATTAGCTATTGGGATTCTTTGAATCTCATTCCCTCCTCTCTAATGTTCTAATATGCTAGGTGGATCCAAAGAACAAGGCAATGAGAGTCAACCACGTGAGAGATGAAGGAATGATATTAAAATGTGAAAATTTTGTTACTTTAAGGCTACAAGAATGGCATATGTTGTAATTCATGGATGTATATGTCTTATGAAGTTATGGACATGTATAAATATGTTGATGTATGATGTATAAATGAGAGGATATGATATGTGATTGCTAGAATGTAATTTTAGTATGTAATGCTAAGTATTGTTTCTTGGAAGTTTGATGTAAGTATGTATAATTGCAAGTGGCATAGCTAAAATGAGAGGCATGGAGTTTGGGACCATTTGGGCAGCTCACACAAGTCCAATTTATGCTTTTAGACTTGTCCAAAAGGTGCCAACACCCAAAGAAAACTATTTGGACAATTTGGTACCCCATATGAAGCCAAATTTGGCCATAATGGAACCTTATATCACTTTTTGGCCAAATGAGTTCTTCTTGATCTAATATATGGCACAAAATTAGAGCTTATTGATAGATTTTTGGAAAGGTAAAGAACATAATTTTTGGAGATTTACAGAATATTTGATGAATTTTCAAAGTTGAAAATTTTCTTGTTTTGGTCTGATACACTATTCATTTGGTCCAAAAATGAAATCTGTCACACATAGCTCAAATGATGTCCAATTGCCACAAAATTTTATACATAGAAACTAAAAACTTCCATTGACTTATGTCAACTAGAAACACCTCATTTGGAGTCTAGAAAGGGAGATATGAATTTTTTAAGATTCTGTCCAGTATCAGGAGATTCACCCAACCTGAGTTACTATTCTATTAAATTTCAAGGTCTGGACGTATCTGAGCTGGTCTAGAGTTATTTTTACCCTCTAACTAACATCCACAGCTTTCCATATTGATATTATTTGCATATATTAGATTTTTTTTGAATTAATTGGACATTTTTGAAGTTTACTACAGAAATCTGTGACAGTACCAATGGGCAATTCGACCTCTAAATCATTTCACATATCAAACATCCTCTATGAAATTTGTTATGGTCTAGAAATCTTTTTAGTATGAAGTAAACATCTTTAACTTTCTACAATGTCTAATAATGCATGAGTTTGATTTTTTTAGAATTAGTTATGATTTTCAAAAGTTGTGACAAAAAAGAGCCAAATTCTGGCCGAAAATATGCATGAATATTCTAAGCTTTCCCTTGAGTTCCATGAGTTTTTGGCCACATTTTATAGTGAAAATGAGTTGTATTCATATAATTAAATATGGGAATGTATTGTATGAGCTCACATGGTCCATGTGACACTGAATGAATTTTTATACACAACGCAACGCAATTATATATATTATTTTAATGAACTTTTCTCACTTCCTTCATGGAATTGATTATGTGATGCATAAGAAAGTTATGAAATAAGTTAAAAATATATGGTATTACATTTATATGGTGTTACACCAACATTTTTCTCCTTTGCTCCAACTCATGCCTTTTGAGATGATTTTTCTCATAACTGATGAATATTTCTCTGAGCTCATCATATGAAAGGACTTGTAGATTTCTACTTTCAATAGAATCTACTTTGTATTGCCATTTTTATGGAAAGCTTTTAAGGATTTTTTGATTGAGCTCATAATCTGTGTATTTGTGATCAAAAGCCTTCAAATCTCCAAACAATTTAGTAAACAATTGTATATTTTTTCAACATCTTCACCTTCCTTCATATGAAATATTACATATTCATATACAAGTGCATTAAGATTGCTCTCTTTGACCTTTGATGTTCCTTTATGCTTGACTATGAGGTTTTCTCACATTTCTTTGGTTGTTTCATAGCTTGAGGTTTTGTCATACTCTAATCTGCTGATGGTGCACACAATAATGTTTCTAGCACAATGATTGCATTGCACCAATTTGATATCACCTTCTGTCCACTGGTTTTTGGGTTTGTCAACAATGGCTCCCATTGTTAAATCCACCTTTTGGGGCATTCTTTCCAATAAGAGAAGTGCTTTCCTATGAAATATGATGGTCTGACCATTGAAATACCTTCTTGGAAATTAGCTCCTTCAAGCATGTTAGCGGACATTTTCTGTACTAAAGAAATAATAAACCTTTTTCTCAAGGCTATAAGGCACACGATCAAGAGAGACTTACTCTGATATCAATTGGCAGACACACCTAGAGAGGGGTGAATAGGTGTGTAGTGTAGAAAATAAATTTTTCATAGTTACAAAAGTGAAGGACCTATTGTCCTCTAAAATCAAAAGTTCAGGTAGAGAAGTAAGTAAATAGTGATAAGTGCAAGACCAATAATTATAAAAGGTAAATGTGTTAATAATCAAGATTAGAAGTAGTCAATGATAAAGTAAAGTAATAGATATAAACGTGATGCAACAAAGTTAGTACTTACAAAACTATGCAGCAAAACACATGGTCCTCCAAAAGTGGAGGAAGCAAGGCTAGTAATAGTAAAAATACAGAGAATAAGAGATGGCACATCAAAATTTATCTTGATTTAGCCTCTTGACCTATGTATAGTCCCCTTAATAACTTTTAAGAGATTTTCTTTATTAAAGAACAACACACCTACAAGGATGATTGTTTTTCTTTTGTGCTCACCACCAACACTATCTTTCACATTTTGCTATAAACTTTCACTAAGGTTTTATACAACTAATCCTTAACTTTATCACTCAATATTTTCAAAATTCACTAAGACACTTTTATCTCTTTTGAAACTCTTTTAAGATCAGAAGACTTTGCTTCTACAAGTTGATAAATTGAAGACTAAGCGAATGTATTAATAATACTTTTAAAAGATATACTTTGTTTTTCTACACAATGTTCTTTGTGCTTGCATTTAAATTTGCTTCATATTTGTAGTTACTCTGCACTTTTTAGCCATGAGAGACACATCTAAAGCTTAATGTTCTTTCTGGCTGGAGCATACCTATTATGATTTTAACATTCAAATGCTCTCAGTGTTGCAATCTTCTATCACTTATGATGCTCTTTCCATGTAGCTCACTAGTCAACCTGTCATTAATGCTATTACGGAGCTCAAAACATAGGTTAGAAAAATAAAACATTTTTACATAATATCAGAAGTAGCCACAGTGAAAGCTAGAGACATCAAATGTGCTTTTACATAAATACTAATTGAGTTTTGTTATCATCAAAATCTTGGGCCTATGACCTTCGGCCAACAATCTTATGGTCTCATGTTGTAGTAAACATTATAATACTGAAATCACTAACTACAATGTATGATTGTAACATGGATAATAGTGAAATGTTTTGATACCGATTGATATGATTTGAGTTATGAGAAAAACATATCCCAAAATGATAGCTTATTAAGTGGGACTTCTTCATAGATTAATTGCTATCTTATCTCTTCATTTTTACCTAATGTGGGTAGAAGTAGCTCAATATTTTTTGTTGCTTAAAGTGAAACTCAAACAAGAAGCCTATATTTATTTAATAAAATTAATAAAAAAATTTATTTATAATTTATTTTTCTAGCTTCTAGGAGATGCAAAGTTATTAATTAAAATCTTATAATCAATTTCTTTTAACATTTCTATTTTAATGGATAATATACCTAATCCATTTAATTTTTAGAATAAATTAACCATCATCTTTTGTGCTTCTCCCCACTTGCTAATTTTCTTTTATAATTGCTGTAGAAAAACATCTTGAGAATTTATATTGAGGAGTTATTATATTGGTAACTTCAATTGGCCCCCTTTTCTTTCTTTTCTTTTAGGAACAAATTTCTCATAAAGTTATATCAATATTTGTCCATTGATTTGGATCCACTACCAAAATGGATTCACTATTTAAAGATGGTTTCAATATTCATCATTGAAACATCTATCACAAAGGTTTTAACCATAGTTTTAGCTAACTGTTAGTAAAATCATCGCTAGAATGTGGTCTAGCCACATTCATTTTAGTTATGGGTAGACTATAATTAGGTGATAGTTATTTAGCCATGGCTAAACCATAGTCTAGCGATGATTAACAAAATCATGGTTAGACCTTTAAATTTTTAAAGTGGCAATTTTAACTGCTACTATAAAATATATTTTTTTAACCTTTATAACAATTGTTTTGTCTTTTTTTTCTTTTTTCTGCAAACCTATATCAATAATTTTTAACTAACATATACAACAATCAATTCCCAATAACTAAACAATTTTCAGCCAATATGCTAATTTTTCAAGAAGACCAAGACTTAAGGTCATTCAACCTATTCCAAACTTGTTCTAACATTAAAAGTGTCATTCCACTAAGGAATTTACATACATCTCACATGACATTCCTATTATAACAATAATTATTCATAATAATACTTTTGGCCATGGAATTTACTGTTATTGAAACATCAGTTCCTTTAATTATGCCTAAATAATTATTCTCATCATAGAATTTTTCAAATTCATATCAAACAATTTTTTTAGGCTTAGAATATCACAAAGGGAAACTCAATTTTCGAATATTGCTCATATGTATGAATTTATAATTTTGACACATATTAGACATCAAAATTTGAAAAATCATAACTTAAGTTACATAACTCTGATTTGCACAAACTCAGTGGCTATGGAAAGCTTAAAATGTCAACTTTATGCCTGTAAAATTTTATGAATTTGTTGGGCCCCTCAAAAATATGAAAAATCAGAACTAGACCAAATGAGCAGTATTAGGGACAAATTTGCATAATTCAAATCAACTTTAAAAATTCATAAAATATTTTATAGAGCTCTAAAAATTGTGTTCTTTAGATCTGTGAAAGCTATAGATAAGCTCTAAATTTCTGTCAAATTTCAGCTTAAAATTTATCCATTTGGTTAGAATTTGATTTAAGAACATTTTGGCACTCAAAAAGTGTCAAATTTGTTCCTAAATGATTCATTTTAAGCCATATCATGCCATGTTACGATTTGAGCAAGTTTGATATGATAAATGTAGCGTATATGGTTGGTCTAACATGTTCCAAAAGCCATATATTTGCATCCAAAAATAATTTATACATTATTGTCTCATGCTTTTAGGTGTGTGAGAATGATTACATCTTATAATATACGTATACATCACTTCATGTGCAAAAATACACATAAAAAATCAAACTAGTGTCAAAGTGGTGCTTCTCATACTCTTTGATCATCATTTTTGCCTCCATGAGAATTACCTAGACATGGTTAGAGAAAATATATGGAGAGATAAGATTCAAAAAATCTCAATAGCTCATTCATCATTTAAGCACATATATATGACATATTCAAGGTCAAGGAGAGCAAGTATACATACTACACAATTAAGTGTTATTAATAATCATGCATAAGGGATCACATGGCTCTACTAAGAGAAAAACAAGCTTTAGGGATTTTTAATTTAGTATCAACCATTAATTTAAGACTTTTGGTTTAGCTTCACCTTTTTTCAGAGACTTTTAGCTTAGTCTCACTCACAACTGAGACTTTTAGCTTAGTCTCACCTATATTTAAGGACTTTTAGCCTTACCTCACTTAATTCAAGGGACTTTTGGCACAACTTCACCCATTCAAGAGCCAAATCCATTCCAAATGCAATTAAAGGTCATGCAATTGCATATTATCATCAATCAATCAATAAAGACATATAAACAACCCATGACCAATTAAACAATCAACATATATATGCAAGAATAGATGAAGAGTTACCCTAATACAAGAGATCACTTAATCCTTTTTTGCTTCTTGCCTTGGTCTTTTGATCTCACACCTACACTTAAAGGAGATATTACTTGCTTAGCCCAAATACATCAAATGAAGCATAAAATTATCAATGAAAGCATACTTGGACTCATTTAAGCCTCATATAACTTAATTAGAGCTTTAGGCTTCCATATGGTTCCATTAAGTGGCATAATGAAGCAACCCTTATAAATCAATATCTTACCTTCAAGATCTCACCCAATATGAGTTATATAACTCCATTCAATCTCATCAGAGCCATCGCAAACTCAATTCAAGGAGCCTAATACCAAGTTACTTTTTTTATACATAATGGAACCTTAATTTTTTAATTTTTAAAATAAGGCTTCTAAATTCAAACCAATGGCTCCTTTAGTGTTTATAATTCATATCTAGACTATTTATATCCTTAGAATCAAAGAAAACTCTACTTAGGTGGCCTAAATGAGTCTTGGCCAAGACACCCCCTTGAATGGCCTTCTATGGAGTTTTGTTTATTTCTCTTAGAGAATTGATACCTATGGGGCTTCCTTAGCCACTTATTAACTTAATTATACTCTTACATAGTTTAAAATGTCATTCTAAAGCTTTATACTCCCTAAGGTGCAATCAAAACCCTAAGTTTCATATCTTCCAATCTATGGCTTACTAAATTATTTTTTTTGGTTCCATATTAATCTCCATGCTCTTAAACCTCTAAAATTACGATGTTTTGGTCAAGATTCAATTCCCTCTAAGATGCTCCTATAGTGGCCAAACCTAGGGATTTGTGGAAAGACAAGAAGAAGCAGTCTTCCTACATCATGTCATATATCCAATGAAATGGCTTTAAATGGAATTAATGTGGTATATCAAGTTTCCTTAAAGGAGCCCTTTCCTTCAAAGTTTCAGCCACAAGGTTTCACTTTTTAGAAAGCTAAACCATAGAAAAAAGGGGGGAGAACGAGTAGCAAAGAGCTTATAATAACCTTATAGGCAATTTATACACATTTGCTTACCTTAGGTAGCCTTTTCTCTCCTTGTTTCCTTAGATGTTTTGCATGCCTCTAGGTCTAGTTGGAGTCACTCTAAGTCAGCCAAAATGGTGGAGAAATTGTGAGGGTGGCTATTTATAAGGGGGAGCTAGGGTTTTTACAATTTTTCTCAAATTCTAAATTTGCCCTTAATCTTCATTTTCTCTATTTGAGCTCAATTTAACTCTTTTTTTAGAACCATCTTTTCTATCATAAAATTTAGGTCCTCTAGTTTATTAAAAACATTTGGTTTTTAAATTTAGGGATTTAAAAATCATCTAAAATGATCTAGTTAAAGTTTAGGTCAATTGACAACCTAAATTATACACCAGAAGGGTTTTAACTATTCTGACAGTTCTTGTGGTTTTCTAGGCCTCTGAAAATCCTAATAAGTTTAATTTTATCATTTGAAACTCTCTCCTTTAAGTTTCTCAAAAGTTTCCTAAAATTACGATTTTACCATTACATTTTTAGTTCATTTTCTTTAACCATTTTGGCTATGATTTTGGGCTATTCTTAGTTTTTTTAACCATAGTTTTAAATACTTTAATTAGCATTCTATCCTCAATTGGCCTTAATTTTCCCTGCTTTAGAATCATCTTATATCATAACATCAGTTTCAGTTTAGTTTATGAAAAATCAGGTATTACAATAAGAAGTTACCTAAACATACCAACTACCCCATATCATGGTTCTAAGTCTCATAGTGATGATTTACCCCAAGTAAACAAGAAGACCAAGGCTACCTTGTGATGTTAATTTTTCTAGTTTACATGATATTAAAAAAACTAATTCTAAAACTCCAATTGACCTACTCTTTCGATCATTACATGGTAAAAATGTACCCAAGCATTCTAAAAATACCTAAACTACCCTCTTGCTTATGTCCAACTCATTGGTATTCAAATAAAAGTAAAAATAACAAATTTAGGTATACCACACTCAACTAGCTCTTACCAAGCACTAAGACAAGTCAACTAATTCAGTAACTTCCACACTATCAAGCACATAATCTTGAATAAAAAAAATTATATGCTAACTTAAAAACATAATCGTACAATTTCATTCCATATCAAGTGTTCTTTACGAAAACAAGTTAATCAACTAAACCATAAGTTTGAACACTTATACAACAAAACCATTCCACCTATACAAACTGAAAACCACCATATGTAACCTACTTAGCCATAAACCATATCCTAATTTTAGTAACCATGTACATAAGCAGAATAACTTAGAGATTGTTATGGTATAATTATATCAACCAACATATACAAAACAAAATAACTATCAATAGTAACCATGTCTATTTTTATAGGGAATGATTATCATCAGTAGGATGGTACTCACAATCTTGATCACTCGATGCCTAAAATTCAAAACAAATTGTTGTTACTGATAAATTAAAAACCAAAAATAAAAACATTCATGTGTATGATTCAACTAGAATAGAAAATTTAGAAAATTATCTCTTGAACTTGTATGGTTGCAGATTTGGTGGCAATGAACCTTAAAAACTTCAAAGGAGGAAGCGTATAGCCGCTTCCATTTGCCATTGTCACTCATCTCTTTCAATGTACACCTATCATGGTCACTCTTCTTTTTTAGCTTCCGCTTGTCATTGTCACTTTTCTCTTTCTATCCTTTTTGCTTAAGTTGAGCAATCTTATTGCAATTTCATATAAAAAAGCCAAGATGATAAACTTCCATAAGCTCGACATCTAAACACTTGAGACGAGTAAGCATCTAATCCCATTCCTTAAACTCAAACACAATGCTCTTGGGATGAGGAGTCCTTGGCATAAAAATGAGCAATCTTTTTTTACAAATTTAAATAGAAAGCAATAAGTTATTTGAAAGTTAGGGCCTTTCAACAAAAATAGAAGTAAGCACCCACATAATCCAAACACTTACATAGACACCTTTAACGTAAGATCCATCACCATGTTTGTGGATTGTAATTTACACATCTTCTTAAGTGATTGGACCCCACGCTCAACTTTTTGCAAATTTAAAAACACACATGACGTATCTCAAATTGCATTTAAAACTCAAATGACTTGTATGCCAAAGTGATCTTACCATCTCAGCCTTCTTTTGTGTAAAGCCTTTAGAGCCATTAGCATAAGGCATGGTTAAATTCTTTCTATTTTGTTTATTCTTCTTTGCAATTTCCTGATTATTGACAAAGCTTTCTATTTTGTTTAAGAATCAAGTGGTCACACACATCTTCTCTAATCTGCCATTTTTTAAACTAGCATTTAGGACATGAGCATATTATTATCCCCTTAACACTTCTATTGGCAAATGCCAAGTGTAGAAATCCATTCAATTTATCTAAATATTCACAAGTATTCTAGGGCATAATAATCCAAGGCCTATCTATTTCCAAAGTTAAAAAAAAAAAGATCTTTGATTATTTAGTATTTAAAAAAGAATTACCTTACTAGGTGTATGTCCGTATAATTTATGAACTAATTAAAAAAACTAAGGAAAAAGAAAACAACCATCAAGTAATTACATTAATATTATGAATGTTCTAAAACAAAAGTCAAAAGGAATAAACATATGCAGAAAAGAAACCCTCCTTTTAGGCTCATCTACTTGACATGTTCAATGAGAAGAGTAGCTAAGAGACTTACAAAAAGCACATTATATGAAGGTATTATGTGACACTGATTTTGTATAATTAAGAATTTTAATTTAGAAATAAGGTTTAATAATAATATTGTTAATATAAATATATTATCAATACTCACCTCTATGTTATTAATCATATAATTTATTATGAGAAATAAAATTATTATAAAGCATCTCAAAATATCAACCTTTTAAGCATATCAAGCATCTTATGATAAACATTTTAAGAAGTTAAACAAAAAGTGAGAGCTTATGGGCTAAAGTATTCCTACTAATTAGACACATATGAAAAGTATTCTTACTAATTGTTTGCCTCGTAGGAAAATTGACTAAACAAAGTATGATTTTCCATTTGCCAGACATGAGAAGTAATAATTGATTTGACGTCATCTCTAATAAGCAAATGCATTTGCAAATGAAACCTCATATACAAATTTTCCAAAGTTTCAAGGGCTAGACATTTTTAGCACTAGCTGATAATAATTCTACATTGAATAAGATGGATGAATGAGCGCATTGAAGATATGATAAAGAGAGTATGAAAGAAGATAAATGAGCATTATTTCACCCAAGATGCTTTGGTATGAGCATTTTTAACTTAAACCACAAATGCTTCTCGTATGGCACATGCCTTTACTAGAGTGATGATGGGTTTGGAATCCAAGATGGAGACATTTAGAAAAAAATATTTTCATTAGTTGTTGAACCCTTTCTAGAAGTTTGAATTTGTTATTAGGAACTAATAGTGGTCACTAGTGCTACTTGATGTGTCTTTAGCACAAACCAAATGTGGGTGTTTATTTTCCTTTTGTACAATCACTTTTTTATATAATAAAGAAAGTATACTTGCTTAAATTTAATAGACTAACAACTTCAATATTTACAATTTTTTCTAACATTCAATTATATAATGAAAGAACTACTTATTAATATATGATGAAGATAGTCCCATGTTTTTGTCCCATCACCAAATGAATCCTATCACTTTAGTCGAAAAACAAATCCCATCACAATTAGATAAATGATTTTAAGTAAAAGGGAAGCAACAATACTCATCTCAATTAAATCAACACTTTAAACAACAAAACTTTACCTAAAATCTTTAACACTAGGCCAAACCATACAAGCAAACATTACCAAAACTTTATCTAAAATCCATTTACAAAGATGTTGTAATGTTCGGTTTCTTAAAAACGTAGAAACAAGCCAAATATAAAAGGGACTCTTCTAAATAGAAAGATTTAGGACTAAATAAAATTAGGATAAAATTCTAAATAATAAAAAATGAGGATTCAAGGATTAAGATACTAAAAAACCGAAGTTAAAGTAGCTAAATAAAATCAAATGAAAGGTAGTGGCAATTTGATAATTTTTGGAACTTTTTAGAAAACTCAAAGGAAGAATCTTTAAATGGAAAATTTGAGTTTTTCAGTGTTCTCAGAGGCTTTAAATACTATAGAAACTCTTAAAATGGTTTAAACCCCTTTCGTTTACGTTTTAGAGTATCGGTTAACCCAAACTTTAACTGGTTCGTTCGCAAAGGTTTTTAATCCAATTTGAGTGAAACCAATGGTATTTTATAAGTTAGAAGATCTAAATTTTATGATGAAAAATACGATTCTTGAAAAGGAATTGAAATGAACCTAAATAGCAAGAGCAAAGAAAAAAGGGACAAGAATGGAATTTTTCAAAAGGAATTTTCAAGAAGCTTCTTCTTATATACCACGTCCTCCTTTCTCCCTCATTCTAACCGAATTATTTTCTACCTAAGACTAGAGGAGAGACCAGCAAAGAAGGGTACATAAGAGGAGGAGAAAAAGGAGAAGAAAAGCTTAATGAAAAGGTAAGAAAATTATGGAATTTCATGCTTCTTTCTTTAGCAAACTTGTTCTCCTCTTTTTCTTCTCTTTTCCTATGGTTTTAGTCTTTGATTTTGGATTTTTGTGGGACTTGTCTAGAGGGAGGAAGTTAGAACTTGAAGGAGAATTTTGTAGCAAAGGAAAGAGCTCTTGAAAAGGCAAAGAAATAAGGTAAATTTCATGGCTTTTCTTGCTTCCTTTTCTTTGTTCCTCCATGAGTGTAATTTGGCCAAGTATAGAACACATGGGAGGGAGTGAGTTCTGACCAAAACCAAGTAAAAGCCTAGGTTTTAGAGTGTGGGAAATAAGATTATGCAAATGGAATTGAAAAAGAAACATTAGAAATCAAGTTACAAAACCTAGGAATTTAGTTGCACCTTGATATGTATGAAGCTTTCTAGTGGTAATTTTAGTTGTCTAAGAGTGTATATGGGTTCTTAAGACACCTAGGAAGCCTCACATGTGCCAACTCCCTAAAGAAAATGAAGCAAACTCCATGGGTTCAAATTCAAAAGCATGTCTCAGCCAAGAGCTTCTCATGCACCTAGGGAGAGTTTAAATTTTTTTCTAAAGCAAGAAAGGGACTAAATATGATAGATAAATAACAAAGGAAGCCTTGGAATAAATTTAGGAAGTATGGTTTGTGAGATGGAGGTGTAGGCTGTAACACCATCATTTCTAGCTCATACCCATCATGCCTTACATATATATATCTAGGAAGACTAAAGTGAGATCTCCCTTTCTTAGATGCCTACACTTTCTTTACATTGTGGCGTGGTTAAAATGCATTTTAGCGTCACATGGACCGAGTGAGCGCATTCTATACATCCTCATGACTAATTGCACCATTACAACTCATTTCAATCCCAAAAACATGCTTTAAACCCATGGAAAGCAAAAAGGGATATGAGACATACACATTCATTTTCGGCAGACTTGGCCTCATTTCTGGGCAAAGTTTGGAAATTCAGAACTAAATCTAAAAAAATAAAAAACATGTGATCTCAGTCATTCTGGAAATCTTAGGATGTCTACTTTATTCTAAAAATATGCAGAAGTCTTAAAAGCCCACACACAAAGCTTTTGACATCCTAAATCATCTGAAGGTCGGAGAGGGCTCTGCTACTGTCATAGTTTACTGATATGAACTTTAAAAATATCTAACTAATTCCAAAAAAATCCAATGCATGAAAATGATACCTCTATGGAAATATGTAGATGTTAAATAGAGAGTAAAAATATCACCAGATCAGTTCATCAGGCCAAACTCCCGGAAATCGATGGAACAGTACGTTGGGTCAGCCAAGATGACTGATTCTGGGCAGGAACTTCGAAATTGCATATCTTCCTCTCTAGACCTCCAAATGAGGTGCTTCTAGTTGCTACAAGTCACTGTGACTGTCTAGTTTCTACCTATAAAATTTCGTAGCCATTGGATCACATTTGCCCCTCGGATGACACAATTCCACATCTGACCAAATGAACAGTGCCTATGGAGATTCGAAATTCTGATACCAACTTTAAAAAATCATAGAAAAATCCACAGACCTCCAAATGACTTGATCTTTAGCTTCCCAAAAAAATCTAGACAAGATCTAGTCACATGCCAAATTTCAAGGCAAGAAGAGGTCATTTAGTCAGATTTTGACATAAGAGGGCAAAGTGCCACTTTCTCTTGCAAAAAGGGGGTTCCAAGGACTCAAATTGGCTTCTCCTACTTCTAAGGCTCTATGAGCACGTGTGATAGCATCAATAGGGGCTATCAAACATGGCTCAAGTGTCTAACAATCCAGATTTGCAAAACTCACTCTCCCACACCAACACATACACTCATGGGAGAATGTTAGATCTTACCATTCATTGCACAACTTGCTATATCATGCACCATGAATTCAATTCTCATATATATATACATTGAATACATTCATTTACAAGTATTCATAGGTGCTATATCATGTACATTATATCATTAGATTACATCTCTTGACTTAATCACAAAATAAAGACAAAAAGGGCTCTTTTACAATTTCTTCATTGAATTCCCTAGCTTCAAGCTTGGTGGCTCCCATCTCTTGCCTCACTCGGTCCACCTAGCATGTTGGGATGGTGGAAAGGGGGAGTGAGATTCAAAGAATCTCAATAGCTCATCTCTCATTCAATCATATATAAAGCATGCAAACAAGTCTCACAATGTATGCATGGGCATATTAGCATATGAAATCATAAGAAAAGCATTTGCAACATGTGAGTAGGCCATACATAACATACAAAAGCTTACCAAGCAAATGGACTAGCCTCACCCACTCACTTGTGGATTTTGGACTTGCCTCACCCATTCTTTAAGAGGTTCTTGGACTCAACCCTTACTTTTGGGAGTCAACCTCACTTTTGGGAGACTTTTTACTTTGTCTCAACTAACTTTAGGGTTCTTGGCTCATCCTCACCATGGCTAGAGGGTTATTGGCTTTTCCATACTCAAGCAAACTTAAGAAACCACATAAAACATCATTGAAATACATGAGGCATCATCCTGCTAGCATACTTTTCATGGTTCAAAACATACATACACATAAGCAAGACAATGTAAGCACACATTTTATGCATTAAAGAAGGTGGAGAGAGCTACTTTATTGGCTATTCACCACTTTCCCTTTCAATTTGTCTCCTCCCTTGTTGGTTTTACAATCACCTCTAGATGGAAGTGCTTCTCTTGAGCCTAGACACACAAGAGCATGGATTACTCTCTCAACACTTTATTCATAAGTTAGGGATTTCTTTCTAGCAACCCTACTAAGTATATAAAGCTAGGGGTTCTTTCTCTCTCTAGAATTCTACTAACTCTCCTTCCTCTCTCAAGCTCTTAAGAAAGGAATTCAAGGAAGAGAGGGCTACATGAATTCCAATCTCCCTCAAGAGTGATTTTCCACTCTCCATCTTCTGAACCAAGCTTAAAACTTAACTATTTTAATAATCAAAACCATAGGGAGAGAGGGCAAGGGGAGAAGAATAATATTCTAAGAAGAGAAACCATGTAAAACCTTACCTTTTCTTGTTCTTCTTTCCTCCTCTAGGTTTCTCTCTCTCTCCTCTGCCCTTTTCTCTGTCTTAGAGGGAGCTTAAGTAAGTTACAGAGTGAAAGAAGGAGTTGGGACGCTTTAAAAAGTCAAATTCTCTTTTTTCACGCTTTTCCGGACTAACCCTTGTTATAGCGAGCCATAACCCTCGCTACGGCGAGCTCGTATCAGTCCCAAACCCCTGCCTTCGCTACAGCGTGTGCTACGGCGAGCAATGCCCTGATTTTTGTATGGGGTGCCCGAACTCGCTATAGCTAGAAGTATTCTCGCTATAGCTAGAAAGCACTCTCGCTATAGCTAGACCATTTCTCGCTATAGCGAACAGGTATATTCGCTATAGCTAGGCTGTAGCTAGCAGACTTAGAAAATTTTCAGCGTTCTTCTTTTTTTTTTCTTCTTCTTTCTTTCTTTCTTTTTCCTGGTTGTTACATTCCAACCTCCTTATAAAAATTTCGTCCTCGAAATTTAAATAGCGTACCTTATGGGAAGAGTTTTGGATATTTCTTCCTCATATCATATTCTAATTCCTAAGTGGCTTCTTCGGGAGACAGTCCTTTCTAAACCACTTTCACCAGCGATATCGTCTTATTTTGTAATTGCTTGAGTCTAACATCCACGATCCGATTCGGTGATACTATATATGATAAATCATCCTGTAACTGCACATTCTCATATTCTAGGACATGTAAGGGGTTGGGCTGGTACTTTTTCAATTAGGAAACATGGAAGACGTTATGGACTTGGCTTATATTCAGAGGAAGAGCTAGTTTATATGCCACAGGTCCTACTTTATCAAGAATCTGGAAGGACTTATGTACTTTGGACTGAGCTTTTTACTTTTAATGGACCGACCTATACCTATGAATGGAGACACCTTAATGAAGACATGGTCTCTAATGTCGAACTCTAACAGCCACCTACGCTTATCTGCATAACTTTTCTGTCTACTCTGGGCCGTCAAAAGTTTTTTCTTGATGGTTTCTATCTATCTAGAGGTCTAGTCCACTAATTATGGGCCTATGAGGCTCCGCTCTCCTAGCTCAACCCAACACATTGGGGACCTACACTTCCTCCCATACAATGTCTCATATGGTGCCATCTGTATACTGGCATAATAACTGTTATTGTAGGCAAACTCCGCTAGAGGCAAGTATGTATCCCAGTTCCCTTTCATTTCTAATAGACATGCCCTTAACATGTCCTCTAGGGTTTGGATGGTTCTCTCTGTCTATTAATCCGTCTGAGGGTGGTAGGCTGTGCTGAATCTAAGTCAGGTACCTAGAGTATCCTATAATGATCTCCAAAAATTTGATGTGAATCTGTGATCTCTATCTGATACTATACTCCTAGGCACACCGTGCATTCTAACTATCACCCTGATGTACAGCTGGGCTAACTTATCTAGGGTATAAGTAGCTTTCATAGGTAGAAAATATGCTAACTTTATTAACCTATCCACTATTACCCATATTGCATCATAACTTGATGATGTCCTGGGTAAACCCATGACAAAATCCATAGCTATGCTATCCCATTTCCACTCCAGGATATCTAAAGGTTGAAGTAACCCGGCTGGTTTCTGATGTTCTATTTTTACTCTCTGGCATACCAAACATCGGGAGACATACTCTGCTATGTCTGTTTTCATCCCGGGCCACCAGACCATTCTCTTCAAATCCTGGTACATTTTATTACTACCCGGATGGATAGTGTACTTACTTTTATGTGCCTCATCTAGTATCTTCTCTTTGATCTCAGTGTTCTTGGGCACACACAACCTATCCTTGTACCTCACTATGTCATCCTCAGATAGATTGAACTCCTAGACATTGCTCTGGGTTATCTGGGCTCTAATCTTCTTTATATGGTCGTCTGCTTACTGGGCTTCTCTTATCTGATCCCTTAAGTCATTTTCTATTCGTGTCTCACTCATTAATAATTTTTCCGAACATACCTCGCAGGAGAGACTCATGTCTCTGAATCTCTCAATCAATTCTTGCTCTCGAATCATCATATAGGCCATATGTATGGATTTCCTACTCAGGGCATCAGCTACCACATTAGCCTTACCAGGATGGTATTTCAATGTGAACTCATAATCTTTCAGAAATTCTAACCATCTCCGTTGCCTCATATTTAGCTCTTTTTATTCAAATAAATACTTAAGAATCTTGTGGTCGCTGTAAATTTCTATTACCACCCCATATAAGTAGTGTCTCCATATTTTCAGAGCAAATACCACTGTGGCTAACTCTAAGTCATGTGTGGGGTAGTTTTCCTCATGAGATTTCAACTGTCTAGAAGCATAAGTTATCATTCGGCCTTTCTGCATAAGCACACATCCTAACCCTTTCTTAGAGGCATCACTGTATACTACAAAAGTTTCTTTAGGGTCAGGAAGTACTAAAACTGGGGCCGTGCTCAACTTGTATTTCAACTCTTGGAAACTCCTCTCACATTTCTCATTCCACATAAACGGCACATTCTTTCTAGTAAGCCAGGTCAGTGGCATCGCTATTTGAGAAAAGCCCTGAATGAACCTCTTATAATACCCTACTAAACTTAGAAAGCTCCTGATCTCTGTCACTGTTCTAGGTCTCTCCCACTGTAATACTGCTTCTACCTTATGGGGATCTACTGCGACCCCTGCCTAGGAGATCACATGACCAAGAAACGGAACCTCAGTGAGCCAGAAATCACATTTACTAAGTTTAGCATACAACTGTTTTTCTCTCAAGGTCTCTAGGGCTAATCTCAAATGTTGTTCATGTTCCTCTCTACTTTTCGAGTAGATGAGGATGTCATCTATGAAGACTACTACAAACCTGTCTAAATATGTCCTGAAAACTCTATTCATGTAATCTATAAAAACTGCGGGTGCATTCGTCAACCCGAAAGGCATAACTAAGAATTCGTAATGCCCGTATCTCGTTCTAAAGGCTGTCTTGGGAATATCTTCAGCCTTTATCCTGAGCTGATGATATCCCGACCTGAGATCTATCTTGAAAAACAATGATGCTCCTACTAACTGATCTAGGAGGTCATTTATGCGAGGGAGAGGGTACTTATTCTCAATGGTGATTTTATTGAGTTCCCGGTAGTCTATACATAGCCTAAGGCTTCCGTCCTTCTTCTTTACAAATAGGACTAGGGCTCCCCACGGTGAGACACTGGGTCTGATGAAACCCTTCTCTAACAGCTCTTCTATCTATTTTTTAAGCTCTCCTAGCTCGGTGGAGGCCATTCTATATGGGGCCTTAGACACTGGACTTGCCCTAGGTGCAATGACTATAGGAAACTCAACCTCTCTCTCTAGGGGCAGTCCACTAATCTCCTTGAGAAATACCTCTGGGAACTCCCTCACTACTGGAATTTCATCTATACCCTCTTCTACCTCAACCTGGACTGAAAAGAAAACCAAGTACCTCTGACAACCATGCCTTAGAGATCTCTCAGCCTAAGAGGTGGTCATAACAGATAACTCAGCCCTAGTACTAGGCACAGTCCCACACTCAGGTAAAGTAATACACCTGTGGCTACAATCTAGTGTGGCGTTATTTGCAGACATCCGGTTCATACCAATGATTACATCAATATTAATGAGGGGCATACAAATCAAATCAAAGGTGGTTAGGCAATGATTAAACTGGATCACACAATTTAAGCAAGCATGGGAAGTGATGGCTAGGTTTCCAGTGGGGGTGGATACATGTAACTCATATGGCAATGTATGCATACTCAGACCTAACCTTCTAACACAGTCATATGATATGAAAGAGTGGCTAGCGCCCGAATCAAATAAGGCAGTTACAGAAAACTCATTTATCTTAATAGTACTTTGGATCAGACTCGGGGACTAGCTAGTCTCCTGTTGTGATAGGGCAAAGACTTTACCCTGGGTTTGTGGTCTGGGAGGAGGAGCCATCTCCCTCGGCTGTGTGATCTGTAGGGGGGCCTGTGGAGAAGCTTGGGTGCAATCTCTGGCTATATGTCCCGGCCTGCCACATCTATAGCACACGTTTTGCCCTGCATAGCACGGTCTGGTACCGTGATTCCTGCCACACTAGGGACATATGATAGGTGGGGCACTGCCTTTACTGGACTGAGTCCTCCTTCTCTTGCCCCTTTGGTTCCACTGACTCTTTCTACCTCTATGGCTCGTCACTGCAGGCTAGGAACCATCTCTAGATCTCTTGGGCTCAAGGAAGGGAAGAGGTGGTCTGGCACTGGAGGTAGGCTGTATCATCTTGAGATTCGTTTTTGTCACTCTGCATACTTCTACAAGGGTATTAAAGTGCCTGATTCTCTGTGGCACTACCCTGTCTCGGATCTCAGGGAGCAAGCCCTTCTCTAGCCTATCTGCCATCCATTTCTCATCATGTCTCTGTAGGTATGAGGAATATCTAGAGAGCTCAATAAACTTTGCTACATATTGGTCCACGGACTTCCCTGAAATTTTTCTCAATAAGATAAATTCTGACTCCTTCTCATCTCTGATGGAATTGGGGAAATACTTCTCATGGAATGCCTCGAGGAATGCCTCCCAGGTGATCAGGGCGTTCCTCGCTCTCAGAATAGGCTCAGTGTCCTTCCACCAGTAAATTGCTTCTTTCTGGAACTGGAATACCGCCATCTTGGCTTTTTGCTCAGACGTGCACTCCATCACCTTGAAGATTTGCTCTAGCTCCATAATCCAGGCCTCAGCTTTATCTGCGTTCATTTCACCATCAAAGGTGGGAGGCCCGAATTTTCTGAACTACGTGATCACTTTTCTGGTCGAGGTATGCTGCTCAGCAGGAGGCTTTGAGCTGGTGGAATAGGAGCAACAGCCTGCATGTACGGCTGCGCATCTGTAGGAGTCACCCCTGAATCCTCAGGACGATCTGAGTGTGAAAGTGGCTGAGGAAGAAGAGGTGTAGGGCCCTGGCTATCTCTCTCAGCAAGCCGTTCTTGTAACTGCATAATAACGGCCTGCTGCTTATCCAGGCGAGCCATGATACTCTATAAGGCTCCAGCAACTGGATCACTAGGCCTGGCTTCATCAGCTTGAGCCATTCTGGGAGGCCTACCTCTTCCTCTACCTCTACTTTGGTGTGTGTCTACCATCTTTCTGAAACATATAAGCATGCTTTAGTACATAATAAGGACACATGCCATTATCACACACTCAATCATCCATAAGCAAGCTCATATACATCTTGGCAACTCACAAACACAAGCCACAACCCACACTGAGAGCCTGAACCTTTGCTCTGATACCAATAAATGTAACACCATCATTTCTAACTCATACCCATCATGCCTTACATGCTTATATATATATCTAGGAAGACTAAAGTGAGATCTCCCTTTCTTAGATGCCTACACTTTCTTTACATTGTGGCATGGTTAAAATGCATTTTAGCATCACATAGACCTAGTGAGCGCATTCTATACATCCTCATGTCTAATTGCACCATTACAACTCATTTCAATCCCAAAAACATGCTTTAAACCCATGGAAAGCAAAAGGGGATATGAGACATACACATTCATTTTCGGCAGACTTGGCCTCATTTCTGGGCAAAGTTTGGAAATTCAGAACTAAATCTAAAAAAATCAAAAACATGTGATCTCAGTCATTCTGGAAAGCTTAGGATGTTTAATTTATGTTAAAAATATGTGGAAGTCTTAAAATCCCATACACAAAGTGTTTGACATCCGAAATCGTCTGAAGGTCGGAGGGGGCTCTGCTACTGTCACAGTTTACTGATATGAACTTTAAAAATGTCTAACTAATTCCACAAAAATCCAATGCATGCAAATGATACCTCTATGGAAAGATGTGGATGTTAAATAGAAAGGAAAAATATCACCAGATCAGTTCATCAGGCTAAACTCTCGAAAATTGATGGAATAGTACGTTGGGTCAGCCAAGATGACTGATTCTGGGTAGGAACTTCGAAATTGCATATCTTCCTCTCTAGACCTCCAAATGAGGTGCTTCCAGTGTGACTATCTAGTTTTTGCCTATAAAATTTTGTAGCCATCGGATCACGTTTGCCCCTCGGATGACACAATTCCACATCTGACCAAATGAACAGTGCCTATGGAGATTCGAAATTCTGATACCAACTTTAAAAAATCATAGAAAAATCCACAGACCTCCAAATGACTTGATCTTTAGCTTTCCAAAAAACTCTAGACAAGATCTAGTCACATGCCAAATTTCAAGACAAGAAGAGGTCATTTAGTCAGATTTTGATATAAGGGGGCAAAGTGCCACTTTCTCTTACAAAAAGGGGGTTCCAAGGACTCAAATTGGCTTCTCCTACTTCTAAGGCTCTATGAGCATGTGTGATAGCATCAATAGGGGCTATCAAACATGGCTCAAGTGTATAACAACCTAGATTTGCAAAACTCACTCTCCCACACCAACACATACACTCATGGGAGAATGTTAGATCTTACCATTCATTGCACAACTTGCTATATCATGCACCATGAATTCAATTCTCATATATATATACATTGAATACATTCATTTACAAGTATTCATAGGTGCTATATCATGTACATTATATCATTAGATTACATCTCTTGACTTAATCACAAAATAAAGACAAAAAGGGCTCTTTTACAATTTCTTCATTGAATTCCCTAGCTTCAAGCTTGGTGGCTCCCATCTCTTGCCTCACTCGGTCCACCTAGCATGTTGGGATGGTGGAAAGGGGGAGTGAGATTCAAAGAATCTCAATAGCTCATCTCTCATTCAATCATACATAAAGCATGCAAAAAAGTCTCACAATGTATGCATGGGCATATTAGCATGTGAAATCATAAGAAAAGCATTTGCAACATGTGAGTAGGCCATACATAACATACAAGAGCTTGCCAAGCAAATGGACTAGCCTCACCCACTCACTTGTGGATTTTGGACTTGCCTCACCCATTCTTTAAGAGGTTTTTGGACTCAACCCTTACTCTCAGGAGTTAACCTCACTTTTGAGAGACTCTTTACTTTGTCTCAACTAACTTTAGGGTTCTTGGCTTATCCTCACCATGGCTAGAGGGTTATTAGCTTTTCTATACTCAAGCAAACTCAAGAAACCACATAAAACATCATTGAAATATATGAGGCATCATCATGCTAGCATACTTTTCATGGTTCAAAACATACATACACACAAGCAAGACAATGTAAGCACACATCTTATGCATGAAAGAAGGTGGAGAGAGATACCTTATTGGCTATTTACTACTTTCCCTTTCAATTTGTCTCCTCCCTTGTTGGTTTCACAATCACCTCTAGATGGGAGTGCTTCTCTTGAGCCTAGACACACAAGAGCATGGATTACTCTCTCAACACTTTATTCATAAGTTAAGGATTTTTTTCTAACAACCCTACTAAGCATATAAAGTTAGGGGTTCTTTCTCTCTTTGGAATTCTACTAACTCTCCTTCCTCTCTCAAGCTCTCAAGAAAGGAATTCAAGGAAGAGAGGGCTACATGAATTCCAATCTCCCTCAAGAGTGGTTTTCCACTCTCCTTCTTCTGAGCCAAGCTCAAAACTTAACTACTTTAATAATCAAAACCATAGAGAGAGAGGGCAAGGGGAGAAGAAAAATATTCTAAGAAGAGAAACCATGTAAAACCTTACCTTTTCTTGTTCTTCTTTCCTCCTCTAGGTTTCTCTCTCTCTCCTCCACCCTTTTCTCTGTCTTAGAGGGAGCTTAAGTTGGTTACAGAGTGAAAGAAGGAGTTGGGACGCTTTAAAAAGTTAAATTCTCTTTTTTCACACTTTTTCAGACTAACCCTTGCTATAGCGAGCCATAACCCTCGCTATAGCGAGCTCGTATCAGTCCCAGACCCCTGCCTTCGCTACAGCGTGCACTACGACAAGCAATGCCCTGGTTTTTGTATGGGGTGCCTGAACTCGCTATAGCTAGAAGTATTCTTGCTATAGCTAGAAGCATTCTAGCTATAGCTAGACCATTTCTCACTATAGCGAACAGGTACATTCGCTATAGCGAGGCTGTAGCTAGCAGACTTAGAAAATTTTTAGCCTTCCAAAAATTTTCAGCTTTTTTCTTTTTTTTTTTCTTCTTCTTTCTTTCTTTCTTTTTCCTGGTTGTTACATAGGCTGCATAATGAGACATAAAGAAGCAACTTATATTTAGACTCCTTAAAATGAATTGGTGATAATTCTAAGGAGTTTAAATGGAGTTAAGAGATTTAGATTGAATGAGAAATGGGAATCAAGATCATGAATTCTAATAGTTTCTTCATTATGCCTTGTATGGAAATATAATGAAGCCATATGAGAAAGTAGCCTTATATAGAGTGTACGTGATGCTAGAGCTTGTTTCAATGATGTAATTATATCCTATTTGATATGTTTAAGCCAAAAGAACCAAGCTCTACCTAGTTGCAAGTGTTTGGCTGAGAAAGGGAAAGAATAATCAAAGAGAAAAGTGTGTGAATGTTACTTTAAGGTAGCTCTCTAACCTTTCTCACATTCATAAATTGGATGTTTACTTGTCTTTGAGTGCTTATGTGAATGTTTGAACTATGAAATGTGTTTCTAGTCATTGCTTACATATATGGTACTATTATGTTTCTTGAAAGATGTTTATGCATACAATGTGGCTTGAATGGGTTTAGTTATGCCAAAAGCCCCTTAGTATAGGTGAGGATGAGCCAAAAGTCTCAATAAAAGTGACGCTAAGTCAAAAGTCCCTTTGAAAGTGGGTGAGGTTAAACCAATGCCCTTGAGAGCTTATATTTGCTATGTATGAGTTTATGTGCAAAGGAAAATTCTTTATGTATGTTCTCTAGTAGCTTGAATGTCATACATGCATTTTTTGACATTAATTTACATCCATTATATATGTTTGAAAAGGTTAAGAGTTACTATGATTATTTGAATCTCATTCTTCCCTCACAAATGTCTAACCATGTTTAGGTGAGTCAAGTGAACTAAGAAATGGAGACTAACAACCTTGAAAAGCAAGATTTTGACAAAGGGATAGAGAAACAAGCTTTTTAATAGTATTTTGATGTCAAGAATTGTAACCATGTGATGTATATATGATGTAGACCATTGAACATGTTCAAATGTATGTAAGTATAATGTATGTATCAATATGGAAGCCAAATGAATGAATGAATGAGTTTTTGCCACCTATGAGCCCTTTCGTGTATGTGTATAAATGTAAGTGGTAAGGTGAGAATGAGCTCTATAATAATTTGAATCATTTGGCATTCTCCTATATGTTGTAATGGTACTTTTATATGTGCCCAAGTAGTTATGGAATGTTAAGAAATGCATTTGGTGCCTTATGATACCATTTTGGACTTTAAAATTGACTAATTCTTGAGCTAAACCAAAGTCTGACCAAATGGATGAGTTCTGGCATGAAATTTGGCCAACAAGTAGATCCCATCTAAAAATTTTCACTAGCCAAAGAGCACTTAATTTAGAGCTTTAGAGAATTTATTATGATTTTTCAAAGTTGGCTAAATTATGCAAAATTGGTATGTGTACTATTCATATAGTTAGTTTGCTTCTCTAGGTCACATATGGATCAAATGAAATCCAATACTTATAAAATTTTATAGACATAAACTAGACATTATAAGGTTTCCATAGCCACTGAGATCATCCTATTTGGAACTCTGTAAAGGGAGAACCAAAATTTTAAAATTTTAGATCTTGGAGCTGTCTGAGAACTGAGCTGAGTTACTATTCTATTGATTTTCATAAGTTAAATGCTTCTTTCCTGGTTTGGCACTATTTTTACACATTATTTAGAGCTTTCTAAAAAGTTATCATATGCATGATTTCAATTTTTGTAGAATTAGTTATGAATTTTGAAAGTTCATATCAAAAACTTATAACAGCAAACCCGAGAGCAAAACTGGTTCTTCTTGAAATTTAGTTCCAAATCCATGGTATATGAGATGAATTGTGATGTTTATGATATGATTGGATATGTTATAGATGAAAAACGTTATCGATGAGTTCACATGGTCCCTAAAGCCATAAATTATGTATATGGCTTCCCAATTATGTAATTATCCATGCATAAAAGTACATGATTCATTGTAAATGTGTTCCAATATGCATGAGATATGTTAGGATAGCCTACATGACCTTTGTGTAAAATTTATAAAGTTAAGGTATTACAGATGCAACCATAACAAAAAGAAAGGTAAAACCCTAAAATTCAAACAAGACTATTCTTTATCAATCTTGAAAAATCTAATGCAAGATTAGGAATAAAATTAACATGGCAGAAATTAAGTTACCTTTATGAACACCTTGCTTGCTTAGAAATATTAGAGTGAACAACTTTTGGCACTAAGCAAAATAAAATAGATGTGATAGAGGAGGTTGACCTGAAGGGCAACAACAATATGGAGGGCAATGGGGACATGGCAGGTGATGGTGAGTGTAGAAGGCAACATCATGTGTGGATTTGCTTGTGGCTATTAGTGTAATACCATATTCATCAATCCCATCTCCTTCCATTTTAAGAACTTAACTTCCCACACTTACATAAAAAAGCAATATATTTAATATAATATTTTCACATTGCGTAGGATTTTAAAATTTTATTTTTTTCTTTATGGACCACACTAACTTCTTAACGTCATCCTCTACTCATAACCCATCCATACAAGTCATAAACAACATAAAACATCACATACAACTCAGGTTAGAAGCCACACACTAGAAAATTAAAAGTTGGCCTCGGGTTTAACTTTCCAGATTTCTAACATCAACTTTGAAAAATTATAATTAATTCTAGAGGAGACCTACTTGTTGGCCAAATTTCATGGGAAGACTCACTCATTTGGTTAGATTTTGGTTTAGCACATATAATGGTCCAATTTAATGTTCAAAATGGTGCATTAAGGGGTCAAATGGCTTTCTTAACCATCCATGGCTACTTGGGCACGTCCAAAACCACATTCATAGTATAGGGAGACATGTCATTTGGTTCAAAATATCATGGAGCTCATTTCCACTATGCTACATGCAATCATACACATTGGAAGCATAACATATCAAGGGCCTTTGGTGGCAAAATCACACTTATTCATTTATATGCTCCCAAAATCATTACATACATCATATTCATATACATTTAAGTGTGCTCAAGCATCCACATCATATAGACATCTCATGGTTATAATTCTTGACATCAAAATACATTTACCAAGCTCATTTCTCTATATATATGTTAAAGTTTTACTTCTTATACTTGTTGACTTCCATTCCTTGGACCACTTGACTCACCTAGACATGATTAAATATTGGAAAAGGAAGAGTGAGATTCTAAGAATCTCAATAGCTCTTAACCCTTTCAATCATATATAATAGCCACATTTTCAAGTCAAAGCATGCATGTATGAAACTTAAGCTACTTGTAATCATACATAAATTCATTTTCATGTTTAAGAAGCTCATACATATCATACATTGGCTTTTAAGAGCATTGGTTTAGCCTTACCCCTTTTTCTTAGGACTTTTGGAACACATTTTTAAGAGACTTTTGACTAAGCCTCACTCCTTTTGAGACTTTTGGCTATCTCACCCAATCCTAGGGACTTTTGGCTCATCTTTACCTTTGCCAAGGGACTTTTGGCTTCACCAAATCCATTCAAACCATAACACATTTATAAAATGTATTTTAAGAATATCATGGTACCATGGCATATAGGAAATAACTAGAAACATTTCTCATGATAAAATCATATATACATACATCTAAAGACAAGAAAACAACTAAGAATGCATGAGAGAAATGTTAGAGAGCTACCTTTAGAATAAAATCCAAGTTTTCCTCTTGTTTATTCCTCCCCTCTTAAGGTCACACCCTTGCAAATAGATGGAATTTGATTCATTTAGCCTAGACACATCAAATAGGATATCATTACATCATGGAAGAAAACTCTAACATCACACACACACTAGGGAAGCCTACTTCCTCTTATAGTTTAATTATGGCTTCATCCAAGACTTAAAGAAGCAACTCTACTAATTCTTGATCTTGGCCCCATTTTATCTCTCAATCTATGACTCTTGACTTCATTTAGATTACTTGGAGCCATCACACAATCATTTTGAAAAGCCTAGCTATATGTTACTTCTTTATGTCATATTATGGAACCTATACCTCCAACTCTCAATCTATAGCTTTTAAAATTTTTCCAAGGCTTCCTTTGATATTCCTCCATCATGTTTAGTCCCAATCTAAGCTTAGAAAAATTTAAAACACTCCCCCTAGGTATATGCTTCAAGCTTGGCCGAGACATGCCTCCCATTTTGGACCCATTGAAGGAAGAGACACTTGGTAGGCTTCTTAGGGGTCTTAAGAACTCAATTAAACCCTTACATAAGCTAGAATATCCTTGGAAGATATTAGATTTTATCATGTGTTCAAGAGTCCCTAATTTTGCTATCTTGAATTTTAATGGTTTTCCTTTAGGTTTCATTGCATTTCCTAGCTTCCCATAGCCTAAAACCTAGGTTTCTTGCTTGTTCTTGGTCAAAATAAATCCCCTCTTATATGTTCTTTACTTGGCCAAAACTATCCAAGAAGGAGCAAGGAAGAGAAAGCAAGGAAGCATGGATGTTTACCTTGATTTTAAGCTTATTTTAAGAGCTCTTTTAATTGGTATGCTCCTCTCCTTCAAACTCTATCTTCTCCCTTTTGAACTAGACCCAAAATAGTCCCATCTGAATAACTAAAACCATGGAAAGAAAGGTAGGGAGGAAGAGATCAAAGTTAAAAAAAGAAGAAGCTTGAAATTCTAAGTTTTTTCTTATCTTTTGTCTTGTTTTTCTTCCCCCTTTGAGCTCCTTCTTATGCGCCCTTCTTAGCAGAACTTTTCTTTGATTTTAGGCAGAAGCAAGGTTAGTTAAATGGGAGAGGAGAAAAGGAACATGCTTTATGGAAGAGAAAAAGTCATTTAAAGCACTTTTTAACTTTGCATTTTAGTCTCTTTTCTTGGTTCCTTTCATTTAGGCTCAATTCAACTCCTTTTTGAAATCCATCTTTTCTATCATAATATTTAGGCTCGCAAACTTAACAATTGGCTTTAGTTTCACTTAAATCGGATTTAAAACCATTTTGAACCGTTCAATCAAAGTTTCAGTCAATCAATAACTAAAATTGCTCACTAAAGGAGTTTCAACTATTCTGGGGGTTCCCATGATTTTTAAGGCCTCTTAGAATTCCGAAAAGCTCAAATTTCTTATTTAAAAAACCCTCCTATGAGTTTTCCAAAATTGCTAGAAATTATGAAAATGCGCCACTTTCTTTTACAACTTTTTCTAGCTCATCTAGTTTGGATTTCTAGGCATTTTCATTATTTTAAATTTTATCCTAATTTTATTTTGTCTCAACTCATTCATTTTAGGGGACTTATTTTTAAAACTTACTTGTTTCGATATTTTTAGGAAAAATCATATATTACATCGTTCAACTAGGCTACATTACTAAGTTGTTCATTCAAGGAATACTCACCCATTTTTATTTTTTTATTGGTTGTGAAAATTTTATCAAGAACTATAATTTTGGATTGTATTAAAGTGTCAATTCTCCTTTCTTATTTTAAGTTTTGAATAACCATATTCATATTTTTTATTTGACATATTTGAATTCTAAAAAATTATAAGAATGTAGTTAAATTATAATATAAATTAAAAATAAAAAAGTAGGTAAAGGTTAAAACAATAGAACCTAGGTTTGAAAGTTGATTGCCAAAGAGATTAACTCATGAAGTCCTTCAATGTTAATTGTTTCTTTAAAAAAAAGAAAGAATGGTTTTCTTTTACTTTTGACTTAATTAAGTGGGAGATAAAGGCAATGAAGGAGAGTTTGTGTGTTGCTTAAAATGAAAGGGAAAAGATAAGGAATAGTTTTATAGTAAAATATAAGAGTGTCATGGGTTAAACTAGGTAAGACCTTGGCCTAGTTTGATGTCTGAGCCAATTTTAAATGGGTTCTAAAATTGAAGTCTGTTACTTGGGCTTAACCTAGCTAGCTTGATTTAGTACTGAGTAGGGCTCGACTAATATCAGGCGACTTTGTCTTTTTCTTTTTCTTAATTTATTATTAAAATTATAAAATAACTCAAAAAAATTTTTATATAAGTCTTTATAAAATTACATTTTATCTTTAAAAAAAATTAAAATTTTGATATAAATCTTTTTTAAATATTTTTTATTTTTTAGGCCAAGCTAAGTCAATATTGTAACACCATAATATATTAACCCCAACTAGTCTTTCTTAGGCTTAATTCCATATAATTTCTGAAGAAAAAGAGTAAATCGTGGTATTTTAACACTATGTATCGGAGTTTAAACACTCATAATTTGCCTCGTGGGTCTCGTGAATCCATCAATTACATACTCTACTCAAACACCATTTATACAACTTATACATAGCATAAAACAACTCATGAACCACGGTTATGAAGCCAAAAACCAAAAAATGAAATTTTTCAAAATGGGCTAAAAAGTTAGATTTTTGGCTATAACTTTAAAAAATTATAACTAATTCTAAAAAAATAGGAATCAAGAAAACCATAGCTCTCTAGAAAGAACTAGGTGTTAAATTTACACTAAAAATAATATCCAATCACAATCTTAGTGTTTGGACCATGTTTGACATTGAAAAAAAGACAGAGGTCCAGCTGTCCCTGGTACTGATGCAGCTTGCTGTCATGGAATCTCAATAGCTCATGCACTCATTCAAGGAAGCAATCAAGGCATATAAATAAGTCAAAGCATGCAAATAGGCATCTAACTATTCACAATCATACACACACATGATTTATATGCCATGAATATCATATCAATGCCAAGAATAAGCTCTAGGGACTTTTGGTCTAGCCTTACCCGATTTTAAGGACTTTTGGATGGCCTCACCCTTAGTTTAGGAACTTTTGACTTAGCCTCACTCATTCATGAGACTTTTGGCCTTGTCTCATCCATTTCTAGGGACTTTTAGCTCTACCTCACCCATCACAAGGGACTTTTAGCTCTACCTCACCCATCACAAGGGACTTTTGGCTCTACCTCACCCATCATAAGGGACTTTTGGCACTACCTTTCCCGAGCAATTTTCACAACCCAAAACTTAAATATATTGGTACCAATGCATCAAGGCAACATCAAATGGCATGTCTCACAATACAAGCACATACACAAGCATACAATGACTATTATACATCTAAGAATGCAATAAGAAAGAGTAGAGAGCTACCTTACAAGCCAACACAAGCCTTCCCTTTCAATTTCTCTTCTCCCTTCTTGGTTTCACAATCACAACTAGATGGAGCTACTTCTCTTGAGCCTAGACACAACAAGTAGCATGCAATTACTCTCTTGGAACTCAAACAATTACTCACAAAGGCTAGGAGATTAAATCCCTAATTTTTTCCTCTTAAATTTTACTAGCCTTTCTCTTTGTTCTTTTATGTTTCTTAACTTCCCACACTCTAATTCAAGGATTTCTTGCTTGCTCTAGGTCAAAATTCCTTCTTCTCTCAAGCTCTCAAGTTGGTAGAACCAACATACTCAAGGAAAGCAAAGAATAAGAAGTTTCAAGAGTGATTCTATTTTGCCTTCACCTTCCTTATTATTCTCCACTATCCCTCTTCTAAACCAAGCTCAAAACAAAACTAAGTCAACAACCAAAATCATAGAAAGAGAGGGTAAAGAGAGAAAAACAAAATTTTAAGAAAAGTTATAGAAATCTCAAGTTGCTTACCTTTTCCTTATTCTTCCTTCCTTCTCTTAGTCTCTCTTTCTCTCTCAAGCCCTTTTCTCTGTTTTAGACAAAGCTTAGGTCAGTTAAAAGAAAAGAAGAGGATTTGGACTCTTTAAGAAGAAAAATTCTCTTTTTTCATGCTTTTTTGGACTAACCCTTGCTACGGCGAGCACGTATCAGTCCCAAACCCCTGTTCTCGCTACAGCGCGCGCTATTGCGAGGAACCCCCTAGTTTTTGTATGAGATGCCCGAACTCGCTATAGCTAGAAGCATTCTCGCTATAGTAAATAGGCATATTTGCTATAGCTAGGCCATTTTTTGCTGTAGCAAACAGGTACATTCACTATAATTAGGTCATTTCTCGCTATAGCTAGCAGATTTAGAAATTTTCAAAACTTAAAAATTTCAACAATTTTTTGTTGTTACATTTCTACCCCCCTTAAAAGAAATTTTGTCCTCAAAATTTAAATACATACCTCAAGGGAATAACTCTAGATATTTTTGCCTCATTTCATCTTCCAATTCCCAGATTGCTTCCTCAGATGTCAGACCTCCCCAAATCACTTTCACTAGAGGAATGTTCTTACTTCTCAGCTGTTTCAGCTTAGCATCCACAATTTTCTCCAGTTTCACTATATAGGAAAGATCTTCTTACAATTGCACATGCTCATATTCTATGACATGTGAGGAGTCTGGTAAGTATTTTTTCAACTGGGAGACATGAAAAACACTATGGATTTGGGCTAGGTTAGGAGGTAAGGCTATTCGGTAAGTCACATGTCCAATTTTTTTAAGGATTTCAAATGGACCAATATACCTAAGACTGAGCTTCTTTACCCTCATTGACCGACTTACTCTCGTCACTAGAGACACTCGAATGAACACATGGTCTCTAATCTCAAATTCTAATAGCCTCCTTCTCTTATCGATGTAGCTTTTCTACCTACTTTAGGCTGTGAGAAGTCTCTTTCTAAGCAATTCTATCTGTTGGGTGCTCTAGTCCACAATCTCAGGTCCTATCATTCTCTTCTCACCTAACTCAACCCAACACAGAGAGGATTTACACATTCTCCCATACAAAGCCTCATAAGGGACCATTTGAATACTGGAATGGTAACTATTATTATACGCAAACTCTGTTAGCGGTAAATATGCATCCTAGTTACCCCTTATTTCTAACACACATGTCTTCCAAGGTCTAGATGGTCCTCTTAGTCTGACCATCTTTTTGGGGGTGATATGCAGTACTAAACCGCAACCTGGTCCCTAAGGCATGCTGTAACAACCTCTAGAAATTTGATATGAATCTGGGGTCTCTATCCAAAACTATGCTACTGGGTACTCTGTGAAGTCGCACTATCTCTCTGATATACAACTGGGCTAATCTATCCAATGTATGAGTAGCCCTAATAACTAAAAAGTGTGCAGACTTCGTCAGCCTATCCACAACTACCGAAATAGCATCGTGTCCAGAGGATGTCCTAGGTAACCCCATAACAAAGTCCATGGCTATACTATCCTACTTTCACTTAGGGATATCTAAGGGTTGCAACAACCCAACCGGTCTTTGATGTTCTACTTTTACCCTCTGACACACTAGGCATCTAGCCACATAATTCATCATATCATTCTTCATCCCTGGCCACCAGAAAATTCTTTTCAAATCCTGATACATCTTAGTGGCACCTGGGTGGATAGTATACCTACTCTTATGTGCCTCTTCTAAAATACTTTCTCTCAACTCATTCTAACTAGGCACATAGATTCTATCTCGGTATACTACCATATCATCCTCAGACACCTTAAAATCTGAGGTCTTATCTTAGGAAATCTCATTCCTGATCTGTCTTAGGAACTCATCCTCTCTTTGGGCATCTAAGATCTGGGTTCTCAATATATTCTCAATTTGGGTTTCCCTCAGATAAAATTTACCCGATACCACTTGACAAGAGAGGTTTAAGTTTCTAAACTTCTCTAGGAGCTCTTGCTCCTTAATCATCATATGGGCAATGTGGATGAATTTCTTACTCAGGGCATTGGATACCACGTTGGCCTTACCCGAATGGTATTTCAACACATAATCATAGTCTTTCAAGAACTCCATCCATCTCCTCTTTTTCATATTTAGCTCCTTTTGATCAAATAGGTATTTCATACTCTTGTGGTCACTGTAAATTTCTATAGTAGAACTATATAGATAGTGCCTCTAGATTTTAAAAGTAAACACTACGGTGGCTAACTCTAGGTCATGTGTGGGATAATTCTCCTCATGAGGTCTCAACTGCCTAGAGGCATATGCCACTACTCTACCCTGCTATATCAACACACATCTTAACCCTTTGCTTGAGGCATCACAATAAATCACAAATGGTTCATTAGGGTCTAGGATAATCAATATAAGGGCAGTGGTCAAATGGAGTTTCAACTCCTGGAAACTCCTCTCACATCTATCATCCCACACGAATGGTGTCTCTTTCCTAGTTAGCTTTGTCAGTGGTAAGGCCATTTAAGAAAAGCCCTGAATAAATCGTCAATAGTACCCTGCCAAACCTAGGAAACTCCTAACCTCGGTGATCGTTCTAGGTCTATCCCACTGTAACACAGCTTCAACTTTATGGGGATCAACTACGATCCCGTCTCGTGAGATCACATGACCTAAAAATCTCACCTCAATCAGCCAAAACTCACATTTACCAAGTTTGACATACAACCTTTTCTCTCTCAAGGTCTCTGGGACTAATCTCAAATGCCTCTCATGCTCCTTAAAAGATCTAGAATACACTAAGATATTATTAATGAAGACCATCATAAACTGATCTAGATACAGTTTGAATACCCTGTTTATGTAATCCATGAACATAGTGGGCGCATTTGTCAGCCCAAATGGCATCATAAGGAACTCATAGTGCCCATATCTCGTTCTAAAGGCCGTTTTGGAGATGTCTTCAGTTCTCACTCTCAACTGGTGGTACCCAGATCTAAGATCTATCTTAGAAAACACAGATGCCCCAGCTAACTGATCTAGCAAATCATCGATTTTAGGGAGAAGATATTTGTTCTTGATGGTAACTTTATTCAACTCTCTGTAATCGATACACAATTATAAGCTACCATCCTTCTTTCTCACAAATAATACTGGAGCTCCTCAAGGTGAAACACTAGGGCGGATAAACCCTTTCTCTAACAATTCCTCTATCTGTTTTTTTAGCTTAGCAAGCTTGGTGAGAGCCATCCTATAAGGAGCCTTGGACATCGGTCCAACCTCAGGCACTATGTCTATAGGAAACTCTAATTCTCTCTCAAGGGGTAGACTATTAAAGTCAAACTCTTTAGGGAAAACCTCCGTGAATTCCCTGACAATTGGGATCTCCTCTATCACTTCCTCTACCTCAGCCTAAATAGAGAAAAAGACTAGAAATCCTTAACATCCACACTCTAAATGTCTCTCAGCCTAGGCCGTAGTTATAAAGGATAACTCAGCTCTTACCCTAGGTATGGTCCTATAAGAAGGTAGAAAAATAATTCAGTGTTTATAATCAAGTACCACATTATTCCCGGCTAACTAGTTCATACCAATAATCAAATCAATATCATATAAGGGCATACAGATCAAATCAATAGTGGTATGACAATGATTAAACTGAACAGTGACATTTAAGCAAGTATAGGAAGTAACCACGTGGCCTTCAGTGGGTGTAGTAATAGACAAGTCAAATGGTAAGACATTAATAGCCAGACCCAATTGCCTCACATAATCATAGGATATAAATGAGTGACTAGCACCCGAATCAAACATAGCAACTACAAGAAAGTCATTCACTATCAGCGTACCTCGAATCAAACTGGGGGACTCACTGGCTTTTTGCTGAGTGAGGGCGAACACTTGGCCCTGAATCTACGACCTAGGAGGAGGCACTATGTCTACTTGGGGATAATTCCTAGCAATGTGCCCTAGCTTCCCACACTTAAAACATGTCACCAGAGACTACTAAAAGGATAACTAGCTCCGAGGAGGTGGCATCGGCTTGCCCTGCTGTGGCCTTCGGTTCCATGGCCCCTTACCTCTCCTCTTGGTACTAGGTGTTATGCTAGAACCCTCTTCTGGTCTTGCTCTTTTCATTTCCGAAGCTCCCTTTTGACTAGTTGCGGTCGCAGCAGGCATGATAGCTCATAGGTTATTCTCAATCACCCTACTGACCTCTACAAGGATATTGAACTTTCTGATCTGCTGTGGAGTAACTTTGTCACTAATCAGGGGCTTCAACCCAGTCTCAAACTGCTTACATCTCCAGGGTTCATCGTCATACCTCTAGAGATAAGAGGAATACTGAGACAACCTAATAAATTTGGCCACATACTAGTCCATAATCATCTCATCTGTTTGTTTTAAGCTCATAAATTCTATCTCTTTCTTCTTTTTCACCAAACTAGGGAAATATTTCTCATAAAATTTCACCAAGAAACTTTCCTAGGTAATCAGTATATTCTTAGTCTCCATCAGAGGTTTCATGTTATGCCCCCATCTATCGGCTTCCTTTTGTTGCATGAAAGTGGCTAGTTGAGCTTTTTACTCTATGGTGCAATCTATTACCAAGAATATTTTCTCCAAGTCTATAACCCAAGCCTCCGCCTTATCCGTATCTAACTCCCCATCAAATGAGGGTGGACTGTTCTGCCTAAACTGCTTTAACAATTTATGGATAGGCGTCTGGGTCTGAGTAGGCTCCTAGGGAGGTGCAGGTGGAACGCCAGATGTAGATGGCTGAGGTACAGGGGCTTCTCTCCTGGCTTTTTCTTGGCTAGCCAAGGTATCTTGGAAATGCATGATCATATCATGTTATTGCTGGGCAATGTACCTCTGCTGTTCCAGCATCTCCTAATGCTGACCCATCATGGCCTCATACCGATCAAGCCTCTTCATGATGGTCTGCAGAGGATCCCCAGGCCTAACTGGAACCTCTGGCTCAGCTTTCTAAGCCCTAGGCGGCCTGCCTCTACTCTTGCCCCATCTAGTCTTAACCATCTTCTCTGAAAAGAAGTAGCAATCCTCAGTTCACAATCATAGCACAAGCACATATGCATATGTATGCTACCACTTCCATGGCAATTCACACCAAACACAAGCAAATCACATCATTTAAGAGCCTAACATCGAGAAAAAGTACATGAACCTTTGCTCTGATACCAAAAATATAACACCATAATATATTAACCCTAACTAGTCTTTCTTAGACTTGATTCCATATAATTTTTGAAGAAAAAGAGCAAACGGTGGTATTTTAACACTATGTATCAAGGTTTAAACACTCATAATTTACACCGTGGGTCCTGTGAACCCATCAATCATATGCTCTACTCAAACTCCATTTATACAACTCATACATAGCATAAAACAACTCATGAACCACGGTTATGAAGCCAAAAACCAAAAAATGCAATTTCTCAAAATGGGCCCAAAAGTTAGATTTTTGGCTCTAACTTTGGAAAAGTATAACTAATTTTAAAAAAATGGGAATCAAGCAAACCATAGCTCTCTAGAAAGCCTAGGTGTTAAATTTACACTAAAAATTATTTTCAACCACAATCTCAGCATTTGGACCATGTATGACATCAAAAAAGAGACAGAGGTCCGACTGTCCCTGGTACTAATGCAGCTTGCTGTCATGAACTTCAAAAATTCATATCTAATTCCAAAAAAATCCAATCTCAGAAAAATATACCAATTTGGAAAGTTACAAATGTTAACTAGAAGAAAAAAATAATTTTAGATCATTTCAGTAGCCTTGGGAGCTCAAAAACGGATAGAACAGTAATGAAGGTCGGATGGCTTCCCTGATACTGACACAGAACTTCAAAAAGTTATTTCTCCCTCTATAGACATCCGATTGAGGTGCTTCTAATTGGTATAGGTCACTGTGGATGTCTAATTTATCCTCATAAAATTTTCATGACAATTGGGAATCATTTGGTCCATGAATTACACATATTCATTTTCAAACCTATGGTAATAAGTGCACTAACCAAAACCATCAAAATTTCCTAACTTCAACAATTCGTCAAATATTCCCTAGGCCTCTAAATATTACCCACTTTACCTTTCCAAGAATCTCTCAACAAGCTCTAGAGGCATGACAAATTTCATATCAAGAAGAGCTCATTTGATCATACTTTGATAGAGCTCATAAATTTGACAATTTTGACACCATTAATGGTTCAAAATGGGGATAAATGGCCCCTTACATGCTTTAGCACCTCTTAGGAAAGTTTTAAAGCATAAACATAGTATATATGAAATGCCCAAGTGGTCCAAATCATCATACATTTCAAACTCACTATACTACGGGAAAAAATACACTACTACATACAAGCCACCAAATGGCCAAATCTCATTTTCCATTGCTTTGGCTCTATACATAGTTTACACATCATTTATACATACATTTACACTTGCTCAAATATTTACATCTAAAAAATAATAAGTACATATTCATTTTGGCACCTCTTTATATCAAAAGAACTAAAACAAACTATACAAATGCCTAAATATGCTTAACTAGGCTCCTTAGTTTGCACTTTGATCTCCGTGAGCTCCACCTAATATGTTAAGATGAGAGAGGGAAGGGGTGAGATTCATGGAATCTCAATAGCTCATGCACTCATTCAAGGAAGCAATCAAGGCATATAAATAAGTCAAAGCATGCAAATAGGCATCTAACCATTCACAATCATACAACACATGATTTATATGCCATGAATATCATATCAATGCCAAGAATAAGCTCTAGGGAGTTTTGGTCTAGCCTCACCTGATTTTAGGGACTTTTGGATGGCCTCATCCTTAGTTTAGGGACTTTTGACTTAGCTTCACTCATTCATGAGACTTTTGGCCTTATATTATCCATTTCTAGGGACTTTTGGCTCTACCTCACCCATCACAAGGGACTTTTGTCACTACCTCTCCTGAGCAATTTTCACAACCCAAAACATAAACATATTGGTATCAATGCATCAAGGCAACATCAAATAGTATGTCTCAAAATACAAGCACATACATAAGCATACAATGACTATTATACATCCAAGAATGCAACAAGAAAGAGTGGAGAGCTACCTTACAAGCAAACACAAGCCTTCCTTTTCAATTTTTCTTCTCCCTTCTTGGTTTCACAATTACAACTAGACACAACAAGTAGTATACAATTACTCTCTTGGAATTTAAATAATTACTCACAAAGGTTAGGAGATTAAATCCCTAGTTTTTCCCCTCTTGAATTTTACTAGCCCTTTTCTTAGTTCTTTTGTGTTTCTCAACTTCCCATACTCTAATTCAAGGATTTCTTGCTTGCTCTAGGTCAAACTTCCTTCTTCTCTCAAGCTCTAGAGTTGGTAAAACCAACATACTCAAGGAAAGTAAAGAAGAAGAAGTTTCAAGAGTGATTCTCTTTTGCCTTCACCTTCCTTATTATTCTCCACTCTCCCTCTTCTGAACTAAACTCAAAACAAAACTAAGTCAACAAAAAAAACCATAGAAAGAGAGGGCAAAGAGAGCAGAACAAAATTCTAAGAAGAAAAGCTATGAAAATCTTAAGTTGCTTACCTTTTCCTTGTTCTTCCTTCTTTCTCTTAGTCTCTCTCTCTCTCTCAAGCCCTTTTCTCTGTTTTGGATGAAGCTTAGGTTGGTTAGAATAAAAGGAGAGGATTTGGACTCTTTAAGAAGCAAAATTCTCTTTTTTCACGCTTTTCCAGACTAACCTTCGTTATAGCGAAGAATAGCCCTTGCTATGGCGAGCACATATCAGTCCCAGACCCCTATTCTCGCTACAGCGCGTGCTATTGCGATGAACCCATTGGTTTTTGTATAAGATGCCCGAACTCACTATAGCTAGAAGCATTCTTGCTATAGCGAACAGGCACATTCGCTATACCTAGGCCATTTTTCGCTATAACGAATAGGTACATTCACTATAGCTAGGCTATTTCTCACTATAGCTAGCAGACTTAGAAAATTTCAAGACTTGAAAATTTTCAACAATTTTTTGTTGTTACAAATATGGCCCTTAGGACTAGTCTTGGTTTTTATTTAAATATATAAAATAATTCCTAAAAAAAAGATTTTTATATAAGTCCTTATAAAATTATATTTTATCTTTAAAATAAATTAAAATTTTGATATAAATATTTATAAAAAAAAATTTTAAGATCTTTTTTAAAAAATTTTCTGGTCGAGTTAGACTAATATGGCCCTTAGAGCCAACCCAATACCTAACCTGACTCGATTTTTGTAACAACCAGAAAAGGAATGAGAGAAAAATGAGAAAAGAGAAGCTGGGAAATTTTCGGAGAGCTGAAAATTTTCTAAGTCTTCTCGCCATAGCGAGAAATAGAGTCGCCATAGCGAGAATGCCTCCTCGCAATAGCGAAGATGTTCCTAGCTGTAGCGAGTGCGACATTCCATACAAAAACCAGGGAGTTGCTCGCCATAGTGGCGCTATAGCGAAGGCAGAGGTCTGGAACAGGCCGAGCTCGCCGTAGCGACGCCATAGCAAAGGCAAAAGTCTGGAACTTGCACGAGCTCGCCGCAGCGAGGATGATGATTCGCTATAGCAAGAGCGGTCCAGAAAAAGCGTGAAAAGAGAGATTTGACTTTTTAAAAGAGTCTAAACTCTTCCTTTCTCTCAGAACCGACTTGAGCTTCGACCAAGGAGAGAGAAAGAGCTGAGGAGAGAGAGAGAGACCTAGAGAAGCAAGGAGATCAAGCAAAGAGGTGAGTAATCTTTAGATTTCCCTAGCTTTTCTCCTTAGCTTGTTGTCTCCTCCTTTTGCTTTCTCTTTCTACGGTTTTAGAAGTTGTTTTGGGTTAGGTTTAGAAGAGGGAAGTGGGAAAACTACTCTAGAAGGAGGGTGGAATGCATTTATCTTCATTTCTTCTTCCATGTTTTCTTCTTTGAGGGCTTGAGAGAGGAAGGAAAATGAGTAGAGTTCTAGAGAGAGAATCCCTAGATCTGTAAGGGTAGTGAGGGTTTAACTTGATGAAGAGTCTCTTTTAGCTTTGTGAGAGTTATTTAAGCTATGAGAGAATGATTTGATGCTCTTGTTATGCCTAGGCTCAAAGGAAGAAACTCCACCTTGTTGTGAGTGTGAAATCAAGGAGGGAGAGGAGAAATTGAAAGGGAAGACTTGTGTAATCTGAAAAGGTAGCTCTCTACTCTGTTCTTGTTGCATTCTTGGTTGTGTAATAGTCATTACATGTTGAGTATGTGCTTGTATGATGAGATATGCCATTGATTTTACCTTGATGCATTGGTACCAATATGTTTATGATATGATGTGTGGAAATTGCTCGGGTGAGGTGGTGCCGAAAGTCCCTTGAGACGGGTGAGGAGGAGCCAAAAGTCCCTAAACCAAGGGTGAGGCCGATCCAAAAGTCCTAAAGCTCGGGTGAGGCTAGACCGAAAGTCCCTAGAGCCTAGTCTTGGCATTGGTTTCATAGCATGGCATGTGTGGTGTTATTGTGGCTTGTATGCATGCTTGACTAGCTATATGCCTTGGTTGCATCTTGAATGAGTATGAGCTATTGAGATTCTCCCGAATCTCACCCCCTTCCCATCCCATCCTATTATCCAGGTGGTGTTCAAGGAGAGGCGAGCACACCTCACGGAGCCTAGAAGAGCATAGTTAAAATGATGTATAGCTTTTTGGTTCTTTGATGTATAAGGTGCCAAAATGAAGATGCACCTATCATTTTTGAGTTGTAACTATATGAGCACATGTAAACGTATGTATAGATAATGTATGAATCGTGTAAAGGACCGAAGTAATGAGAATGTATAAATTGGCCTTTTGAGGCACATATGAAACAGTGTATCCTCTTCCATAGCATAGTGAAATTGGAATGTATGATGATTTGAGTTATTTAGATAATTCACATATGTTATGGTTGTACTTTTAAATTTGCCCAATAGAGGTTAGAGCATGTGGGAGGTCATTTAGACCCGTTTTGAACCCCATGTGGTGCTAAAACTACCAATTGGGTGAGCTCCGTCAAAGTATGACCGGATGAGCTCTTCTTGGTATGAAATTTGGCATGCCTCTAGAGTCTATTGAGAGCTTCTTGAGAAGCTAGAGTGGGTAATATTCGGAGGTCTAGAGAATATTTGGTGAATTGTTGAAATTGGGAAATTTCAATGGTTTGGTCCTGGTACTGTACATTGGGTCCGAAAATGAAACCATGTCATCCATAGACCAAATGATGTCCAAATGTCATGAAACTTTAGGACCATAAACTAGATATCCACAGTGACCTATACCAACTGGAAGCACCTTAATTGGAGGTCTGTAGAGAGAGAAACGATTTACTGAAGTTCTGTATCAGCATCAGGGAAGTTTCTGACCTTTGTTACTGTTTTATCGGGTTTCGAGGTCTTAGAACTCCTGAACTGATCTGGACTTATTTTTATCCTATAGTTCACATCTGTATCTTTCCAAATTGGTATAGTTTGCCCTGATTGGATTTTTTTGGATTTAATTACGACTTTCCGAAGTTCATGATAGTAAACTGCACCAGTATCAGGGACAGCTGGACATCTGTTCCTTTTTCGATGTCAATGAGGGTCTAAACGTTGAGATTGAGGCTGGGAGTTATTTTTAGTGTGAAGTTAACATCCCAAGCTTTCCAGAGAGCTATGATTTGCTTGATTCCCATTTTTCTAGAATTAGTTGTGATTTTCCAAAGTTGGAGCCAGAAATATGATTTATGGGCCCGATTGAGAAATTGTATTTTCTGAGTTTTTGGCTTCTTACCCGTGGTTTGTGAGTTGTTTGAGACTATGTACAATTTGTATAAATGGTGTTTGAGTAGAGAATGTGAATGATGGGTTCACGGGACTCACGGGGCAAAATACGACCGGTTAAACCCCGATTTTAAGTAGTAAAATACCACGGTTTCGGTCAGTTTTCTGGGAAATCATATGGAGTCAAGCCTAGAGGGAGATGAACTAGAGTGTAGTCAGTAAGGTGTTACAATTTTATAACTCGACTCAACCTTATATATATAAATATATATTTATATATATATATTTGCACCAAGCCAACCTCATTTGATTTGGTCAAGTAGGATTGGCACACTAGGTTTTTGGGCCCAATGAATACCCTTAGTAAAATATTTCACTACAACAAAAGCTGACTTTATTAATTGAACATTTAGTTAGTAAATGTAAAACTTCAATTAGAAATTAAGTATTTTTTACTAAAAATTTAGTTGGGCAATCTATTATTTTTTTATTATCAGTATTTTATTTTAACTATAATTTAGTCAAAACACAACAATTTTTTTCTCTCCCTCCCATCACATCTTATCACATCAATAGCAGCATTTTAATATATAATTAATAAATAAATAAATCATAACTAATAATATTAATATAAATGATAAGTAAATAACTTTAAAAAATAAAAATAAAAAAGTAAGAAATATTTATTAATTTATATAAAATTTTAATTACTTAAATACTTATTTAATTATTTAAGAGAACTAAACTAAAAAAATTTTGGTCCATTGGAATGATTTTCAATATATTTTTTTAAAATGATTTTTTTTATTTTTTTAATATAATAATAAATATAATAAATGCTTTATAATTAATCATTTATGTCATATTTAGTTTATTTTTTTGTGAAGTTATTTTTTTGCTTTTCTTTTGTAATATATAATAAATATAATTTATTTATTTGTAATTAATAATATATGTTATATTTATTTAAATTTATCTAATTAATAATAATATTATTATTATTATTATGCATTTTTCTCATTGTTCTTCACCTTTTTTATCTTATTTTGGTTTCTGTTTTGGATTTTTTGGGTTTTTTTGGGAATGTGATAAACACTCTACTCTTTCAATTTTTCAGTAGGCTTACTTTCTCCTTATATTCTCTTTTCATATTCAATTTCTTCTTCATTCCTTCCAAATGGAGAAAAAAAATTAATAATCTAAAGTGAAACAAAATAAAAAGAAATAAATAACATCAAATGAAAAAAAAAACCCAAAGATTCAAAGATTTATGCATATTACATATATAATAGATATTACATGTAGAATAGATTAGCAAACATGAAACAAAAAAAAAAAAGAACAAAACAAATACAATATTGATCAAAACTAATTCCAATATATAACAAGAAAAAAAAATCAATAATAAAGAAAACATAAAATAATGTAACAAAAATAGTCACATATGAAATGAAAAAAAGAAAAGAGAATGAAGATGGAAAATAAAATAAAGAGAAAATGACGGGGACAATTCAAGCAGTAGAAAATATGTAACAGATGAAATGAAAGAAAAGATAAGGAAAAAAGATTACCAGAAGATGAAATAAAAAGAAAGAGAAGAAATTTATATAGAAAGGATGCAAAGAATTTAGTGATTTAATAGGTAAAATGAATTTAATCTCATTTTCGTTTGCTCTCGTTCCTTTTATCCTTTTACTCTTTTATACCTCCTCTTTTTATTCTTTCATTCTCTCACAATTTTTAATTTATGTTGTTATAGTTGTCTTAAAATTTTCTCTTCTACTATGTCGATATATAAATTTATAAATAACAAAAATTAAATATAAAAAATTTCAATATCAAATAATATTCCTTTAAATAAAATAACATAAATTATATTAAATGAAAAAAATGAAAATCAATATTTATCTTTTTCACTCTTCCTTTTCCTTGTCCTCCTCCTCCTCCTTCTCCTCCTTATCATTATCTCTATTAATATAAGACATATTTGGCCTATATACAGAATTTGGATCAACTTCATCTTGACCTTAGTGTTATTTGAAAAAATTTAATTCTTATATAAGGGCCTCAATTTGTCTTCTTTATTCTTCAAGCTTAGCATTATGATTTTGTGATGTAAAAGCCAAAAATATTTTTGTTATCATTTTTTGTATTTATTCAGAGTGATTATATACTGGGGTTTGAAAGTGAAAGTGAGAATATCCAGATACTGGATTTTCAAATATATTAAGTGATATATTTCCTAAACCAAACACAAAGCTTTTTTTTCCCCCTTTCCTAAGCCTTCATCCATAACTTTAGTTCTAATATATTTTTTTCTAAACTTTTTCCTACAATTTTTTCATCTTAATACTCATTCTAGAAGTGAATGAAAAAAGTTAAAATTATAAAAATTATAATAACATATACAAATTAAATAAATTAAATATAAAAAGGCACTTGCATTATATAATTTCATATTTTTCATCCACCCAAACATTAGATGATTTATGAGTCTTAGAAAAGACGTTAGAATATGTTAGGTCTCTTCCTAATTCTCGCACCTTTAAAATAAAATTTTATTAGTTAAATATATATTTAAAATAATAAATAAAAATAAATAAAAAAATAAGTTATCAATCTCCTTACATGTTAAAACATTGAAATAAAACTTTCTATATGATAAAATGAACCATGCTTAAGGGTGGAGACTTTGTATTTGTTTTTTTGGCACTCTTTCTACAAAGTTGATCCTAAATAGATTGTCCAATCCATTTAGGTTTCTTTTCTAATTTTTGAACATCATCTACTAAATCTCTTAAACAGATAATTATTTTTTCTTCTAATTTAAATAAATCCAATTATGGCCCTGGTGGCTCCAATAGTAATATCTTTACAATGGAAGTTTTAATTATTAATAAAATAAAATACATAATATTATAATAATTTAATAAATAATTAGAAAAAATCACTTGAAATTTTAAAAATCATAGATTTTGATATTTTGTAGAAATATCTCTCCAACTATTCTAAGTTCTTTCATATTTACTTTTAAAAATATTTACTATATAGGAACAAACTTGATCATTATTTGGTTTAAATCTAGATAACATAAATATGTATCAATTAAATTTATAAATTATTAAAAATTATAGTAAATTTAAATAATATAAGAAAATTAAATAGTAACTTATTACTGTTTAGTTCAATAAATTGTTTTTGAATTGTTCATTGAACCAGAGCTTGAGTTTTTTTGTGCATTGGAAAAGGATTATTTTGAAGTCGTAATTGACCTCTACTTGGTGATGTTCCTTGTCAAGATAACCTAATAAATAAATTAAATAATTTAAAAGATAAAATATTAAATAGATAAAAATTATTTTAAATATAAAATCAAAATAACTAAATAAAATTAATATAAGTGAGCACTAAGAAATAAGAAATATGAAAGCTTAAGAGACAAAGAGAAAGAGAAGATACTAAGATAGAGAGTGAGTGAGAGTCTAAAAGAGAAGCAAGATGAAGATGAATAAAGATGGTTGTGATGCTTAGTATTAGAGGATATATTAAAAATAAATAAATAAAATATTAAAAATCAATTAATTCAAACTTGCTCAGACGTACATTAAACATACATTACTTTGTTCAAACTATTGATTCCATCTATACTATAGTCACATTTATCAAACAAAATGAAAGGTCCTATCACATAAAAATTTTTCACATGAAAGCTTTTTTTTTTAATTTATATTAATTATTTTTATTTATATTAATATTATTAATTTTTAATAATTATTTATAAAATAATATATAATAAGTTATAATAAATAATAAAAAATATTTTTAAACAATTAATAATTAATGTTTTAAAAATAATTTATCATTGTTAATTAATATATTAAATAAATTTATTATAAATTTGTAATTGATAATTTATAATGTATAATGATATAAATGATTGATGTAATTAATATAATAATTAAACAATATTTAAATTACCATTAATAATTAATTTTCATCATCATCTTTTCTTCATTTTCATCTTGTATATTTATTTGAAGATTTATGTCTTCAACTTGCAATAATATCTAAAGATCTCCCTCTTCCATTTCTCCTTTATTTTGTAAGGTATCAAATAATATATTATTATCTACTTTACTAACATGAGCTTCATCATCTTGATAAGCAATCTTTATTATCTATTACACTATTTGCTTGAGTTTTAATGACAACCCACCAATCAACTTTATCTATATTTCTCCTGGGATATGCCACATAGTATATTTGAAAAGCTTGCTTTGCAAATGCGAATAGATTAAATTTTCCATATCTTCTAATACACTTAATTTCAATAATTCCATATTCTTTATATATGTTCATCCAACATTCATAATTAGATCAAATCGATCACAATAAAATAGTCTAATTTCTTTGCAAGTTCTCTTAGATATTGTAAATGTATTATCTCTTTAAAAATGCCAACATAGTTATTTTCTCCATCTTCCTATTTTCTTTTTATAGAAACTCTTGTTATTTATTGTCTTCTTCCCAATGCTCCAAGATTCAGTATGAAACTTATATCCATTCACAAAATATCCCAGTCAGATTTTCACCTTTCTAAGTGGTCCCCAAACTAAATCTTTTGAATATATATTATCACTAAATCTTGGTTGACTAAAAACCTATTTAACAATAAAATTAGGTTATAGTTATGTATGAAAAATATAAATGAATAAAAACATATATACATATACAAATAAATAATGACGTCACCACATACATAGGAGTTAAACCATGAGACAAAGTTCTACTTAATCATGCAATCAATTTCTTTTAATCTAATGTTTGGATTAAAGTTTGTCAACTATTGCTCAAGGAGCTTGCAAAGCGGTTTAACATTTAATGCTAAGACAAAAAAGAACCCCAACATATGGAAAGAAAGTGCTTTTTCTTAATATAGGGCTTGACATCATCATAATTCAACAGGACATGAAAATAAGCAGCACACATTTCTTTATAATTCAAATAACAAGCAAAGCGTTTTACAAGCGAACATCTAACTTTAGTAAAAATTGATAAAGTTAGTTCACTTTCCTTTGCTTTCTTCACACAATTATTTTGACCTAACTCTTGTTTGTAAAGAAGGTATATATAACTCAAAGTAGTATAAACAAAAGTATGATACCTTCTGTGAAATAAATGCCTCTAGTATAACCTTTCACACAAGGTTTTTTTTTTTAACTTTTTTTTTAATCTATTTAAAAAATTGCACAACTAAATAAAAGTAGTTAGAGACAACAATAAATTGGTGATAGTTAAACTAATTATACATGGGTAAAATATCACTTAAGTATCAATTACTTTTCAAATGAATACATCCATCAATACTAAATTGGGCTACCAATCCTAGCCTTAAATGGCAAATGGGCTAATAAATGTTCCATAGAATTCAAGAATCTAAGTGAAAATATTCTTTTTAACTTGCATAGAATAATAAAAATAATGCATTTTATTTGTGTTATGTAATAACTGGTTTTTCAAAAGCTAAATTGAAATCAATACGATGATATAAGAGCACCCTAAAGCAAAGCAAATTAATGCTAATTAAGAATAGTATGTTAATTAGAACATCTAAATAAGTGGTTATGCAACTAAGAATAGATCAAAATTAGAGCTAAAATGACTAAACAGAGTGAATTGGAGTCTGGTGGCAAAATCATAATTTCAGATAAATTTTTTGAAAACTTAAAGGGGGGAGTTTTAAATGATAAAATTGAACTCACTAAGGTTCTCAAGACCTAGAAAACTATAAAAACCATCAGAATGATTAAAATCCTTTCGGTGTATGATTTATGTTATCAATTAACTTAAATTTTGACTGAATAGTTTAGTAATATTTTAAATCCAATTAATTTAAAACTAAAAGTTTTTAATGAATTAGAAGAATTAATTTTATGATGAAAAAGATGGTTCTAAAAAAAGAATTAGAATGAGCTTAAATGGAGAAGTGAAAATGTAAGGGATATAAATGGAGTTTTGAAAAAGTTGTAAATATCCTCCTTTCTCTTTATATATCATGCCACCCTCTCTCCCTCATCTCCACCTACCTAAATTGGCTCTGAAATAGAGCGTAGACTAGCTCTAAGTGGCACACCAAAGGAAGGAGAAGAGAGAAAACCAAGGCTTATAAGTATGTAACATGTAAAATTTGTTACTCTTGCTTTTGTAAATGTTCTTATCCTCTTCTTTTTCTTTTCATAGTTTTGGAATTCTGAATGGTGAAATTTTATAGTTGGTTAAGTAAAAGGAAGGAAGAATTTGAAGGAAACTTTAGAAGTATAAAAAACACCAATTGGCAAGGAATTAAACAAAGTATGCTTTCCCTGTAAAACTTACTTTTATTGGTCCTTCTATGGCTTCTTCATTTCGGCCAAACCAAGAGCAATATGGGAGAATCTTGTTTTTGGCTCAAACTTGATAGGAAATGGAGTTTTGAAGTATGGAGATCAATATGGAACCAAAGAAAGCAAATAAAAAGCTAGTGGTTGCAAGATTCTATATTTAGGTTTTTGATTGCACCTTAGAAAATATGAAACTTTATAATGATAATTCAACCTATATAAGAGTATAATTGAGTTAGGAAATGGCTAAAGAAGCTTCATAAGTGCCATTTTCCTAAAAGAATTAAGCAAAACTTCATGGGTGCTTCTCCTTAAGCATGTCTCGACCAAGAATAATATGGGACATATAGAGAGAGTTTTCTTTGATTCTAAGGTTAGAAATGGTTTGGATATGAATTATAAACACCAAAGGAACCATTAGATTGAATTTAGATGCCTCATTTTGAAAGGTGAAAGTTTAGAGTTCCATTATGCATAAAGAAGGAACTTGATGGTAGGCTCCTTGAATTGAGTTTATGATAACTTTAATGAGTTTAAATAGAGTCATATGATTTATAACAAGTGAGAAATTGAAACCAAGACATTGACTGATATGGGTTGCTTCATTATGTCACTAAATAGAGCCATATGGAAACCTAAAGTTAGAGTTAGCTTATGTAAAACTTATATGAGTCCAAAGATGGTTCCATTGATATACTTGTTTCTTGCTTGATGTGTTTAGCCCAAGCAAGTGAAGTTTCTCCCATGTGTGTGCATGAGGTCGAGAGAAGGATCCAAGGAGAATTAAGTGGTTCTTTATACAAAAGTAGCTCTTCATCCATTCTTGTATACTTATATTGGTTGTTTAAGTGTCATTGATTGCTTGTGTGTGTGTATAGATTATAAACTATGTTTCTTACTATTGTCTTGATGATTTTATGCAAATATGTGACATTGAATGCATCTAAAATTGAAATAACTCTTAATGGATGAGGTTGTGCCAAGAGTCCCTTGATTTGGGTGACATAAAGCTAAAAGTCCCTAAATATGAGTGAGATAAGGCCAAAAGTCTCAAGAGTGAGTGAGACTAAGTCAGAAGTCCCTAAAAATGGGTGAGACTAACCCAAAAGTCATAAAATATTAGGTGATATTAGACTAAAAGTCTGTAGAGCTTGTTTTTACCTTGATGGATCCATATGATTTCATGTATATGATTATGTTTGAATATTTTGTTGTCTATTATGCATACTTGCTCTCTTCGACATGAAAATATGCCTCGTAAGTGTGCTTAAATGGTGAATGAGCTATTAGGATTCATAGAACCTCACTCCCCTCTATATTACTTTTAACCATGTCTAGAGAATTCTCAAGGAGCCAAACATGGAGACCAAAGAGCATGAATGGCATTACTTTGATAATAGTATAGGTTTTTCTGGAATATGCTACTCATGAAAGGTTATACATAATATTTTTGTAATGTAAACATTCCCACAAGTGTAAAAGTATGGGATTATGTAAATGTCAATTTTTTTAATGTAAATGTGCAAGATTATGAGATTTGACTATGAGTGAGCTATGTTATGTGTATATGTAATGGCAAGTGGATGAGTGAATTTGAATTGCATGAGGTTTGGGACATGATAAATTAGTTATATATGCTGCATTTTATGATTAAAATGTACTCAAGTGGTCATATGAAATGAAGGGGTTTATTTTGAACTATTTGGATCCTAAGTTACACCATTTTAAGCCCTATTTGGCAACTAAAGTAAAACCAAACCAAATGAATAGATTCTTGAATGAAATTTGACAGGCCTTTAGATCTCATTTAGAGCTTTTCACATAACCAAAGAACACAATTTTTGGAGTTCTATAAAATTTATTATGATTTTTAAAGTTGGCTAAAAATTGTAGAATTTACTAGGCATTGTTCATATGGTTATATCTAGTTTTTTGTGTATTTGAGGGGTTGAATGAACTCTAATACTCATGAAATTTTACAAGCATTTAGTTGGCATTATAAGCTTTCTGTAGCTATAGGCAAAGATATGCATGTTCAAAATTCTAGTTCTAATATATGTCTGAGAACAGTAACAGTTACTGTTCCATTAGTTTTTCATAGCCTAAATGAGCTTGTTTTCACCTAAAATTCTTATTGTATGTAGTTGATGTTCTGAGCTTTCCATAGAGTCCTAATTTGCACAAAGCAAAGTTATTTGGCCTAAGTTACAAATTTCTGAAGTTTGAGCCATATTATGTCAAAAGGGGCTAAAAGTAGCTATATAACTCTCTCATGCAATTAGAGCTTATGTGTGCATTCAAATGAGTTGAATCAAATGTGTTTATAGTGTTTAGGGATTGAAGTGAATGTAAATTTCATTTTTGGCCCCTATAGTTCTAGTTCACCTATGGAAAGATTGTGAGGTTGTAATGTCTGATTTTCATTAAACGACAGAAATAGATGTATTTTCAAAGCAAAGCCCCTTGAGATGAGTTATTTAAGACCAAAAAAAATTAGAATAAAATTCTAAATAATAGAAATTGAGGATTTGAGCCCTGAGTTGTCCAGAAACCGAGGCCGCAATGAATCAAAAAATTTGTCAAAAGGCCAATGGTAATTTTATAAATAAGTGTAATTTTAGAAAAACAAATAAGAGGGCTTTTCAAATGAAAGTTTTCAGTTTTCCAAGGTTCTCAGAGGCCTTACAAATCATGGGAAGCCCTGAAATAGTTAAAACTCCTCCAATTGACGTTTTCCAATGTTGGTGTGCTCGAACTTTAACTGATTTCTTCGGAAAGGTTTTAACTCCAATTTGAGTGATTCCAAAGGCATTTTACTAAATTGGAAATCTAAATTTTATAATGAAAAAGACGGTTCTCAAAAAGGAGCTACAACAAAGCTAAAACAAAATTCTTATTGTATGTAGTTGATGTTCTGAGCTTTCCATAGAGTCCTAATTTGCACAAAGCAAAATTATTTGGCCTAAGTTACAAATTTCTGAAGTTTGAGCCATATTATGTCAAAAGGGGCTAAAAGTAGCTATATAACTCTCTCATGCAATTAGAGCTTATGTGTATGTTCAAATGAGTTGAATCAAATGTGTTTATAGTGTTTAGGGATTGAAGTGAATGTAAATTTCATTTTTGGCCCCTATAGTTCTAGTTCACCTATGGAAAGATTGTGAGATTGTAATGTTTGATTTTCATTAAATGACAGAAATAGATGTATTTTCAAAGCAAAGTCCCTTGAGATGAGTTATTTAAGACCAACAAAATTAGAATAAAATTCTAAATAATGAAAAATAAGGATTTGAGCCCTGATTTGTCCAGAAACCGAGGTCGCAATGAATCAAAAAATTTGCCAAAAGGCCAATGGCAATTTTGTAAATAAGTATAATTTTAGAAAAATAAATAGGAGGGCTTTTTAAATGAAATTTTTCAGTTTTCCAAGGTTCTCAGAGGCCCTAAAAATCATGGGAAGCCCCGAAATAGTTAAAACTCCTCCAGTGGACATTTTTCAATGTTGGTGTGCTCGAACTTTAACTGATTTGTTCGGGAAGATTTTAACTCCAATTTGAGTGATTCCAAAGGCATTTTACTAAATTGGGAACCTAAATTTTATAATGAAAAAGACGGTTCTAAAAAAGGAGCTTAAACGAAATTGCCATTACGAAAGGACAAAATGGGAATTTTTGAAATCTTTATGTTCTTGAACCTTTTTTAAATGGGACGCCCTTCTTTCTCCCATTTTAACCAACTTACTTTTGCCAAAAAATAGAGAGGAAGACCAAAATTTTTAGGTTCACAAGGGAGGAGGCAAAAAAAGGAGAAAAGACCAAGAAAAATATATGGGGCCTATTTGGTTTCCTGTTTTCAGAACAGTTTTTTTTTTTAAGAACAAAAAAACAAAAAAAACTTGTTTGATAATGTGTTTTCAATGAAGGTTTTGTAAAATAAAAAAATGGAATTTTGTTTTCGAAAACAGAAAAATCAAAACATTTTTTTGGTATTTCGTAACTTTTGTTCTACAGAATCAGGAAAAAAACAAAAAATAGCTACTTTTCAGAATAATGATTCAAACGGATTTTTTAATTTTTTTGTTCTCAAAACTTGTTTTGAAAAACATCTGTTTTAAAAACATTAAAACAAAAACAGAATTAAACAGGCTCATGGAATCCATGGATTTTCTTAGTTCTTCCTTAAGCAAAGTTGTTCTTCTCCTTCTCTCCTTTCCTCCTATGGTTTTCTTGAAATATTTGGTGCTAATTTGGGGGCAGAACAGAGAGGAAAAATTCTTGTCTGAGGTGAGGCAACCAAGGAAAGTGAAAAGTAACCAAGAAAGAGCAATAAAACAAGGTAAAATTTTCATTTCTTGGTAACTTCTTCCTCCTTGTTCCTCTTGCATGGTTCGGCCACCATAAGCCCAATCTTTAGGGGATGTTTTATGTCTAAACCAAGGATGGATTAGAGGTTTTAAAGTACAAGGATTAAAAATGTATCATTGGAATCAAGTAAAAAGCATTAGGAAACAAGATACACTAAGTAGGGATTCAAGTGCTTTCTTGAAAATCTAATTTGATATAATTGTTCCTAGGCTTAAATGAGTACTTGGATGAGTCCCTAAGATCCCTAATAACCTCCCCATATACATCTTCCACCAAGAAAATAAAACAAAGTCTATGGATGCCATAATGCTTCCTAGGTTCAGTCAAGAGGGGTTTGCATACATAGGGAGAGTTTTAATTTGTTCTAAGCCTATTTTTTAGTCATATATGATGAGTGAACATGAGAGGAGGCCTTGGAAAAAATTTAAAAACAATAGAAAGTGAGTTGGCCATCTATGTTCCATAAAATGGCCTAAAGAAGTAACATATAATTAGGCTCTTTATTTTAATTGTGTGATGACTCCAAGTGGCTTAAAAGGAGTCAAGAATCATTTTGAGAGGAAAGAATGGAGCCTAGAACTTATTTGATGGGTGTTGCTTCATTAGGTGTATTCTTGGAAACATAAAGGGATTTTTAGACCAAGTTAGTGTGTGAGAAATATGTGTGGCCTTAGAATTAATTTCATAAACCTAATTGGCTTCCATAAATTGTGTTTAGGCCAAGAGAAATCATTCTCAAACCTTTGTGTTATGAGGCCGAGGAAGGGAGAGCAAATTCAAAGAGAAAAGTGTGTGATTGCATCCAAGGTTACTTACTTCTCCTTCTCTCATACATGGATGTATGCTTGACTTGTCCTTGAATGTGTGTATGTGAGTTTTAAGCCATGAAAAGTATTCTAACATGCTTTCATATGCCATGGTACCATGATGATGCATTATGTATTCAAATAATGTTTGTTATGCTTTCTTGGGTTAGCTTGAGTATGGAGAGGCCAAGAACTCTTAACTATGGTGAGGATGAGCCAAGAACCCGTGAGATTAGTTGAGACAAAGTGAAGAGTCTCCCAAGAGTGAGGTTGACTCCCAAGAGCAAGGTTACGTCAAAAACCTCTTAAAGAAATGGACGAGGCAAGTCCAATATCCATAAGTGAAAAGGTGAGGCTAATCCATTCACTTGGCAAGCCTATGGATGCCTTGTATGATTTACTCATATGCCAAGCTTACTTCTTGAATGTTCATATCATCCATTATGCTTATACATGCATTTTCAAGACTTGTTTTGCATATATTATGTGTGATTGAAAGAGATTTGAGCTATTGAGATTTTTTGAACCTTATTCCCTCATCTCCAATATTCTAACATGCTAGGTGGACATAAAGAATAAGGAAATGGAAGCCAACCTCTTGGAAGATGAGAGCATGCCATCAAAATGCATGGAATTTGCTTCTTTAAGACCAATTAGGTAGCAATTGTTGTAACCTACCATTGTATATGATCTATGACCTCTTGAACATATGTAATTATGTTAAAATGTTATGTATAAATGAGAGATTATGTTATGTGACCATTAGAATATAAATTGAGTATGTTATGACAAACTAGCTTGTTGAATGGTTTTGTGCAATTGTGTACAAATGGAAGTGGAATGGCCAAATTGAGATGCATGAGATTTGGGACTACTTGAGTAACTCATACAAGTCATATTCACACTTTTAGACTTGCCCAAGAGGTGCTAAACATCAAGGGAAATCATTTGGACACTTTGGTATCCTATATAAAGCAAAAATTGACTATATTAGAAACCTATACCACTTTTTGTCCAAATGAACTCTTCTTGATATGAGATTTGGCATGCAATTGGAGCTTTCTAAGATATTTTGATAAGCTAAAGTGCTGAATTTTTAGAGATCTATGGAATATTTGATGAATTTTTAAAGTTGAAAAAAATTCTGATTTTGGTCAGGTTACTGTTCATACCGATCCAAAAATAAATTCTATCACTCAGAGCTCAAATGATGTCCAATTTTTATGAAATTTTATAGGGAGAAACTAGACATTACTAGTGACTTGTGCCAACTAGAAACACTTCATTTGGAGGTATTAAGAGGGAGATATGAATGTTTAAAGATTCTGCCCAGTATCAATCATTCAAACTGACCTCATGTACTGTTTGATTGGTTTTCGATGCCTAGACGTGTTTGAATTGGTCTAGAGTTATTTTTTTCCTCTAGCTAACATCTATAACTTCCTATATTAGAATTATTTGCATGGAATTTATTTTTTTGAAATTAATTGAATATTTTTAAAATTTGTAGCAGAAAGTTATGACAGTACCAGTGACCAACTAGACCTCTGCATCTTTTTAAATGTCAAATGCCTTCTGTGTTGTGTTTCATGGCTTAGACATATTTTTATCATAAAGTAGACATATGTAGCTTCCTATAATGGTAACAAATGCATGATTTCAATTTTTCTAGACTTAGTTATGATTTTTCAAAGTTTGTGATAGAAAAGGGGAATTTCTGGCCGAAAATGCAACTATTATTTTATGCTGCCATTTGCGTTCCATGAGTTGTAGGCCACTTTTAATGATGGAAATGAGTTGTCTCTATGTGAATAAATATGAGAATGTGATACATGAGCTCACATGATCCACAGGACACTAAATGAAAAATTTATACGCGATGAACATTAAGAAATACATTATTTTAATACCATTTTTCTTGCTCCTTAATGAAATGTATGATGTAAAGCATGGGAATGTTATAAAATATGTTAGAAATATATGTTGTTACATTTATTGGTATCAAAGCAAAGGTTCAGACTCTTGATGTGGGATGTGGTTTGAGAACATTGAAGTAGCCCTTGTATATGACTTGTTCATTGATGATTGAGTGCATAGCAGTGACGTGTGTCCTTATGATGTACTAAACTATGTTTATATGTTTCAGAAATATGGTAGACACATGCCAAGGTAAAGGTAAAGGAAGAGGTAGGTCTCCCAAAGTGGCTCATGTAAATGATGGAGCCAAGCCCAGTAATCCAATAGCTGGAGCCTTACAGTCTATTATGGCTCGCTTGGATCAGCAACAGGCCGTGATCATGTAGTTACAAGAACGGCTTGCTGAGAGAGATAGGCAAGGCCCTACACCTCCTCTTCCACAGCCACCTCACCACTCAGATCATCCCAAGCATTCAGGGGTGACTCACCCAGATCCGCAGCCATACATACAGATGGTTACCCTTATTCCACCAGCTCAGATGCCTCCAGCTCAAGAGTAGCCCTTGACCAAAAAAATCATTACTTAGTTTAGAAATTTTGGGCCTCCCACCTTTGGTGGTGAGATGAATTTAGAAAAAGCTGAGGCCTAGATTATGCAGTTAGAGAAGATCTTCAAGGTGATGGAGTGCACATCTTAGCAGAAAGCCAAGATGGCTATCTTTCAATTACAGAAAAAGGTAGATTATTAGTGGAAGGGCACCGAGGCTATTCTGAGGGCGAGGAACCTTCCAATTACATGGGAGGCGTTCCTCTAGGTTTTCCACAAGAAGTATTTCCCCAGCTCAATCAGAGATAAGAAGGAGTTAGAATTTATACTCTTGAGATAGATAGAAGGGATGTCCATGGACTAGTACGTAGCTAAATTTGTAGAGCTTTTCTGATACTCCTCCTACTTACAAAGGCACAATGATGAGTGATGGAGAGTAGATAGGCTAGAGAAAGGTTTGCTCGTCGAGATCAGAGACAGAGTAGTGCCATAGAGAATTAGGCACTTTAACACCCTAGTTTAGATATGCAGAGTGATAGAGACAAACCTCATAATGATGCAGCCTACCTCCAGTGTTAGACCACCCCTCCTTGAGCCTAAGAGACCTAAAGAGGGATCACAAGTTGTAGTTATTAACAGGAGAGGTGGCAAAAGCCAATGGAGTCAAAGGGACAAGAAACGGAGAACTTAGTCTAGTAGAGGTAGTTCTACACCTATGACATGTCCCCAGTGTGGCAAGAACCACGGAACTAGACCATGCTACGCGGGGCAGAATGCATGCTTCCGATGTGGTAGGCTAGGACACATGGCTAGGGACTGCACCCAGGCTCCTCCACAGTTCACACAGCAGAGGGAGATAGCTCCTGCTCGTAGACTTCAGATCCAGGGTAGAGTCTTTGCCCTATCATAACAGGAGGCTAACCAGTCCCCGAGTCAGATCTAAGGTACTATTAAAATAAATGATTTTTCTATAACTATATTATTTGATTTGGGTGTTAGCCATTCTTTTATATCATATAACTGTGCGAGGAGGTTGGGTCTGAGTATGCATACACTATCATATGATCTACATGTATCCACCCTTACAGGAAATTGAGCCATTACTTCCCATGCTTGCTTGAATTGTGTGGTCTAATTTAATCACTGCCTTACCACCCTTGATTTGATATGTATTCTTTTTATTGATATTAATGTGATCATTGGTATCAACTGGATGTCTGTAAATAACGCTACACTAGATTATAGTCACAAATGTGTTACTTTACTTAAGTGTAGGATTGTACCTAGTATAAGGACTTAGTTATCCATCATGACCACCTCCCAAGTTGAGAGATCTCTAAGGCATGGTTGTCAGGGGTACTCAGTTTTCTTTTCAGTCTAGGCTGAGGTAGAAAAGGGTATAGATGAGATCCTAATAGTGAGGGAGTTCCCAGAGGTATTCCCTAGAGAGATCAGTGGACTACCCCGAGAGAGAGACGTCGAGTTTCCTATAGACATTGTACCTAGGGCAGGTCTAGTATTTAAGGCCTCGTATAGGATGGCTCCTACCGAGCTAGCTGAGCTTAAAAAGCAAATAAAAAAGCTCTTAGAAAAGGGTTTTATCAGACCTAGTGTCTCACCGTAGGGAGCTCCAGTCTTATTCGTAAAGAAGAAAGATGGGAGCCTTAGGCTATGTATAGACTACAAGGACTCTGTAACATCCAGTCCCTTCGTAAACGTGAGAAAAGCAATATTTAGTTTCTCCGTAAACGTCAGAAATTGACCAAATATAAAAGGAAACCCTTAAAATAGAAGGAATTGGGGCCAACTAAAATTATAATAAAATTTTAAATATTAGAAAATGAGGATTTGAGGTTTAAAATGTCCAAAAACCAGAGCCAAAAGAGATCAGAAAATTTGCCAATGGAAGTAGAGGCATTTTTGTAATTTTTGAAAATTTTGAAAACTTATAGAAGGGCTTTTTAAATGAAAATTTTGAGCTTTTCGAGATTCTCAGAGGCTCTGAATACCATGGGAACCCCTAGAACAGTTGAAACCCTTCCGGTGAGCGATTTCGACTGTCGGTAGACCGAAACTTTGACTGAACAGTTTGGAATGGTTTCAGATCCTTTTTGAGTGATTCCAAAGGCAATTCTTATGATTAAGAGCCTAAGGAATATGATGGAAAAGACATATTTCAAAAAAGAGTTAATATAAGCCTAAAATGAGAAAGCCAAGAAAAGGGACTCAAATGAAAAGTTGAAAAAGTATGTTAACTTTACCCTTTTTCCTTTAAAATCATGTCTAACCCTTCTCCTTCCTCTCCACTGACATTTTTCTAGTGTGAAACAGATTTGAAAGTGGCCCACCAAGGGAAGAGAAGAAGGAGGAAAAATTCAAGTCTTTAGGTATGGAAATTTGCTTGTTTTTCATGCTTTCTCTCCACCAATCTCTTTCCCTCTTTTTCCTCTTCTTTTCCATGATTTTTTTGAAGTTTTGAGGGTTGTTTTGAAGGGAGAATAAAGGGGAAATTTCGAAAATCAAGTAAGGAGGCCAAGGAAGGCAAAGAGCAAGTAAAGAAAAGCAAGAAAACAAGATAAAACTTTCATTCTTTGGTAGTTTCTTCCTCCCCCTTTCTCTTGCGCGAATTTGGGCACCATGAGCCCAATTTTTAGGGGCTGTTTTCTGCCCAATTCATGGAGGGAGTAGAGATTTTAGGTGGCAAGGATTAGGAATGAACCAATAGAATCAAGAAAGGAGTATTAAGAAACAAGATGGAATCATTAGGGATCCAAATACTCCTTTGCAAATCTGATTTTATATGAATGTTTTTAGGCTTAATTGAATGTTAAAACATGCTCCCAAGATCCCTAAGAGGCTCCCCACATGCTTCCTCCTTCAAGAAAACAAAGAGAACTCCATGGAAGGCCAATGCACGTATAGTCTCGGCCTAAGCAAGTTCACCTAACTAGGAAGAGTTTCAAATTTTTCTAAGGCCATTTTCGAGTCATATATGGTGAATGAATATAAGAGGAGGCCTTGGAAAAAATCTAGAACTCAAGGAAAGTGAATTGGGGTTATAAGTTCCATATTATGACTTAAAGAAGCAACATGGTACTAGACCTTTTGTTTTAATGATGTGGTGGCTCCAAGAAACTTAAAAGGAGTCAAGAATCATAATTGAGAGGAAAGAATAAGGCCTAGAAGTTATTTGAGGAGTGTTGCTTCATTAGGCACCATTATGGACCATAATGAAGCCTATAGAGTAATTTAGAGCTTAAGCAAATTGGATAGCTTTAGAATATGTTTCATGAACCTAATTAGCTCCCTTAAATCATGTCTAGGCCAAGAGAAACCATCTCCACCAAATTGTGGGTGTATAGCCGAGGCAAAGAAGGGAAATCCAAAGAGAAAAGTGTGTAGATTTGCACAAGGTAGCTCTCTCCACCTTCTCTCATGCATGGATGTATATTTAGCTTGTTTTATAATGTGCGTATGTGTATTTTCAAGCTAAGAAAAGTATGCTAGCATGCCTTTATATGTCATGATCGTTGATGCCATGTTATATTTTAAATGAGTCCATGATGTTTGTATGAGTTTGCTTGAGTGTGGAAAGGTTAAGAACTCTTCCCTTTGGTGAGGATGGGTCAAGAACCCTTGAGCTTGGTTGAGATAAAGCAAAGAGTCTCCCAAAAGCAAAGTAGGCTCCCAAAGTATGGTTAAGTCCAAAACTCTTAAAAAATAGGTAAGGCAAGTCCAAAATCCATGAGGAGAAGTGTGAGGCCAATCCAAACACTTGGGGAACTCTTGAATGTCTTGTATGATTGATTCACATGCCAAAGTTGCTTTGAAAATGTCCATGACTTCTATTTTCCATACATGCATTTGAAAAGCTTGCTTTATACATATTATGTGTGATTGAATGGGAGATGAGCTATTGGGATTCTTTGAATCTCATTCCCTCCTCTCCAATATCTTAATATGCTAGGTGGACCAAGTGAACAAAGACATGGGAGCCACCAAACTTGAAGATAGGGAAATTGGCAAAGGATTTGTGAAATAGTCATTTTGTCATCCCTTTTTGTCAAGAGATGTAATCTAATGACGTACATGGTGTATGCACTTATGAATACTTGTAAATGGATGTACATATTGTATATGTATGAGAATTAGAATTATATTGAATGATGTAGCAAGTTTTTGGTATGAATAACAAGATCTTGGCATTATATACATGGTGTATATTTTGGTGTGGGAGAATGAGTTTTGCAAATCTGGGTTGTTAGAAATTTGAGCCATGTTTGATAGCCTATGTTGATGCTTTCCCACGTGCTCATAGAGCCTTAGGAGTAGGAGAAGCAAATTTGAACCCTTAGAGCCCTCTTTTAACACAAAAAATTATCACTTTGTCTCCTTATGTCAAAGTATGACCAAATGACCTCTTCTTGACTTGAAATTTGGCATGCAATTAGATCTTACCTAGAGATTTTTGGGAAGCCAAAGATCAGGTCATTTGGAGGTCTGTGGAATTTTCTATGATTTTTCAAATTTGGTATCAGAATTTCGCATTTACACCAGTATTGTTCATTTAGTCAGTTGTGTAATTATGTTATCCGGGGGCAAATGTGGTCCAATGGCTACAAAATTTTATAAGAAGAAACTATACATTCACAATGACTTGTAACAACTAGAAGCACCTCATTTGGAGGTCTAGAGAGGGAGATATGAATTTTTGAAGTTTCTGTCTAGTATCAGTAGCCTTACCCAACCAGAAGTACTATTCCATTGAATTTTGAGATCTGGACTTGATGAGCTGATCTGGAGATATTTTTCCTCTCTATTTGACATCCATAGATTTTTATATTGGTATCATTTGTATGGATTGAATTTTTTTGGAATTAATTGAACATTTTTGAAGTTCATATCAGTAAATTGTGACAGCATTAGGACCCACTTTGACCTCTAGACCATTTCGCCTATCAAACACCCTGTGTGTGGGATGTTATGACTTTTACATATTTTTAGCATGAATTAGACATCCCAAGATTTCTAGAATGACTAAGATTGCATCATTTCAATTTTTCTAGATTTAGTAATGATTTTCCAAAGTTTGCCCAGAAATAAGGCCAATTCTGGCCGAGAATGAATGCCCATTTCCCATGTCTCTTTTCGGTTTCTATGCATTGTAAGTATGTTTTTGGGTTACAAATGGGTTGTAATAATGTAATTAAATATGAGGGAGCATAGTATGAGTTCACACGATCCACATGACACGGATTGAAATTTTTAGATATGACGCAAAGCGAAATTAATTCCATTCTCCTTGCTTTATCTATGGGAAACCTATATGAATCATGATAGAATGCTTAAGAATGACATGAAATGAGCTAGAATTTATGGTGTTACAAACTCAATAAGATAACCATTAAGAATAAGTACCCTTTTTCCTCGCATAGATGACCTCCTAAATCAGTTAAGTAGAAGCATCAGTATTCTCTAAGATAGACCTCAGGTCGGGATACCATCAGCTTAGAATAAAGGTTGAGGATATTCCCAAAATAGCGTTTAGAACTAGATACGTGCATTATGAATTTTTAGTTATGCCCTTCGGGTTAACGAATGCACTTGCAGTGTTCATGGATTACATGAACAGAGTGTTCAGGCCATACTTAGACAGATTTGTAGTTGTTTTCATAGATGACATCTTCATCTACTCAAAATGTAGATAAGAGCATGAGCAGCATCTGAGATTATCCTTAGAAACCCTGAAAGAGAGATAGCTGTATGTTAAACTTAGTAAATGTGAGTTTTAACTCATGGAAGTTCAATTCCTAGGCAGGGGTCGCAGTAGATCCCCATAAGGTAGAGGCAATGTTACAGTGGGAAAGACCTAGGACAGTTACAGAGATTAGGAGTTGTCTAGGTTTAGCAGATTACTATAGGAGGTTCATTCAGGGCTTTTTTCAGATAGCGATGCCACTGACTCGACTCACTAAAAAAAATGTGCCTTTTATGTGGAATGAAAAATGTGAGGGTAGTTTTCAAGAATTGAAGTACAAGTTAACCACGGCCTCAGTTCTAGTACTCTTTGACCCTAGAGAGACTTTTGTAGTCTATAGTAATACCTCAAAGAAAGGGTTAGGATGTGTGCTTATGTAGAAAAGTCAAGTGATAGCTTATGCTTCTAGACAATTAAAACCTTACAAAGAAAATTACCCCACACATGACCTAGAGTTTGCCACAGTGGTGTTTGCTTTGAAAATATAGAGACACTACTTGTACGGGGTAGCTATAAAAATTTACAGTGGCCATAAGAGTCTTAAATATTTATTTGAACAAAAAGAGTTAAATATGAGACAGCAGAGATGGTTAGAATTTTTGAAAGATTATGATTTTATATTGAAATATCATCCCGGTAAGGCTAATATGGTAGCTGATGCCCTAAGTAGAAAATCCATACACATGGCCTGTATGATGATCCAAGAGCAGGAATTGATTAAGAGATTCAAATATATGAGTCTCTCGTGTGAGGTGCATTCAAGGAAGCTATTAATAAGTGAAACCCGAATAGAAAATGACTTGAAGGAGTAAATAAGAGAAGCCTAGCACATAGATGACCATGTAAGTAAGATTAGAGCCTATATAACCCAGGGTAGCATTCAAGAGTTTAATCTGTCTGAGGATGATATAGTAAGATACAGGGATAGGCTGTATATGCCTAGAAATACAGAAATCATAGAGAAAATATTAGATAAGGCAAATAAGAGAAAATACATCATTCATTTAGGCAACAATAAATTGTATTAGGACTTAAATAAAATGTTTTGGTGGCCTGGAATGAAAACAGATATAGTAGTGTATGTCTCCTGATATTTAGTATGTCAGAAAGTTAAAATAGAGCACCAGAAACTAGTTGGGTTACTTCAGCCCCTAGATATCTTGGAGTAGAAATGGGATAACATAGCTATGGATTTTGTCATAGGTTTACCCAAGATATCATCGGGACATGATACAATATGGGTAATAGTGGATAGATTAACAAAATTAGTACACTTCCTAGCTATGAAAGCTATTTATACCCTAGATAAGTTAGCCCAGCTGTACATCAAGGAGATAATTAGATTGCATGATGTACTTAGGAGCATAGTGTCAAATAGAGATCTTAGATTCACTTTGAATTTTTGGAGATCACTATAAGATGCCCTAGGTACCACCAGGCTTAGATTTAATACAGCATATCACCCTTAGATAGATGGTTAGACAGAGAGAACTATCCAAACCTTAGAGAACATGTTGAGAACGTGTGTCTTAGAGATGAAAGGAAACTAGGATACATACTTGCCTCTAGCAAAGTTTGCCTATAATAACAGCTATCATGCAACTATACAAATGGCATCATATGAGGCATTGTATAAGAGGAAGTGTAGGTCTCTTATGTGTTGGGTTGAGCTAGCAGAGCAGAGCCTTATAGGCCTAGAATAAGCGGACCAAACTTTTAGACAGATTGAGACTATTAGAAAGAAACTACTAATGGCTTAGAGTAGATAGAAAAATCATGCAGATAAACGTAGACGGCCGTTAGAGTTTGATATTAGAAACTATGTCTTCATTAGAATGTCTCCAGTCACAGAGATATGTCGATCCATAAAAAGTAAAAAGCTCAGTCCAAAATACATAGGTCCTTTTCAGATTTATGATAAAGTAAGACCTGTGGCCTACAGACTAGCCCTTCCCCTAAATTTAAGCCAAGTACACAATGTATTCCATGTTTCATAGCTCAAAAAGTACCATCCCGACCCCTCACATGTCATAGAATATGAGAATGTACAGTTACAGGATGATCTATTATACATAGTATTACCAGATCAGATCGTAGACATAGACTTAAGCAATTATGGAATAAGACGATACTGCTGGTGAAAGTAATTTAGAAATGGTTATCTCCCAAAAAGACTATCTAAGAGCTAAAGAATGATATGAGAAAGAAGCATCCAAAGCTCTTCCCATAAGGTATGTTATTTAAATTTCGAGGACGAAATTTTTTAAAGGGGGGAAGAATTGTAATGTCTAGTTTTTGTTAAACAACGAAAAATAATGTGTTTTCAAAGCAAGCCCCTTGAGATGAGTTATTTAAAACCAGCAAAAATTAGAATAAAATTCTAAATAATGAAAAATAAGGATTTGAGCCCTGAGTTGCCTAGAAACCAAGGCCGTAGTGATTCAAAAAATTTACCGAAAGACCAGTGACAATTTCGTAAATAAGTACAATTTTAGAAAAACACATAGGAGGGCTTTTTAAATGAAAACTTTGAGTTTTTCGGGGTTCTCAGAGGCCCTAAAAAACATAAGAAGTCTCGAGACAATTAAAACCCCTCTGATGGATATTTTCTAATGTCGGTATACCCAAATTTTGATCGATTCGTTCAGGAAGGTTTTAGCTCCAATCTGAGTGATTCCAAAGGCATTTTACTAAATTGGGAATCTAAATTTTATAATTAAAAAGACAGTTCTAAAAAAGGAGTTAAAATGAAGCTGAAACGAAATTGCCATTACAGAGGGACAAAATGAGAATTTTGAAATCTTTATGTTCTTGAACCTTTTTTAAATGGGATGCCCCTCTTTCTCCCATTTTAACCGACTTACTTCTGCCAAAAAATAGATAGGAAGACTAAAATTTTTAGGTTCACAAGGGAAGAGGCAAAAGAAGGAGAAAAGGCCAAGAAAAAGGTATGGAATCCATAGATTTTCTTAGTTCTTCCTTAAGCAAAGTTGTTCTTTTCCTTTTCTTCTTTCCTCCTCTGGTTTTCTTGAAATATTTGATGCTATTTTGGGGGCAGAACAGAGGGAAAAAATTCTTGTTTGGGGTGAAGCAGCAAAGGAAAGTGAAAAGCAACCAAGAAAGAGCAATAAAATAAGGTAAAGTTTTCATTTCTTGGTAGCTTCTTCCTCCCCCTTCCTCTTGCATGGTTCGACCACCATGACCCCAATCTCTAAGGGATTTTTTCTATCTAAACCAAGGAGGGATTAGAGGTTTTAGAGTGCAAGGATTAAAAATGTATCATTGGAATCAAGTAAAAAGCATTAGGAAATAAGATACACAAAGTAGGGATTCTAGTGCTTTCTTGAAAATATGATTTGATATAATTGTTCCTATGCTTAAATGAGTACTTGGATGAGTCCCTAAGAACCTCCCCATATGCATCTTCCACCAAGAAAATAAAACAAAGTCTATGGATGCCATAATGCTTCCTAGGTTTGGCCAAGAGGGGTTTGCATACCTAGGAAGAGTTTTAATTTGTTCTAAACCTATTTTTGAGTCATATATGATGAGTGAAGATGAGGGGAGGCCTTGGAAAAAATTTAGAAACTATAGAAAGTGAGTTGGCCATATATGTTCCACAAAATGACCTAAAGAAATAATATATAGTTAGGCTCTTTATTTTAATTGTGTGATAACTACAAGTGGCTTAAAAGTAGTCAAGAATCATATTTGAAAGGAAAGAATGGAGCCTAGAACTTATTTGATGGGTGTTGCTTCATTAGGTGTATTCTTGGAAACATAAAGGCGTTTTTAGACCAAGTTAGTATGTGAGAAAGATGTGTGGCCTTAGAATTAATTTCATGAACCTAATGGGCTTCCATAAATTGTGTTTAGGCTAAGAGAAATCATTCCCAAACCTTTGTGTGTATGAGGCCAAGGAAGGGAGAGCAAATTCAAAGAGAAAAGTGTGTGATTGCATCTAAGGTAACTCACTTCTCCTTCTCTCATACATGGATGTTTGCTTGACTTGTCTTTGAATATGTGTATGAGTTTTAAACCATGAAAAGTATTCTAACATGCTTTCATATGCCACGGTACCATGATGATGCATTATGTTTTCAAATGACATTTGTTATGCTTTCTTGGGTTAGCTTGAGTGTGGAAAGGCCAATAACTCTTAACCATGGTAAGGATGAGCCAAGAACCCTTAAGATTGGTTAAGACAAAGTGAAGAGTCTCCTAAGAGTGAGGTTGAATCCTAAGAGCAAGGTTGAGTCAAAAACCTCTTAAAGAAATAGGCGAGGCAAGTCCAATATCTATAAGTGAAAGGGTGAGGCTAATCCATTCACTTGGCAAGCCTATGGATACCTTGTATGATTTACTCATATGCCAAGCTTACTTCTTGAATGTTCATATCATCCATTATACTCATACATGTATTTTCAAGACTTGTTTTGCATATATTATGTGTTATTGAAAGAGAGTTGAGTTATTGAGATTCTTTGAATCTCATTCCCTCCTCTTCAATGTCCTAACATGCTAGGTGGATAAAAAGAACAAGGAAATGGAAGCCAACCTCTTGGAAGATGAGAATATGCCATCAAAATGCATGGAATTTACTTCTTTAAGACTAATTAAGTGGCAATTATTGTAACCTACCATTGTATATGATCTATGACCTCTTGAGCATATGTAATTATGTTACCATGTTATGTATAAATGAGAGATTATGTTATGTGACTATTAGAATGTAAATTGAGTATGTTATGACAAACTAGCTTGTTGAATGGTTTTGTGCAATTGTGTACAAATGGAAGTGGAATTGCCATATTGAGATACATGAGGTTTGGGTCTACTTGGGCAACTCATACAAGTCATATTCATATGTTTAGACTTGCCCAAGAGGTGCCAAATATCAAAGGAAATCATTTGGACACTTGGTATCCTATATAGAGCAAAAATTGACTATATTGAAAACCTATACCACTTTTTATCCAAATGAACTCTTCTTGATATGACATTTGGCATGTAATTAGAGCTTGCTGAGAGCTTTTTAGGAAACTAAAATGCAAAATTTTTGGAGGTCTAGGAAATATTTGGTGAATTTTCAAAGTTGAAAAAAATTGTGATTTTAGTCAGCTTACTGTTCATACTGATCTGAAAATAAATTCTGTCACTCAGGGCCCAATGATGTCCAATTTCTACTAAACTTTATAGAGAGAAACTAGACATTCTTAATAATTTGCACCAACTAGAAGAACCTTATTTGGAGGTCTAGAGAGGGAGATATGAATTTTTAAAGATTCTGCCCAGTATTAGGCATTCAGACTGACCTCATGTATTGTTTGATTAGTTTTTGATGCTTGGACGTACCTGAACTGGTCTGGAGTTATTTTTTCCCTCTAGCTAACATCTGTAGCTTTCCATATTAGAATTATTTACATAGATTGAATTTTTTTGGAATTAATTAGACATTTTTGTACTTTGTAGCAGAAAACTGTGACAATACCAGTGACCAACCAGACCTCTTCACCTTTTCGAATGTCAAACGTCTTCTGTGATGTGTTTCATGACCTGGACATATTTTTATCATAAAGTAGACATATGTAGCTTCCCAGAATGGCAACGAATGCATGATTTTAATTTTTTTAGACTTAGTTATGATTTTCCAAAGTTTGTGACAAAAAAGGGAAATTTCTGGCCAAAAATACAACTATGTATTTTATGCTTCCCTTTACTTTGCACGAGTTGTAGGCCACTTTTGATAATGGAAACTAGTTGTATCTGTGTGAATAAATATGACAATGTTATACATGAGCTCACATGGTCTATGGGACACCAAATAAAAAATTTATACACGACGCAATGCTCAGAAATACATTATTTTAATACCCTTTTTCTTGCTCCTTCATGAAATGTATAATGTAAAGCATGATAATGTTATGAAATAAGCTAGAAATATGTGGTATTACAGAGGTCATTGCTAAACACTGGATATGTTTATATTTTGATGATTTTGAAGGTAAATGATACAGGAATGACTATATAGAATGAGTTATCCCTTTTCTAGAGTTAGTAATAAGATGCTATTAACAAGGTAAACCATGTTGTTGACAAAGTGTAAGTTGTTGTTGACAAGATTAAAGATCTTGTCTACAAGATCTCAAATCTAGCAAATAAAAATTTAAGACCTCATTGACGGGATCTTCTACCTTATGACAAAATAATCTTTAATTGAGAAGTTTTGGAAAAACCCAAAGTTGGACAACTCTCCTAGGATCTTGTCAATAAGGTCTCAATTATAGAAAGGTAGAATACATGATGTATGATGGTATGACACGTTAAATCATCCATGGTCATTGTTGCTTAATATAATTTTCTAAAAAATTAACTTTACTTGGTTATAGGTTTTTGGATTTGCTTAAAAGATGCAATAAACATTCCATAAAGATATGATAGTCATGACTTTTAAGTCCAAATAACTTTTACCTTTTTGAGTTTACACATCTTGACAAATTCAAAGAATACTCGTCTAGCATTTTTAATCTTTTTTCCCACTCACAAATAGCCCTCCTTTGATCAAGGGTGAAAGTGAACTTAGCATTTGACTTAACCAATTTTCTATTAGCTAATTATTGTTGATTTAAGTCTCTCCACCTATAATATTCCTTCAAATCCATCATCGCTTTCATGTTATCTTTAATCTTTGTCTTGACATCAATAACAATATTAAACATATTGTCAAACATAATTTTTTTATGCATAACATCTAAATTATGTTGAACTAATAGATATCTCCAATACAGAAGTTCCCAAAATATGCTCCACTTTGTCCAATTATAGTATTGCCTATATATAGGTAATCTATAAATCTCTTAATCTACTATTTTAGGAAGGGTCCTCACATGTTGCCATATTTCTTTTTCATCAAATCTTAAGGGAGGGGGATCATTTTCAACTTTATTTTTGTTGAAAACATCTTTATTTCTTCTAAAAACATGATTCATAGGAAGAAATTATTGATAAAAGTCAAACTAGGAGTTCTTTTCCTTACATTTTAAGATAAAAGCTTTTAAGTTACACATACAATAAGGACAAGCTAATTTTTTAGCAGTACTTCACCTTAACAACATTTTATATATTGGAAAGTCATTTATCATCCACATCAATGCTACTTTCATTTGAAAATTTTGTTTTCTTGAGATGTTATATGTTGGTACTCCTTTTTCCTATAATAATTTAACTCATCAATTAATAGTTGCAAGTATACATCAATCTTGGTCTTAGGATTTTACAGCCTAGAAATAATTATAGTTAAAAATAAATAAGGAGCAATCATGCACAATTTAAGAGGGAGATTGTAAGAAGTTATTATCATAAGCCAACATGAATACGGTGAGATAGAATGACTATAAGGAGTAAACTCATTTGTACACAAGTCCAATATAATATTTTATGGTTCCATAGCTAATTTTGAATATACTCTATCAATATATTTCCATGCTTCTCCATCTAATGGATGACAGAGTATATTTTTATATCTTTTATTATTCCAGTGCCATTGCATTTGCTTAACATAATTCATTGACATATAAAGCCTTTGTAATAAAGGAGTAATTAGTAAATAACACATTCTTTTAACTAGAATCTCCTTGGAATTTTATCTATTAATAGGTTGACTAGTTCTATATGGAGATGCTTCACAAAATTTACACATTGTTTCATTTTTATGTCATATTTGTAATAAAACATACACTTATTAATGCAAACATCAATTTTTTAAACAAATAAACTAAGTTTTGATAATAATTATTTGTACAACATTATCAGGAGGGCACTTATTTTTCATAAGACTTGCAAATTGATTAAAACTTTTATGACATATTGCTAAATACTTAACATTTGATACACATTTAATAAATCAAAAAATTTTAAGATTTCTATGTTTGGACATTTCTCAATTTGATTAATATTATCATCATAATCTACTTCATCATCGCTACCAACATTAAAATTAGGACTAGCTACCTCAATGATTATTCTTTCATAACTATTATTACAGTAATAATTTACTAATCCTGAACTAGATGTTCCAACTTGCATGTTAGTTAGCAATGGTTCAATCTCACCATGGCATATCTAACACCAATATCTAAGTTGAAATTCTCTTTTGTAAAGTTCAATTTATATATCATTAATACTAAGATATGCTCTATTTTTGTGCTTAGAACATGAATAACTAATTTTTTTCATTTCCTAAACTAGGTCCACTTTCATAAGCAAAAGCAATAAACTCTTCTATTCCTTATTCCTTGTAAAAATTCATAAATATATCTTTTTTTGTTTAAGATTTAATCTCTTACACATCTAGTTTCAATGGTTGAAAATTTCCATTTCCTATTATAATAAACAATTTAAATATTATCTAATAATTCTTTTAAATAATAATTATCTTAAAACTATTATTAACAAATTTTTTCATTGCATTAAATGATCAAAAAATACAAAAATTTTGAATATTATTTTCTAAATGTTATTTAGTAATAAATATTTGTCTACAATATTATCATAACCTAATGAATAATCAATACTATCAATCAATTATTTATAATTATTAAATAATTAATAAATAACATACTAAATATTAAATAATATTTCATAAGAATATGATCACAAAATATTTATACATACCTTAAAAACGAAATCCTAACATTCAATCAAATAAACCCACTTCTCATTCAAAAAATTGTTGAATGCAGCAATGATTGAAGTAAGAAATAAAGGAGGAAAAAAAACCTTGCAAATGGAGAGAGAGAGAGAACAAAGAAGGCAACAAGAGCAAAGAAGAAGAGAGGAAGCAAGAGAAAAAAAATTAAGAAGAAATGTAATTTATATAAACCTCACCAACAAGCAATGACTATATTTTTAACTACTATATTTTTTAATGTTTAAAAAGATAAAAAAAAAATTATATTAGTAAATAAGTAGGAAAAACAAAGTAAAAAAGAAAAATTTAAATACGAAAAAAGTTAAAAAAATTAAAAAGAAAAAGAAATGCATTGTAAAAATTAAAAAATTAAAAAAGGAAAATCATTTTTTAGCTAGTGTACTTCGCCAACTGATTTCCCTTTTTGTCTTTTTTTTTTACTATTTTATTTCTTTTTTATTGTTTTTGTCAATTTTTTTTACTTACAATTTGTTTTTTTGGGACTCATATTCAATTAGAAAACAAACAAATAAACATATATATATATATATATACAATTTTAGTCAAAATCTGTTAGACCCTTTGGTAAGAATTTTATAACATTGTTGCAAAGTTTGAACATTAGTATGTTGAGAATGCGAGGAAAAATAGAAGTTTTGAGAAATAATTGGTTGTTAAAATTTAATGTACTTGATCATGGAGAGTTTTCCCCAAAAAAGAAAGCAATGGTTAGTGTGTTGAGAATACAAGATTTTATTAGAAAATAAATAAGGACAAAAAATAAGAGTTGTGGGATAGTGACTAAATTGACTAAATAATATGAATAAGAAATAGTGATATTTATTAAACAATTAAGAAATTTTGGGGCCTTGACTTGTAAAGAATTTTTTAAAAGAAATTTGAATTTTTTTTATGTTTAAAGATAATATAAATAAAAATTAAATATTTCTAATTAAATAAATTATAGATATATTATAAAATTTTGGGACGCCTAAAGCAAGAGCTTTACTTGGCTTAGGGTTTGGCTGCCCCTGAATGTGGGTATGTAATAATATATTATAAAATTTTGGGAGGCCTAAAGCAAGAGCTTTACTTGGCTTAGGGTTTAGCTGCCCTGAATGTGGGATATATCATTACATACCCCATTGTAAGCCAGCATTTGTAACGGCTCACTCTAGTTGCCAACACTGGGCGGCTTTCAATCTGATAGGTCCTTGACCCCTTTGATCACCAAGTAGCTTTTTTTCAAGTCACTCCTTAGGTTGCTCCTTCTGTGTCGGCCAAGTCTTAATGAAAATATCAATTGACACAACCCGACGTTCGGTCTTAAAATTCCACAGCCATGTAGGTTGGCTTTGCCAGCCGCCTCTTAATGAAAATAGTCATTGACACGACTCATGCCTCTGGTCTTAAAATTCCACCAGGTTCCACAAATCTTGGTGCCTAGGTTGGTTGGCGTTGCAGTAGTTTCCTAGCTCTGGGCTAACACAATAATACCAAAGTGATCTACATGATTGTAACTAGGATTTTAGTTCATTGTAACTAGGAATATTGTAGTTCTTTGATACCAATTGACGTGACTTAAACCATGAAGAAAACTCATTTCTAAAGACTATAGTCTACTAGATGGGAGAGTCTTATGACTTGAGCATCATTTTATATCATTATTTTTAACCAATGTAGATATATCATATTATGTTAAAAATTAAATGATAATTAACTTTGATTTTATGCTCTCATGATAGTCTATCAACAAAATAGAATAACTAATTCTAAACAAATTAAAAATAAAATAAAACACGATTCGTATGAAAGTATATTTGTTGACAGCTTTAATCACGACTCACTCACCAATTTTAGATTCAAGTGGTCATCTAAACATGCAGTCCAAAACCTTTAATCACTACTCACTCACCAATTTTAGATTTAAGCTGGTCATCTAAACATTAAGTTCAAAACATACCTGATTTTAGTTTTCAGAAAGTAAAATAACATGTTATGACCTTTGACATTTTTTATTGCTAACTGTTGATTTATGTGATAAAATGCTTCCGTTTCAGCAAGATTCTGGTTTAAGCCATGATAGTGAACAACGTTTTTTGGTTAATAGGAGTATATTATTTTGAATGCCTTGTGTTAGATAATGGGAAGCAATTAGTTTCAATCGTGTTGGATGGAGAATTGATATTACGAGACAATGAAAGGAAAAGCGGCCAACATTTAATGGAAGGGCAACAAAAGCATTATAAAAAACAAAAAAAAAATTAAAAACTGTAATTTTGACGTATTTATTATAAACTAATAAAGAGCACATGTGTTGCACGTACTGTTAATTTTTATAAGAATTGAATATTTCAATAATAAATTAGATTAAATATATTTACTTTAAGTTTTTTTTCCTTATAATTTATTGTAATTAATGTAGATTATGTTATTTTTCAAAATTTAACATACATATTAAAAAAAATTATATAGAAAACAAATAAATTTTTATTTAATCTTTAATCGTTAAAGTAACTTAATTTTAGTAAAGACTATAATATTGAATAGTGTTCATCTTATTATGATTGTTTTTATATTAAATTTTAGAGTAAATGACAATTTCTCTTAGTTTTGTTAAATTTCATAGGTCTCATATCTATTTTAAAATTTCTCTTAAAACAAAAAGTTGTGCTACACTTTAATTTAATTTTAAATTTTCTTGACTAAAATTGTAACATCCGAGTTTTCGTAGAAATGAGAACTCAAGATTTCAGAATTTTTTTAAATCTTCTAGCTATAGTGAGGATGCCTATTTGCTATAGCGAGAACACCTATTCACTATAGCTAGTTTGTTGCTTATATAAAATTCAGGGAGTTTTTTGTAATAGCGCCAGCTGTGGTGAGAACAAGGGGACCTGGAAATGATAAGTTCTCGCCATAGCGAGAGGTGTTTTTCGCTATAGCAAGATTTATTTCGAAAAATGTGAAAAAGTGAAATTTGCTTTTTAAAGAGTCCAGAATTCTGCTCCTTCATTTTAATTGACTTTAGTTAGCTGAAAATAGATCCCTAAAGCTCTGGAAGTGGTGCACCAAGGGAGAGAAAGAGGAGGAGGAAGAAACTAAGTAAAAGTAAGGAATTTCATGGTTTCTCCTTTAGTAAGTTGATTCTCCTCCTTCTCATCTCCCTTTCTATGGATTTATTGATGTCTTTGGTGTAGTTTTGAGTTTGGTTTAGAGGGGGAAGAGTGGAGTTCTAAGAAGAGGAGTTAACCACTTTACATAACATCCAAGGAAAAACTAGAAACCAAATATATTACTTTTCATGCTTCTTCTCCCTTGCTTCTAAGTGTATGGTTTGGCCACTTATGGGACAGCCAAGAGAGAGTTGTTTTAAACTAAAACAAGTGTGAAATTAGGAGTCAGAGTGTGGAAAACAAGATAGTGCAAAGAAATCCAAGAAACAACCCTTGAAATTCAAGATACAATTTTTAGGGATTTTGTTGCACAATGAATTTTGTGAAGCTTCCTAGTGGTATTTTCCAATTGTCTAACAGTTGGTGTGAGTCCCTAAGACATCAAGGAAGCCTCCCAAATGCATCTACCACCAAAGAAACAAAACAAAGTTCTTAGATGTTATATGGAACCATAATTTAAGCAAATAAGAATCCGAGCTTTTCTAGAGTGTGTGTGGTGCTAAAGTTTGTTCCAATAGTGTAATTAGGTCCTAATTGTTGTATTTTGGCCAAAGGAATCCTACTCCACTCACTTGCAAGGGTGTAACCAGAGGAAGGGAGGAGAAAGAAAGCAAAAGTGTGTGTAATTGTACTCAAGATAGCCCTCTAACCTTTCTTTCATGTATGTGTGTGGATGTTTTCTTGCTTTTGATGCTTGTATGTGTGTTGACCTATGAAAAGCATGCCTAGCTAGTAAGGATATATATGGTGCCATTATGTGTCTTAAATTGCTTTTATATGTGCATAAAACTTGAATACATGTGGTGATACCAAAAGTCCCTTGATAAGGGTGAAGATGAGCCAAAAGTCTCTTAATATGGATGAGACAAGCCAAAAGTCTCAAGAGGAGTGAGGCTTAGTCAAAAGTCCCAAAGTAAAATGGGTGAGGCAAGTTCAAAAGTCTTAAGAGAGTTGGGTGAGGTTAACCAAGGTCTTGAGAATTTACTTGATGTGTTTAAGACTTTGTAAAATGGAAACTATGTCCTTGTTATGCTTATGTAGTTCATGAACCATGCATAGCATCCCTTTGCATGAAAATGCATTCATTATGTATGATTGAAAGTGTATAAGGATATTGAGATTATTTCAATCTCACTTCCTCTCCTTTACCTAACGGACTAAGTGAGCAAAGAGATGGAAGCCACCAAGTTTAAAAAGAAGAAATGGACAAAAGAGTTATGTTATCTAGCCATTTTGTAACCATTTGGTTGTCAAATGATATAATCTTATGATGTATATATTGTGTAGACATTTGAACATATGTAATTATATGAATAGATTATGTATGTATGAGAATTGGATGTATATAAATGAGATTAGAGGTTTTTGTCATGGAAATGCATGGTTGTCACTTAAGAACTTGTGCATGTGAACAAGTAGGATAGTGGTTTTATGACATATGGATATTTGGACCCCTTAGACAAGTTTATTAACCTACTTTTTAGCTTACTCACATGCTCAAGTGGTCTTGGTTCTAGGGGAAGGCCATTTGACATTTATATGAACCATTTTAGGACAAAAAATGACCTTTTTTGTGAGCTGAACCCCAATCTAACCAAATGAGCAATTTTGAGACTGAAATTTTGCATACATATAGATCTTATTTAGATATTTTTTCTAGCCAAAGAATTGTATTATTTGGAAATCTATAAATTTTCTTATGATTTTTCAAAGTTCATATCAGAAATTAGTTTTGGTCTAGGCACTATTCACTTAAGCAGTTCACATTTTTGTATCATCTAGGGGCCAAATGAGATTCAATGGTTATGAAATTTTATATGAAAAAATTAGACATTCACAATAAACTACAGCCACTGGAAGCACCTCATTTGGAGGTCTAGAGAGAGAGAAATGAATTTTTAAAGTTGGAACTTACTGTTAGTAATGCAGCAGGACCTTAAGCACTATTTTATCGATTTTCTTTAGTTTAATGTTATTTTTATGGATCTGAAGCTATTGTTCCCTTAATATAAACATTTGTAGCTTACCAGATTGATATGGTTTACTCAATTTGGATTTTTTTAGAAATAGTTATGAATTTTTGAAGTTCATATCAGTAATCTGTATCAGAACTCCAAGACAGCCAGACCTAGGTTAATTTTCTGTTGTCAAACATGGTCAAGATGATGTGTTCATGGCCTAGAAGTATTTTTAGCATAAAGTGACATTTAGATCTTTTCAAAAAGCTATGATTTGTTGGATTTCTATTTTTCTAGATTTAATTATAAATTTTCAAAATTGGTGATAAAAACTTGAATTCTAGGTCCGAAAACAAGCATGCATTTTCTGATGTGTGGGGCTCCAAATCCAAATTGCATGAAATGTTTCATGATGTTTATGACTCGTGTGGATAGAATATGTGTAGGAGATAATGTTAAGGAGTCCACGGGGTCCACGAGAAAAAAATTGAATGTTAAAGTGCTACACGCGCTATAATAAGCCATGATTTCAATTCATTTTTTTCTTGAAACCCATGTATGAAGCATGTATGGAATATAATATATGAGAAAGTAAGGCTAAAGTAATATGGTGTTACAAAAATACTCTAAAGTAACCTAAATATAATTTTTTTAATTAAAATACCTTCCTTTAAATCCAATAACGCAAGAGAGTAGATGTGACAATATAGAAATCTACTATTTGAAGCCAAATTATTTTTAAAACTAACTTTAAAAAAATTGATTTATAAATAAATCAAGTCTGAACAAATATATCAAAAAGTTATGTAAAGTTAGAAATTTTGATTACTATAATTAACGATGTGCTAGTCAATTTACATTTAAAAAAAAATTAAAGGTATCACCTTTTTATATGAAAAACATGTGTCACACTAATGGTTTGTTGACAAGTAATAATCAATTTAAAATGTTGTCAAATTTAATAAAGACAAAATCCACTATTTTTATTTTTATTTTTTCATATTTGAATATAATTCAAAGAACATCAATAATTGTGAGGGTATTTAGGTCATTAAATAGCATAGTCTCTAATTCTTGCCCAAAAAGAAATTAATATTTTTTAGGTTAATGAAGGATATTTTAATAAAATTAAAATTATATTATATTTTTTAAAAATAAAGAAAGACTCATATATTTTGAGCAAAACTCAGAAGAATCGAGTATGATTTACTCCTAATTTTATGATAAGTTGTCTTATTTATTTATTTATTTATTGGATAGGCATGGAGACAATGGGAACCTATTTAAGGGACGAGAAGGGTGGTGAAAAATTGAACTCACTGACATCAAGATTCATAGTTTCCTAATAAAAAAAAAAAAAGGTCCCAATATTCGAGTTAAAATTTTTAATTTTTTTTCCAATCAATTGTAAGATATGTTATAAGAGCTCAAATTTTTTTTTTGGCCAACAAAAACTAATCAGATGGGGATCTAAAACTGAAATTGATAAACACAGAAGAACCTTTACACAATACCCTCTCGAATAAGAAGAACATTTTGAAGCAAGATTGCAGAGAAGATGGGGGAAATGAAATCCAACCAGCCCACGGAGCGCACTAAGGAAAGAGTAACATTAGGAAATTGCTCGCACAACGCCTTCACATCTTTAAGAATATAAGAACTCTTTCAATCTAATTAATCCGCAAAGACTCAATCTTTATTTAGGATTTAATGAATTTAACATTTGAAGTGAGTACAAAAATAATATAATCAACATAAATTCAAGGACAAGTTAAAAAAAAAAATTCAAACACATAGCATTATTATCACATCTCCCTCAAATAAGATATATTATGAAACATAACATCCAGTAATAATTAAGGTCCCTTGTAAATTTGCATAAGAATTGAAAAAGTCGTCTAAGTTAAAGAATCTGTAGTCTTTATTTCTTGGTTTTCGAAGGGTCTTGTCCTTTATTATTGTATTATTTTCTCTTCTTGTCAATAAATTCTATTTTATATAAAAATATTCTAAAAAATATCATTTATTTTCTTATTAAGTCCAGGACAACTTCTTCTGTAAAATATATGTGCACTTGTTGATTCTAGTCAATTCATTAAAGGCTTTTTCTCCTGTGTTTTTTTCTTTTTTCCTTTTTCCCCCTTTTTTTTTTTTTTCTGTTTGACTAATTGGGCAGCAGGCTTTTAACTCTCAGTCAGTCTCACATTGTATACGGGCCAGGTGACACCAAAAGAGGTTGTCAAAGTAGATCTACTTACCACTCCATCCCTTTGTGTGCGTGAGTTATGGTGTTTCAGCTTGCCTTTGTACAGGAAATTTCTATGACAGTGTATGCGATAGTTAGTCCGAGAAAAGTCGTAACTAATATTTGCCAAATGCAACACATGATTGTTGAATAAGTCAACAGTAATGGTAATGGAATTAACAACACACTGGTAGCTCATTAAGTAGAATCCTTCTGAGTTATTTTCCTTTAGTAAGATGACAAAATACAGAAGGAAATAGTTTGTATCAGAGAATCAGAAAATCAGAAAGATGAAGAAACAACATCAGAGAGGGAACAAGCGTGAAGATAGCAAAATACTCCACACCCCCTCTCTTTTTCCGTTCTATTAACATCTCTTTTCACTCCTCTTCTACATTTTCTTTCTCATTCTACATCCTGTTTGGTAAATGGAGAAGCAATCCTTTTTTGAATCCTCTATGGTAGCTAGATTTTGTCCAAATGCTTGAAAGAGAGAAAGAATCCATTTCCTTCCAATAAGTGCACAAATCAATGATAATTATTGTGTATAATTTATACAAGATTCATTATACCTTTGTTATCATTCTTTTTTTTATACAGGGGTATGAGAGTCATTTCTCTCTCATTATTTTCCATTCTAACACTTTTTTAATACAATTTGTTGGATTATACAATCTTGATGAATTGGGTTTAAAGTATAAAATCCAGCCCATTTTATTTTATTCATTCAAAAAATTCAAAATGTTGGTGCTTATCAGAAATGCGGTAACTGTTTATCTTCTGATATATATATATATATATATATAAACTCCACCGAGTAAGGATGCCATTTTTTCTACTGGTCTTATCTGACCCAAGATAAACATATTCTCTCTCTTACGCCTTCGGTGTAATCTACTATGAAACAGGAGATCGGATTCAAGTTTGTAATCCAGTTTTTTCGTGTGTGTAGTTTGGAATCGAGCACTGCATTAGGTATGTTATCAAATTCAATTTTTTGAACAATGGTATTAGAGCTTTTCTATTCTTTAGCCTACGTGTGAGTTTACAAATTTTTTTGGTTTATGATTTATGCGCTCTGTTTCATACGTTTATGTTATTTTTTTGTTCTCTATATTAAATATTTCGGGCATTATAAAGTGTTTGTCAATGTTTTGAGAACATGTTTTTGAGATGAAAACAAAAAAAAAACAATTGAACTTGGGAAATTAAGCCCAAGAAACAAAAAAAAAGGTTTATAGAAAATTTAAAATTTAGACCAAAGAAAACCTATAAAATTGTAAAGAATGAAATTTTGAGTAAAATGGCTTTGGAATCATTCAAAAAAAAATCTTGGAGTGCAAGAAAATTAAAAAAAAAATGGTTTGCACAGACTTGTTGGGTTTGTAAAACAAGTCAAAGCGACCCGTCTGGAGGTCAAGGATGACATAAACGAAGTGTCGTTAAGGCCCTGCCTCCATAAGACACGTTGTTTTGATAAATGATGTAGCCTTTCCCCCTTTAAGTGAAAGGGAGCATTTCACTTAAAGATTAATAAAAAAAGATAATAAATAATATAATATTAATGATACTCTCAGGAAAGGGGCACATAGGGCTTATCCACTCAGCATTTGACCACATGTAGCACACTAATAGAAAGGGGTGAGAGAGAGGATCATAGCTGACCAGCACATGTCGCTTGAAATGTCATGCATGACACTACATGGAGCATGTTTTTCCATTTTTTTGGGAATTTTCAATCTAGAAAGTTTCTAAGGGTGCGTGCGAGCACATGGATCATCCTTTTGATACACAGTTTGATCCTTAAAAACCCCTAAATTCATTATTATCATATTGATGTGCTATTTGCTTGTTTTGGAACAAGTTTAATGTTGTTTTTATGAGCTTTTTGTGGGCATATTTGTTAAGAGAAAAACCTTATTAAACATGAATATTAAGACATATCTAATTTATTTATAGGTAAATAATGGATGGAAAAGACTATGAAGAATCAAATTTACATGAAATGCAAGAATTAGACCTAAGTAAAATAAAAGAACTTGATTTGAATGGAACAGAGGGTACTTAAATAAGTATACTAGATGTTGTAGAACATGAGTTAGACCCTTATGGTATTATGGATTGGTTGGGTCAAGAATACCCAAAAACTGATGTTAAAATAGAGGAAGATCTAAAATTAAGGACAAAGAGCTTTTATGAAGATTTTGAAAATGAAGTTGTACAATTTATTAATCTCTTCTTTAGAGAGATCATGAATTTACAAGAACACCTAACTTTCAGAGGAATATGTTTTCTTGAAACTATTTGGGCAAACGCATTACTTGATGCTATCCTAAATGACAACTTTTGGGAACCAATAAAGTTGAATATTAGATCAAACATAGAGATGACTTTAGAAAACTGCATGGATACGATTAAGACCCAAGAGATGTGATGTAGTAAGTGTAATTGGAGAAAGACAATTCTATTTTCTCAGTTCCTAGATATGAGAAGTGCTAAACATTTCGGTCATAGTGTATTGGAAAATAGGAGGCATTTTAAGGATCTTGTGAAAACAATCAACAAACATCGCTTTGGTTACGTATACCTCAATTATAATTCAAATATTTTCTCAAGATTTGAGGAGATGAAAAACTTATGCTCTTAAGTAGCCTTATAATTGTTACTTCCATTTGGTACTTTATATTTCAGTTTCCTTTGTAAAATAATTATATAATTTTGAATGTATGAACATTGACTAGGTGATGTATAAAGACTACGTGGCTATGATAGTTTATGAAGCATGCTTTTTTATTTTATGTTTATTATATGTATACTTTTTTTATATGGAATGCTTAATTTAAGTGGGATCTCTTAGATTTTGTGTCATTTGAGAGCATTAGAAGTTTATTTGCATGAATTCTTTGATAGGGAGTAATGGCATTAATGGGATGCACGTGATGGGAGTAAACAAACGTCGACTCCTAATTATGAATCTAATAGTGTCATTATTATACTAGTCAAAAATAAATGCAAATACATGACATTGTATACAAAATTGATAATTCTATATTATAATTATATCAGAATGGCTAGCAAGAATATCATAGCTAAACTGAACAAAGGTGATAAGCTGAATGGGGCCAACTGGTACATAAGGCATCACAAGGTTTATTATATTCTAAAAGAACAAGATGCCATAGAGCCATTGACCACTGTCATGGTTGAACCTGAACCAAGAAATAGTGCTTAGCATAGGAGAGATAATGAGGCTTTCATGGCTTGGAAATGAAAAAAACAACATTGCACATATTACTATACTAAGTGCAATGGCTATTGACTTAATGTGTGAATATGAGAAATATCCTACTGCACAAGCTATGTGGATAGCCCTAAAGGATAAGTTTGGTAGCACTTCTGCCACTAAGCTGAGGAGGCTCACTATTAAGTTTAACACTTACAAACTACAACCAAATAGCCTTTGAGGCAACATTTGCAAGAAATGTCAAACATGATTCGAGAACTTAAAGATGTTAGACATAAACTATCAGATGAACAATAGGTGTAGGCTTTGATTAGGTCACTTCTTGCCAGTTGGGAGCATATGAAGGTCAATTTGATCCATAATGAGAGTATGTCACATTTGAGGATGTGGTAAGGCACTTGGAACTCAAAGCTAAGCGTCTGGAGGCCTACAAGTCCTTTGGGCAAGCATACTTGGTAGAAGATGTAAGACCCTCCAATTCCAAGCCCAAAGGCAAGAAAGGTAAGAAATTTCAGAACAAAGGAAAGAAAAGTGGCTCTAAGTTGAAGAAGGGCAAGACATTTTTTAAGAAGAGAAAGAAAAGTGCAAAGAAGATTGATCTTTCCAAGATCAAGTGTTATGCCTGTCAAAAGATGGGTCATTTTACTTAGGGCTATGCTAAGCAAATTAAGGTATTACTAAATTCTAGTAATGTACATTTTTCATATGTTTCCAATAATGTCTTTCTAACAAAATATCATTCTTTTTCTTGGATTATAGACTCAAACGCCATAGACCATGTAAGCAAGGATCGAGGATTCTTTATTGATGGCTGTACATTAGAAACAATGCAAGGATTGGGGTCAAAGGCATAAGAGCTTGCAAGTTAGTATTACGTGGTGGAAAGACCTTGATCATACATGATGTACTTTATACTCCTAATATCCTACAAAACTTAATATCTATTATTTCTCTTATGAAATTTGGATCTTATATTAATTTCCATGACAGTGCTGCATACATTTCTAAAGAGACAACACATTATAGTTCTACTTTTATTTCCAATGGTTTTATTGTACTAGGTACAATTTGTGATAATTATGTTTATAATTGCTTTATTACTTCTGCTTCAAATTTGAATGTTGATATGGACACATGGCATGCTAGACTAGGACATATAAATCAAAATAGAGTGATTAAACTAGTAAAGGAAGGAATGCTAAGTTCAATTTCTAAAATGGAAATGTCCTTGTGTAAGCACTGTCTAGGTGGTAAAGCAACTAAAAAACCATTTGGAATAGGAACTAGAGCAGAAACTCTATTGCAATTAATTCATTCTAATATATGTGGTCCAATATGTGTAAGGGCAAGACATGGGGCTTGGTATTTCATCACTTTCATTTATGATTACTCACAATTCAGTTATGTCTATTTGGTTTCACATAAGTCAGAAGCATTGGATTGTTTCAAACATTATATGAATATAGTAGAAAATCAAATGAATAAGAAAATTAAAGCTTTAAGAACTAATCATGGACATGAATACTTATTCAAGCAATTTAAAGAGCTCTATAAAAAAAAAGATCATAAGACAATTAACAATCCCTGCCCATCCACAACAAAATGGTGTGGTTAAAAGAAGAAAAAGAACCTTATTAGACATGATTAGATCAATGATGGCACAAGCCAATTTGCCAATTTCATATTGGGAAGATGCTTTGTCGACTACGTCCTTCATACTTAATTGTATGCCCTCAAAGTTAGTCATATCCACATCTTATGAGTTATGGACAAATCGCAAGCTAGTTTTAAGTGTATTAAGAGCATGATAGTTAATTGCGTATGTCCATGATACTTCGCACAAATATGGAAAGTTAGATCCAAGAGGGAAGAAATATATCTTTATAAGATACTCCGAGCAATCTACGGGTTATATTTTCATTGGTGAAAACAAAGATGAAGCAGTGACTAAGATTGAGTTTAGGGATACCAGATTTATAAAATATGAATTTCCTAGTAGAGGAGAGATTGATCAAACTATATCTCTTTATGAGACAAATGATCAATGTAATGAGGAACAAATAAATGCATCTCAACCTATTAATCCAAGTAGGAGTTCTCAGAGACTAATAAAAGATCTTGTACAAGAAGAGAATGTTGTTCAGGAAACCTTACTATGGAGGAGTAGCAGAGAGAGTGCGCCTAAGAGACATTTCCAAATAGAAGGGACAACACTCATAGTGACTCCACAAAATGATGAAGAGCCCAATTCAATGCAAGAGACTCTATCATGCCGTACTAAGGATAAATGGAAGAAAGTAATGGAGGAAGAAATGGATTCAATGAGGACCAATCATGTTTGGGATTGGGTTGATCTACCATCTAGCCAAAAGGCAATTGGGAACAAATAGATTCTCAAGATGAAAAGGAAAGTGGATGGTACAATTGAAAGATATAAGGCTCCTTTAGTTGCTAAAGGGTATACACAACAGGAAGGTGTAGATTATAAGGATACTTTTTCAACTGTTATACATTTTCATTCTATTAGATTAATTTTGGCAATAATAGCAAGTTTAGACTTGGAATTACATTAAATGAATGTAAAAACCACATTTTCAAATGGTGAACTAGATGAAAAAATTTATATGGAATAGCCATTTGGTTTCATAGAAAAAGGAATAGGGAAAAAGGTTTGCAAACTCCAAAAGTTCATTTACGGACTGAAACAAGCATCTAGATAGTGGTATTTAAGGTTTCATCGAGTTGTAATCTCATATAATTTTCAAATGATAGATGAAAACCACTGTGTTTATATCAAGCACTTTGAAGGTAATTTGGTTATATTATCACTATATGTGTATGATATACTATTAACTAGAAATAATCTAGACTTGATAATGACTATTAAAGAATGGCTTTCATCAAATTTTAAGATGAAAAACGTGGGTAAAATAGATTATATACTTGGAGTTAAGATCCAAAGAGATCACTCGAGGAAACTCATTTCTCTTTGACAAGAGAATTATTTAAGAAAATACTTGAGCGGTTCAATATAAAAGACTATAGAACTATCGATACCCCTGTCACAAAAAATGAGAATTTGAGCTATGACATGTGTTCTCGAACTAAATTTGAGAGAAAAAATGATGGATAGAGTTCCCTATTCAAGTATTTTTGGTAGTTTAATGTATGCAATGATATGCATAAGACATGATATTTATTATGTGATCAGACTTATGAGTAAGTACCAGTCTAACCCTGGACAAAAATATTGGAAGGTTGTTAAGAGAATTTTGAGATACCTAAAGGGCATAGTTGACTATGCACTATGTTATCAAGAAAATGACTTATGATTAATGGGATACTCTGATGCAAATTAGGGTGGAGATCTGGATGATTGAAAATCAACTTTAGGGTATACATTTTTGCTAAACAATGGAGCCATTTCTTAGTTCAAAAAAAAAGTAAACATACATTGCCTTGTCTACTATGGAAGTAGGGTTCATAGCATAGTCCATAGTTGTACAAGAGGCAATATGGCTAAAGAGGTTCATGGAACATTTGGGGGACTAATAGTGAAAAGCTAAGTCCAATCTCAATGGATTGTGATAGTCAAGTAGCCATAACTTACATAAAAGATCTTAAGTATCACAATAAAACTGAGCACATAGACATAAAGTATAATTTTGTAAGAGATGCTATAACACAGAAGAGTGTTACTGTACAGTATATTCCTATACATAAAATGATAGCAGATCCCTTTACTAAGCCAATACCAGAGATGTGTATGTTGAACATGTAAAATCGCTTGGTATGCATAAGATATAAAGTAACACATATCATGTAATGATTGATCATATGAATAAAAGAAGTATACTTATTCCATTTGTGATACATGCATGTGTACATATGTGTGTATACAATGTCTAGTATGTCATATAGGTTAATAAGGTTGGCTCTCTCACATGAGAAACCACCTTTGACATTCATAAGAACAGGTAAAGATGAGATATATGTGTGTTTGCTAGTAAGGTAGTAAGAATACTGATATAGTAGAGAAGAAACACAAAATATATGTCGCCTCAACCAAAGTGAAGAGTGAGTTGAGATGAGATCCAAAACACATATTTGGATCAAATTGTGAATTTTTACCTTCTATAATACCTGTAACTAGATGATAAATTCTTCAAAATTGATGTCATGAGAAGTGAAAATAGTGGATGTAATACCATAAACTCACAAGCCTCAAATTATAACATCTAAGGCAAACCATATACAATTGCAATAAGATGGCGCACTTGGCAATGGTAACACTAGCGGGTGGATATTGAAATTATTCTATTTTACCTACATGAGTCATTTAAATTTTTTATTAAATTATTTTCATCCATAACATATCTAAACAAATAAAAAAAAATTCAATTTAGAGCTTACATCAAGGATCACAAGCCATTATATAAGAAATTCCACGTTTTCTTCTCGAGTTGCAGGGCAGTTTATTGATGCAAACTTTGAAAAATCATAATTAATTATAGAAAAATTGAAATCAAGCACATAATAGCTTTCTGGAAAGCTCTACATGTTAACTAAAGGCTAAAAATCATTTAAGACAATGAAAACATCAATTGGACCACAATAAAATAATGGAACAGTACTAAAGGTCCAGCTGCATCCTGATACTAACCATCAACTTTAAAAATTCGGTTCTCCCTCTATAGACCTCTAATTGGGGTGCCCTCAATTGTTACAAAAGTTTATCATATCTAGTTTATGCTTGTGAAATTTCATGAGTATTGGATTTCCTTTGGCCCTCAAATGATATAGAAATACAAACTGACTATAGGAACTGTAACTTCACCAAATATGCATAATTGTCCCAATTTTAAAAATTCATAATTAATTCTCTAAAGCTCCAAATAATGTGATTGTTGGCTCAACAAAAAGCTCTAAATGAGACCTACATTCATGCTTAAATTTGTTCATTTGGCCAGCTTGGGGTATAGGGTGCAAAAATAGGAATTTTAGGCACCAAATGAGGTCAAATTGAAACCAATTTCTCACCTACCCTAGCCATGACCTCTTGAGCACGTGAGGATGGTTAAAAATAGCATACAAAACTTGTCTAAGAGGTCTAATTACTCATGCATCTCAAAACCACTTCCTCACTTGCTCTCACATACAAAGCTACAAGTGCGTAATTAAGCACGTGGATATCAAAAACATACATAAATACACAAATGGCTCCAAAGTCCTTACATTCATTATAAATACATGTTTTTACATATGTCCAACCCTTTACATCATATATATAGCTCTTATACAATGATCTTGACATACAAGTACAAAAATTCCTATTCTTATGTCAATCTCTCCACTTCAAGCCAAATTGCCACTTCCACTTGGCTCTTGAGCTTTACCTAGGCAAAAATAAATATGTAGGGGAAAGAGTGAGATTTAAAAAATCCCAATTGCTCTTTTACCCTTTCAAACATAAGCCAAGGGATGCAAGCATGTCATGAAAGCTTCAAAAATCATGCATAGCCATAAATATCATGTCAATCAAATTTAAATAAATCAAACATAGGCTCTTTGGGTTACTAGTTCAGACTCACCCACATTCTTAGGACTTTTAAATTTGCTTCACCTATATCTAAGGACTTTTGACTTAACATCACTCTTTCTTGAGACTTTTGGCCTTGTCTCACTCACACTTAGGAACTTTTAGCTCCTCTTAACCCTCCTTAAGGGACTTTTGGCCTTACCAAATCCATTCAAGCCATTTTACAATAAAACAATTTCATAGAGCTAGTCAAGGAACTCTAATCCAATGGCTATAAACATTTCACAATTTTCAAACACACACACAAGCAATTCAAGACAAACAATGAATCAAGTAATGCATGAGAGAAATATTAGAGAGTTACCTCGAGCTAGAAATTCAAGCTCTCCCCTTTCCTTCTCCCTTTCCTCTCTCGGCCAAGCACCCACAAAGGGAGGACTCTTGATTCTCTTAACCTAGACACATCAAATATAACACAAATCAAGCCTTGGAACCAATTCAAGCTTCATAAAATCCTAAGCTAGCTCACTTGGTCTTGAATCTCACATATGGTCCATTTGAGACTCAATGAAGCAACCACCTCAAATCTTGCTCTTAGCTTTCAACTCTCATTCTTTCTAGACCATATAGCTCTATATAAACTCATTAAAGCCCTCTCAAACTCATTCTATGAACATTATGCCTAAATTGGGACCTAAAACCTCAACTCTCAAACCAAGCTTTCTATATTCAATCCATTTGTCCCTCTAGCACCTATAATTCATATCTAAGCCTCTTATAACCTTAGAATAAAAAAAAATACTCCCTAGGTGGCTGAACTCCTTTTTGGCTGAGACATACACCTATTCATAGAGCCCAATACTTGCTTGCATTTTCTTGAAGGCAATGGCTCATATACAACTTCCTAGTGGTTTAAGGGACTCATAACATGTCTTACATAAGCCTAATTGTCCTTAGGAAAAATCAAATTTCAACATTTCCCTCAAAACCCCAAGTTGCACCAACTTGGTTTTCTTGCTTTTCTTTTTGATTCCAATGAATCAATCTTACTTCTCATACTTATAAACACTTGTTTCTTTCTTGCTAAGGTCACAATTCATCTTCCTTAGGAAAAGCTAGGTCTAACCAAACCAAGCACCAAAGAAGACATCCAAGAAGAAACCAAAAGGATCCATGAAACATACTTTATTTGTTTGTTCTTTCAAGGAGCTTTCACTTACTACAAGCCTCTTCTTCCAAAACTCTCTTCTTCTAATTGGGCTGACCTCAAAATAGAACCATATCAACCTTGTAATCCATAGAAAAAGAGAAGAGGAGGAGGAGAAGAAGCTAGGCGTAGAAAAAGGCAAGAAGAAAGCATAAATTTCTCACCTTACTCACAATTTCTCGTCCTTCTTCTTCCTTACGATGGAGCGCCCTTGGAGCTCTCTCCCAATCTATCTAGACAAGCACATTTCTATGGAGAGAGAGTGGCTCAGTCTAAATGTGCTTATAAGACTAAAAAGGTAAAGTTATCATACTTTTCACTTTTCAATTTAGTCCCTAAATTATAATTTCTCCATTTGACCTCATTTCAACTTCTTTTTTAAATCTATCTTTTCCATCATAATATTTGGGTCCTTTAACTTATAAACTGTCTTTGGTTTTACCTAAATTAGGTTTAAAATCATTTTGAATCATTCAGTCAAAGTTTCAGTCAATCTTTTATTGAAATCACTCATCGAAGGAGTTTTAACTGTTCTAAGGGTTTCTATAGTTTTCAGGGCCTCTAAGACTCTAGAAAACTTAAAATTTTTATTTAAAAAAATTCTCCTGTGAGTTTTTCAAATTTTCTAAAAATTACGAAAATGTCCCTACTTATTTTTGCAAATTTTCTTAACTTTTTTAGCTCGGATTTTTGAGCAACTCAAGCCTCAAATCTTTATTTTTAAAAGTCTAGATTATCACTCTAATTTTATTTTATTACTTTCCCCTTGCTTTAGGGGACTTCTTTTAAAAAATCACATATTTCTAGCCCTTTTTCGACAAACCAAGTGTTACATTTCCTTTCCCCTTAAATAAATTTCATCCTCGAAATTTAGGGTATAAACTTCTTACTGCTTTCTCATATACTTACTTACTAGTCTTTTTCTTTCCTTGTTCTTGACTCTACTTACTTTCCTCAGGAGCTACATTACTTTAAGCTCCTTTTTACTAGAGAAGGTGCATTTCTTGCTTACTGTACATGATTCTCTTTCTCTAGGTTATTACTACAGAGTATATGACTGATTCTTGTCACAAGGGAAAGTTACTTTCTGATACTGAGATATATTCTACTACTCTAGCTTCTATCTTGGGAGAGCTTATGGCTTTATATCTGCTTAGTTTTAACCTAACTCAAAGGGTTGAACTTTCCTACTAAATGGACTTACTTGCATATACTCTTGGAGATAGCTTACAATTGCACATTCATATTAATAAGATATCTCTCGTATAATTTTCTAATGGCTTTTTGCAAAGTCTTTTTATCTATCTCAAATCACCGCAAGCCATCAGAGATTTCTGCTTGACTACTTAACTCATTTAAGAGTTCTGTCCATTATTTCTCTTACCTTCTTTTATACTAGCTCATCCCATAATTAAGGATTATATCTCTTTCTATCATAGGCCTCCTATTTAATCACTTACTGAGATCATAGCTTCTTTGAAGAGTTTTTGTTCTTACTTATCCCAGTTTCTTACACTTGCATTTTTAGGCCTGAACTTTGCTTTACTTGCTTTCTCTGTTTAGGAGAAACTTTGTTTTACTCTTTTTACTTTATTCTCTTGCTTTACTCTCTCTATTTATTTAGGAGTAAGTATTAATTAGTTTCTCTCAGTTTCATAACTGACTAACATAACTATTTAATTTCTCGCACTAACACTGAAGAGCAATTACCACTGACTCATATTACAAACATGTGCGATACTAACTACTCATAGTCTCAGTTGTTAGAAAAATGATCTACCACTTACCTTATCATAAGGAACTGCACTCGACCCTTTTCTAAATACATACTTTGGTGTATAGGGATTTTTCTCTCCCTTGGTCAAGCTTACTAACTACTGGGTAGTGGTCCATCTAACTAAACTCTGAAAAGCTACTACTTGCTTTCCTTATCCCACATACTAAACTCATCTAGCGAAGAAAACTTGTCAATAGCTTGGGGATCTAAGTATATCCTTAATATCTCTATAGTAATAGTCTACTAGACCTAAGAAATCTCTAATCTTTGAGACAAAAACTATCTAAAATTGAACTGGTCTCCAAGACTAGTTGCTCTATACATATCCTAGGCTATCATCTTCCAAGAGAATTGTTATATATATATATATATATATAAAACAATTAGGGCTTCTAAAACTTTGTGGGATCTACTTTGACCTCTAAGTCTATAGTGACCTCTTAGAGTCCTGCTAGAGTTTATTGTAATCCTCTAGGATCTACTGCGATCCATCTCTGAAAGATTTCAGAGTTTAAGATCACTATATCAGTAAAGAAAATACATACTCACTAAGTCTGGTAACTATCGCTCATAATCTCTAAGGCTAAACTCAGATATCTATTGTGCTCTTCATGTGAAGTGAGTTTTACATCACTTGCTTCTCTATCAATCCCAAAATGATAACATTCAGGAGAGTTTTGACTTTTACTTGTTACTCCTTTAGGGATCATCAAGTTTCCCCTTTTAGCATTCTTATCACGCTTTCTTTCTGTACTCTTACTAGTTCACATTACGTTACTTTGCTTTCTTTGATTATTATGCAATTAAAATTACTTCTTACATATACTTGTTCTATCGTTTCTCCCTCTTATCCTATAATTTCTACTATGCTCGTATTCCTCACTCAAGTGCCTTTAGCTCTAAGGCAGCTCACACATCAAGCATGTTTAACATCTTTCACAAGATAAGCATCATATACTAGTCCCTTTTCATTTCATTCAATTGTATCATAAGGGACTTCTACTACATATGCTGAACTCATGCTCTTTAATCTTTTAAAATTCTAATACTGGGAATTCATGCTTAATACTTTTTCTTACAATTCTAACATCATTAGAATCCCATAATTTCTTTTTCTTGAACTTATCCTTTCATTTAACTAACTAAGATACTCTTTGGTTATTGAGGCACTCTTTATGGTAGATATTATTATTTGCTATGCACTTAAGTTACATTACTATTAAGTTGATTAAACCCAATATCATGTAACTATCATTGCACGTAAACCATAACATCAATTACTAATACACAAGCGCATCGTGACTGAGCTCAAGCCACTATCGCCAGCATATTACATGTTCCCCAACAATATAAAATGCCCTTTTGTTACCTCTCTATTACATTCTTTATATCATTTGACACTCGAGGAAAAAGGAAGTTCTTCCTTTAATCTTTTATACAATATACTATTCCACCCCTAAGGTCACTTTTATTACTGAGCTATCTCTGCTTAGGGCATTATATCATATCTCAAAGACAACTATACCAAGGATAATGGTGCTTTCTAATACACTTATACATGCTACCTTTCTATCTGTTCTTAATTTATTATGTCCTCGGCTCTAACGTTGTCATATTCTTTCTCTTGGACTTTACTATCCATTTACTCACATGAAAAAGGGTTATCTATTACTTATTTACTTCTTTATTAATTTTCTGCTTATTATTACTAAAGTGCATTTTCATGCTTTTTAGGTTCACTTTTGCTTATTTACTTACTATTAAATTAAGGAAGTCTCATTCATCTCATTCTTATCCTCTATTCTTAACTAGACTTTTCCTTCTGGGATAAACTTATCTCTTATGAACCTTAGAACTTGTTTGCTTTAATGCTTTTGAGCTTACAATACCACTTTATGTAATCCAAGAACTCACCTTCTTAGGTGTATTTTAACTTTGTCTAGCTTCCCTAAATGCACTAAGGCACTAACTACTTGCCTCAGCTTTTCTCTCTACATTCTGATCAAGGCTAGGTTCTCTTTTTATTAAAGCTTTCTACTCTTAGGAACATAGTTTACTAATTTTAGGGTTTTTACTAACCAGATTCAGGTCACATTTCCTCAATGTCCCGAATCTAATCTATTGGCAACTATATGCTCCACTTAGTGCCCTTACTACTTGTGTGCCTTTTTATTACACCAGCCCTATATTAAGGAAGCTCATAAGATGAAATGTTGAATTTCTCATCCATCTACTTTTACTATGCTTACTCTATTAACTCTCATTTAATCACTACTAAAGCAAGGATGTCTCTTGCTATGTACTAGTTTCTCAACTCTCCCTCACTTCCCCATATTTCTATAATTATTAAGTCAGGGCTTTATCCTTTGGAGAGTTGCTGACCACTAATTATGTGGCCTTCCATCTTATGACCTCTTATTTTCTTTTAACAACTTGAGAAGGACCTTTATTGAATTACCTTATGAATTACTTTCACTTTAAACTGAGGTTCCCTTTTCAACTCATCTCACCTTACATGTGAGACTCTACTCATTGCTTATCTTAGACTTCAACTTACACTAAGCTCAGGGCACTAGTCTCATTCAGGCTATAACTCATTACATATCCAACTAGCTTGTATAGGTTTACCACATACTATTATTAGCCTCCCTTAAACTTTTCTTTTTTCTTCTCTGAATTTCTGACTCTAAACTAGTTTTATTCATTTTGAAATACTACCTCTAAGGCACACCCTTCTTGTGCACTCATATCCTTCTCTATATTCTACGTTATTCCTCTACATATAAACCTATGACATGTTTCACCTGTATTAAACTCATAATAGTAATCCGTCATTCATTATCACACGAGGTAGCATTTAGGTTAGAGTCAATGCCTTATGGATGGGTCTCTACAACCTTACTACTCTTGTGCCTAACTATCTAACTCTAATTATTGCTAACTCTTTATCATCTTTGAGCTCAATCATTACTACACATTAATCTCTTTCTTAGATTCATACACTAGGCCCACTACTCTTCTATTATTCACTTAGTCTCTGTAAGCTTGCTAAGCGGGTCATTATCTATCTTTTATCTTGTTTAACCCATAGGTCTTGATCTTCCTTTTGTAGATTTTTCTCTTAATAGGTCATTTCCAACATTAGCTTGAATATGACCAACAAGGCCTTTCATTCGGAAATACACTCCATTATCTCAGACATCCACTTCTAATAACATAATTCGAGCCTCAACTGTCTCTGCTTTCAGCCCACCATCCATGCTAGAAGGTTATATATCTTGCATTACTTGTTCATAGCCAAATGGTGTATCAGGGCTCTACGGAGTGTTACTTGTAGGTTCTGACCTCTGGTTTAAGTAAATAGCTCTTAAACTCTTTAATTCATTCAAACATCTAGGTGTTGTGGCTATGGGAAAAACTCTTTCTCTTTTCCCCTCTGAACTCATTTCCTTTGCAGTTGTAATTCTTACTTCATACTACACTGCCTTATTGCCTATCTCTGTATTAGGCAAAACATCTCAGAATGGTTTGAATGTGGTGATCAAGAAGGATTAGGCCTTTCATGTTCTCCTCTTGGCAAGCCTCTCTCTTACAGCTACATTATAGTCTTTTATTGCTAATACAACATGGCTTGCTACTGATCTCAGCGAGCTACCAAAGCTTGTAGAGCTCTAGCCATAGGATCAATTTGCTCTGCTCTAGCCTTTCTAAAGTGCCTACCTCTCCTAGCATTCACCAACACATCAAATACCATTCCACATCTCACTTAACATAACCATACCTATATGCCACACCTGAACACCCAAAACACCCTATAAAGGCATGTGCATAGTTGTAACATCATATCCTCAAGCCATACTCATCACTAAAGTTCTTGAACTTTTAATCTAATACCAAAAAGGTAATACCATAAACTCACAAGCCTCAAATTATAACATCTAACGCAAACCATACACAATCACAATAAGATGGCATACTTGGCAACGGTAACACTAGCGGATGGATGCCGAAATCATTCTATTTTACCCACATGAGTCATTTAAATTTTTTCTCAAATCATTTTCATCCATAACATATAAAAAAAAAATCAATTTGGAGCTTACATCATGGATCACAAGCCCTTATATAAAAAATTCCACATTTTCTTCTCAAGTTGTAAGGCAGTTTACTGATGCAAATTTGAAAAATCATAATTAATTTTGAAAAAATCAAAATCAAGCATATGATAGTTTTCTGAAAAGATATGGATGTTAACTAAAGGCAAAAAATCATTCTAGATTATGAAAACATCAATTGGACCATGAAAAATAATGAACAATACCAAAGGTCCAGTTGCATCCTAATGCTAACCATCAACTCAAAAAATTTAGTTCTCCCTCTACAGACATCCAATTTAGGTGCTCTCAATTGCTATAGAAAGATTATCATGTATAGTTTATTCCTATAAAATTTTATGAGCATTAGATTTCTTTTGGATCTTGAATGACATAGAAACATAAACCAACCATATGAAAAAAAACTTGACCAAATCTGCATAATTGTCCTAAATTTGAAAATTCATAATTAATTATGTAAACCTCCAAATAATGTGGTTCTTAACTCAGCAAAAATCTCTGGATGAGACCTATATTCATAACAAATTTTATGCTTAAATTTGTTTATTTGATCAGCTTGGAGTATAGGGTGCAAAAATGAAAATTTTAAGCACCAAATGGGGTCAAATTGAGACCAATTTCTCTCTTACCCTAACCATGACCTCTTGAGCATGTAAGGATGGTTAAAAATAGCATACAAAACTTATCTGAGAGGTCTAATTACTCATGCATTTCAAAACCACTTCCTCACTTGCTTTCACATACAAAGCTATAAGTGCTCAATTAAGCATATGGATGTCAAAAACATACATACATACACAAATGGCTCTAAAGTCCTTTCATTCATCATAAATACATGTTTTTACATATATTCAACCAGTTACATCATATATACAGCTCTTATACAATGATCTTCACATGCAAGTATAAAAATTCCTATTCTTATGTCAATCTCTCCACTTCAAGCCAAATCGCCACTTCCACTTGGCCCTTTACCAAGGCAAAAATAAATATGTAAGGAAAGAGTGAAATTCAAAGAATCTCAATAGCTCTTTTACCCTTTCAAACATATGTATATGATGCAATTACAAGTCAAGGGATGCAAGCATATCATGAAAGCTTCTAGAATCATGCATAGCCATAAATCTCATGTTAATCAAGTTCAAATAACTCAAACATAGGCTCTATGGTTTATTGGTTCAACCTCACCCATATTTTTGGGATTTTTGGATTTGTCTCACTTATATTTAGGGACTTTTGATTTAGTCTTACTCTTTCTTGGGACTTTTGACTTAGCTTCACTCTTTTTTGAGACTTTTGACTTAGCCTCACTCTTTCTTAGGACTTTTAACTTAGCTTCACTTTTTTTTGAGACTTTTGATCTTATCTCACCCATGCTTAGGGACTTTAGCTCCTCCTCATCCTTCTCAAGGGACTTTTGGCCTTACCAAGCCCATTTAAGCCATTTCACAACAAAACGAGTTCATAGAACAAGTCAAGGCACCAAAACTCTAATCCAATGGCTATAAACACTTCACAATTGTCAAACACACCCAAAAGGAATCCAAGACAAGAAATGAATCAAGTAATCCATGAGAGAAAGGTTAGAGAGCTACCTCAAGCTAAAAATTCAAGCTTTCCCCTTTCCTTCTTCCTTTCCTTTCTTAGCCAAGCACCCACAAAGGGAAGGCTCTTGATTCTCTTGATTTAGACACATCAAACATAACACAAATCAAGCCTTGGAACCAATTCTAGTTTCATAAAATCCTAAGCTAGCTCACTTGGTCTTAAATCTCACATATGGTCCATTTGAGACTTAATGAAGCAACCACCTCAAATCATACTCTTAGCTCCTAACTCTCATTCTTTCTAGACCATATAACTCTATATAAACTCATTGAAGCCCGCTCAAACTCATTTTAGGAAGCCAAAGTCTAGGTGGCCTCATTATGCCCAAATTGGGATGTAAAATCTCAACACTCAGACCAAGTTTTCTAAATTCAATCCATTAGTTCCTCTAGCACCTATAATTCATATCTAAGTCTCTTATAACCTTAGAATAACAAAAAAATCACTCCCTAGGTGGCTGAACTCCTCTTAGGCCGAGACATACACCTATTCATGGAGCCCAAGACTTGCTTGCATTTTCTTGAAGGAAATGGCTCATATGCAACTTTCTAGTAGTCTAAAGGACTAATACCATATCTTACATAAGCCTAATTGTCCTTAGGAAAAATCAAATTTCAACATTTCCCTCAAAACCCCAAGTTGCACTAACTTGGTTTTCTTAGTTCTCTTTTTGATTCCAATGAACCAATCTTACTTTTCACACTTTTAAACACTTGTTTCTTTCTTGCTAAGGTCACAATTCATCTTCCTTAGGAAAAGCTAGGTTTGACTGAACCAAGTACCAAAGAAGACATCCAAGAAGAAACTAAAAGGATCCATGAAACATACATTGTTTGTTTGTTCTTTCAAGGAGCTTTCACTTACTACGAGCCTCTTCTTCTAAAACTCTCTTCTTTTAATTGGGCTGACCTCAAAATAGAACCATATCAGCCTTGGAATCCATAGAAAAAGAGAAGAAGAGGAGGAGAAGAAGCTAGGCATAGAAAAAGGTAAGAAGAAAGCATGAATTTCTTACCTTACTCACAATTTCTTGTCCTTCTTCTTCCTCACGATGGAGCACCATTGGAGCTCTCTCCCAATCTATCTAGACAAGCACATTTCTATGGAGAGAGAGTGGCTCAGTCTGAACGTGCTTATAAGACCAAAAAGGTAAAGTTATCATACTTTTTCACTTTTCAATTTAGTCCCTAAACTATGGTTTCTCCATTTGGCCTCATTTCAACTTCTTTTTTAAATCTATCTTTTCCATCATAATATTTGGGTTATCTAACTTATAAATTACCTTTGGTTTCACCCAAATCAAGTTTAAAACTATTCTGAATCTTTCGGTCAAAGTTTCAATTAACCTTTTATCGAAATCACTCACCAAAGGAGTTTTAACTATTCTAAGGTTCTCATGGTTTTTAGGGCCTCTAAAAGCCTCAGAAAGCTCAAAAATTTCATTTAAAAAACCCTCCTATAAGTTTTTCAAAATTTTTCAAAATTACGAAAATACCCCAACCTATTTTCACAAATTTTCTCAACTCTTCTGGCTTGGGTTTTTAGGCAACTCAAGTATCAAAACTTCATTTTTAAGAGTCTAAATTATCACTCTAATTTTATTTGGCCACTTTCCCCTTGCTTTAAGAGACTGCCTTTGAAAAATCACAAATTTCTAGCTTTTTTTCAACAAATTGGGTGTTACAGTGGAAGAATTCAAATTATATATTGTGTGTCTCTGAACTGAAGTCTATACGATGTTGCTGATAAATTAAATCAGCATACGCTCTTATAGAACTAGAGAAACAATGTAGCATGCAATTTATACCGCATGTGCTTAAGAACTGTTAATGGGAAGCATATGAGCGAATCCCTACTTCATTGCTATATGAGTCCCATAAAGGAATAAATCCTTTCATTGATGCCTCTATGACTTTGGCAATATTAGGGAGAGATTATTTAATGTCTGATACTTTTGCATACATCCTATGATTATGATAATTTGACCTAAATGTATTATATTAGGAAAGCGACTATTTCAAATCAAAATGATATTTGGGAGAAAGGAAGATTACCTGGAATGTACACACCTATGCTAGTATCTGAGACATGTCCATTATAAAATTATTTCATTAACATCATAAGCATGGATACTATACATATGAGAGAGAAGGCAATATGAGTTTAGTCAAAACTTGAGAGGGATCAGATTTGCCATAAAGGATAGTGTATATAGGTAAATCTAGGGCATCTAAGGCATAAAATGATAATGTAATATATATAAAAGGGTTGTTTTGTGCTAATCCTGTTAAAGGATTTCTAGTATAAGAACACCTAAATAGAGATGTCGTGCCCACACAATCACATAGTATGAATTTAAAAGAAGAAGAGATGAATTTGATGATGGTTAATCCATCAAATGTAAGTGGAAGATGTTGAATTATACACCCTTGATGGATTGGGTGTAAAGTATAAAATCCAACCCATTTTATTTTATTCATTAAAAAAAAATTCAAAATGTCGGTGGTTATAAAAAATGTGAGAACCGTTTCTCTTCTGATATACACAAAAAAGAAATCCACCAAACAAGAATGCCATTTTTTTAATGGTCTTATCTCATTCAAGATAAACAAATTCTCTCTCTCACTTCGTTGATGTGGTCTACTGTGAAATAGAAGATTGGATTCAAGTTTGTAATCCAATTTTTCCATGTGTGTAGTTTGGAATCAAACACTGCATCAGGTATGTTATCAAATTCAATTTTTTAAACACAATCAAATATACAAATAGGAATAGCATTTTCATTCCTTTTTATATTATATCAAACATAATTATTCCATTCCATTCACATCCTTATTCTTTTTTCATTTACATACTTAACAATTTTTTGGACCAAATGGATGTAACTCTTTTGGCCCATTTGGCATTTCATGGCCACTCCCATTCAAATGGAACCATGTCCTCAAAGTCAAAGTTAGAAAAATTTCCTAAAAGCTATCCAAATCTTCCCATGTAGCTAAATCAAGTCCTTTTGAGATTACTAATACTTGTGAGATCCAAGTGCCATGCTTTTTAACCTTTCGTGTCTAAAGAATAGCTAATGTTTTCACAATAGGTCCTTCTTTCATGGTAAGTGATAAGTCCCAATTATACTTATATTTTCATATCTATTTTAGGAACTTATTATTAGTGTTTAGTTAATTTTATAGTACTTTATTAAGGTTTTCTTCACTTTTATATTTTGTAAAATAGCTAGTAAATTAGGAATTTTAATTGATTTTTAGAAATTAAATAAGTCTAATTAAGATGTGCTTATTATCAATGTAGAAAGGATACTAGTTGTAAGTCAAAAAGTTGACCAAAGAGGTTTTGCAATTGCAAAAGATGGATTTTCTATAACTGTGATGTGAGAAATAAAAAACCCTAAAAAGACATTAAACAGTTGCATTAGAAAGATTTTTTGTAGCTATAATGCAAGGCGCTCTAAAACCCTAAATAACTGATGGCTTGTACAATTGCAAAAGGTACATCTTCCATAAATGTGACACCTGGCAGAATCAAAATTATCATGAGCTAACTACCTTTTTCTCTCTTTTGCCTATAAATACCCCCTAAGGAAATGAGAAATAGGGGGGAGACACTAGTGGAGTGCCGTTGCATTGCCAAAGTATTTACCTGATGATCTAGATTGTTATTACTACCTAGAGACCCATAGGAGCTATGCAAAGTTAAAGATTTATAGTCTCTTGCGATTAGTTGCTTGTGATAGACTACTACCTAAGGACCCATATGAGCTATGCAAGGTTAAATATTTGTAGTCTCTAGTAGTTAGTTGCTTAGGACATTTGTCTAATTAATGTATCCTTTCTCTCTACACATTTATTTTTCATATTATTGTATTAATTTAGAATTAGTATATTTGATACTAATGTATAGATTGCTATGATGGGTTATGTTATGGTTTCATTATATGGAGTATGCATTTGCACTTAAAGCTTTTATTGTTGTTATTTCTTAGTTTGATTAATTATCACTATTTAATTTCATCCGTTTAGGAATTGTTTGATGGTGAAGTTGATATTAATTCTGGAATAATTACACAATTGAGCCTATATGTTAATTAGGTCTAGTTTGTTGACTCATGCATATGGATAAAAGTTTCTTTAAATTAAATCAACTCCCAAATGATACAAAGTGACTCAAAAATTAAATTGAAAGTGACCCAAGATTTAACCATGATTCAAATGGTGGAAATGACTTAGAAGTTAGATTGCAATTAACTAAAAATTAATCATAACTCAAATAGTGAAAAAGACTTTAAAAATTAATTCCAAATCCAATCAAAATTAAATCATGACTCAAAAGTGTAAAGGAACTTAAAAATTAATTCAAAATTCACTACAAAAAAAGACTTTTTATAGATACTTTTTGTGGCACTATAAAAGTCACCATTTGATGTGCACTTCTAGTGGCAACAATAAAGATTTACCACAAAATATCATCACTCAAAGTATGTTCAACTAAGTGCAAAAGCTTTTAGCGACAATTCATGAGAAGTCAACACTAAAAATCTTTTGTGGCAAATTTTCTCGCCACTAAATCTACTTTATAGTGATGACCAATTTAGTTGCTACTAAAAAGTTCAACATTGAGACAATTAGTCCCACCTTTATAGTGACCCAAAAGTCGTCACTAAAAATTGTTAGTATAGACTTCAGGATTTTTAATGATAATTTTAATTGTCATTAAAAGTCAAATTTTTTTGTAGCGATTTACTCAAACATGACTCAAACACCTAAAAGTACTAAAAGAAAAAATTTAAAATTAACCCTCAATTCAAATATGATTTAGATAGTGAAAATAACTCAAAAAAATAAGTTAAAGATAACTCAAAATTAAACAGAAACCCAACATAAAAATTTTATTATTTTTAAGAAATAGCCAGACAAAATGCATTCACACAACCAATTCGTCTATAGCTACTAGAGCGTTTTGCATGTCAGGTAATTGTCCCAGGTGCAGGAGTGATGAAAAATCTATTCTGCATTATCTAAGACATTCATTATGCCAAAAGAAATCTCGTAGTCCTTCAAGTTTGATGGTGCCCTGGTTTCTTCAATCTTGACCATGGGAATTGGATCAGAATTGGTGCTACTAGCAGCTGGTTAGGCAGAGATCATATAGAGTGCAATGATATCTTGTTTGGTTGCATTATCTCGTGGAATTGGAAGACCAGGAACAAAATGGTCTTCAATGGTGAGAATTTTAATGTTTATTTTATCAGAATGTCCATTCTTTTCTTTGTTAGACCTTTGTCGCTCCTCCATGACAGGTCCTGCTCTCGAAGATAGTAAGGATGTGCGCCTGGTCAATTGGGAGAAGCCCGTGGAGGGTCTCATGAAACTCGATGATTCTTCACTGAGAAACCAGGACGTACGAACTGGTATTGGAGGTTTACTACAAATCATTTAGGAGGTCGAATTCATTATTTTTCTGCGTATGTTGGTTTTCTAACCAACCTTCATGCTGAGCTTCTGGGTCTTGTACAAGGCTTGAGGGAGGCTCTTGATTTGAACATTCGAAAACCAGTGTGCGAGTTAGATTCTTGGGAAAAGATCAATCTGGTTTTGCACTTTGACTCTTCACATATTTATGGCATCATTATCCTTGTCACCAGAAAGCTTATGAATCACTATGAGACCATATATTTAGTGCAGCACACAAATTTTTTAATTTACTGTAGTAAAAAAGTCAAATATTATAGTGCAAAAAGCTATGTTCTTATATACTATATTCTCTTGAAATTTTTCCTTCACTTGCCAAGTTTGAAGATTTTTTTTTGTGTTTATAAAATTATTTTATCTATCTACATCAATAGGCCTATGAAATATACAATATCTATAAGTACAACAATGATTCAGTCATTTAGATTGAAAAAAAGTATAATATATCAATGCCTAACTTGAGCCTGCCACACATCTTTAGAGAAGCCAACTTCTATGCAGATCATTTGGCTAAAGCTGGTGCAAGGGGAAGTGATCTCTTATGTAAGATCGCTTGGGTGAATTGTTCTTTAGCCCTTAGTTTTTGCTCCTTCGCTTTTATCTTTTGCCTCACTTTTCATATGTTAAAACAAATAGCAAACATTAAGGGATAAAATATAATATTTCTTTTTAATAATTTGGATTCGAATATTTTAAAGAGTATTTAAAATTAAAAATTTCAAATGTATTATATCAATGTAGAAGAATAAAAGATGAACAAATAACTCGAACAATATACAAGAATATCCAAACAATAATTTTTTAATTAAGAAAATAAGACTAGTGGGTAGAGTGGTTGACTAGTACTCATCCTTGGGTCAACCCAGGATCAATGCCTTGGTGGTGGAACGTTTTCCTTTTTCGGAGTTTCAAAACCTTGGTTGTAGAACTCTAGATCAAATTGTCTCGGGCCAGGGAATGGTTTGTACTATTATATAGTTTCGGCCATGGTTTGGGATCTAGTCCCAACTCCCAAGTATTAGCTTGAAAAAATGACAGTTAAAGATTTTAAATTAAAATTATTTATATTAAAAAATTTTAAATTTTAAAATTAATTTAAAAGATTTTAAAATAAAAAAAATTTTAATTGGATTAAAAAATGATAATTTAAAATTTTAAGTTAAAATTTTTTTATCTTAAGATATTTTAAAATGATTTCAAAATATAAAATCTTTTAATATAAATATCTTTGATTTAAAACCATAATTATAATTTTTCCTATTAGTTTTTGGTTCTCATACATTGGTTCAAAAGTTCTGGAATACTGAGAAAGTATAAAATAATCTTTCTGCTTATTGGAATAAAATTAAGATAAAATTGTTTAGATACTTATTATTAATTGTTTTTAAAATGACATGTAAATGAACATTTTGAAATATTCGATCATGTAGTATTGAATATAAAAAATATATATATTCACTTAACATATTTTAATTAGAAGATATGATAATAAATATTTAAAAATTAAATTTAAATATTATATTTAATTAATCTATAAAATATTGTATTTCATCATTTGAAATTATTCAACGGTGGTAGTGAACGATGGAGGACATGAGAAATTCTTAACTGCATAAGGTGCATGTGTTGCTGTCATCAACGCACTATTAGAAATTTTTATCTATATATACCTTGTCACTATCAAATTAAATAGAGTTAAATTATATAATTAGATTTTACATAATATTTTATTTATATAATAATACTATAATAACTAATAAAATATAAATTTTACACCACTTTATTTATATGATAGTATAATTAATAATAAAATATAAAATCTAATTATATGACTTGACTCTATTTTATTAAATAATATATAAATAACTTAATTTACTATGTGCAGCTAAAAATTTTTCAATGAACAATAAAATATAAAATCCAACGTCACTTAGCTCCATTTTAATAAATAGGATATAAATATAGTGCTACACGACTACAACATGTTGCATTGGACGTCCAACAATGACTCATGCTTCTTTCCACATGCGTCCGCGCCTCCTTCACAAGTCTCCTCACCTCATTCGATTTTGTCGTAGTCTGCTTCTCACTTCACCTAAAATTTTTTTTCTTTTTTAATTTCACTCAACAAATACCAATTTTTTTATATTTCGGTTAAAGTATTTTCGAGTGTTGTCGGAGCTAAGATATATTCTTCTACATCAATTTGATATATTTAAAATGTTCTTTGTATAATGTTCCTCAAAATAATAAACACAAATGAATAAACAATTAAACTATTTTTTCTCTTAATAACTTTTATTACACAAAGAGGATTACACATAGGAACCTTTATCGGAGCTTTTGCCAGAAAGCAATAAACTGCTTTTACGTTAACCAAAAAATAATAGCAACAAAAGTATTAACCAAAAAGTAATAAAAAGTTAAAATTCGGATCCTGCCCCTCTGAATATAATGTATAGCATGCAATTTTATCAAATAAATAATATTTTTTATTAAAATCTTGCAAAGAATTTGGATGCAATGCATCCAGAATTCTACTTGACACTATTCATATGGAATATTCCATCAATTTTTTTTATTTTTTTTTTAAATTTTAGAGTAGATATTTAAGAATTTTTTTGTATTTTTATTATAATAAATTTTAAAATTTTTTAAAAATATTAATAAATTAATAAAAAATTTATTTGTATAAACAAGTATAGTTATTGAAATAATAAATGTTATTAGTAACTATAAAAAATTAAAGATGAGTTATATATACAAAAAAATGATTTTAATTTAAAAAATATTATATCTTAACCTACATTATGAATTTAACTTGAACATCATTTATTAACTAAAAATGTTCTTTTTATTATTGGACTTAAATAGAACCTTGAAGCAATGAAAAATGCAAGAGTATCTTATATTATTTAAAATATAATGTAATTTTATTAAAAATTAGTAAGTATTAAATAAGAGGTAATTATTTAATTTTTTTTAATATTTTGTTATTAATTGATTTTATATATTTTTATGTCTTTATTTCAAATATTTTTCTCCTGATATATAGTTATGTTGCTTTTAAAAATATAAGAATTGCATTATATGTTCAAAATATATACCTCAAAATGTTTCTATAATGTTCCTTTGTTATTATTTTTTTCTCAGGTTCCTTTGTTATGACACATTCTCCTCTCTTCAAATATTAATTTAACAATCTAAATTTAAAAGTTTGAAATATTACTTATTTGTTTGAAATTTAATAAATATATTTGTTGAAAATAAATATTTTAATATTGAAATTGATCAGTTAACGTTGTTTGTTTAAAATGTACCAAAGGTAAATTAAATAAAAATTTGTAGCGCTCAATATATGGAATAAAGGACACTCAGTACTCTTAATTATCAGTAATCATTTTTTTAATTATTAACATGTTAAGTCATAATAATTTTATTTTTTATAGTTTTTTTTGTATTATTTGAAGACAATATTTTAAGTTTTTTTTTGGGTAAAACATTACAAATTTAGATTTGAAGTTTTGGAGAAGAAAAGTACATATCTCATCCCTTAAATTACATTAATTACGCATTAATTTTTATAGTTTTCATTTGATGTTATTGATCTTATTTATATTTATATATATACTAGTCAAAAAAATAATAAGTTAAAGTAAAATAGTAATATTTTGTTATAAGTTAAAAAGAAAAATTGTAATTAAAGAGTAATAAAATAGAAAAAAGAATATAATGGAAAAAAATTTCATAATATTGGATATTGAATTACATCAATATAAATATTATACAAATATTTATAGCAAATGACTTCCGATACCACAACGAGGTCTTCTTCTTTCACGTCGTGGTCGTTGTTGGCCTAATTCTTCTGGTTGTTGTTGCTCCCGGACTGTTGGATCAGAGTTTAAATCTAGGGATGGAGTTTGAATTGGAGGAATTGGATGAGGTGGAGTCAAAAATCCAGGTTAAGACAATTCTCCAAGCTCAATGGAAGAACTAACATATGCAGCATTAAATGTAGATGTATCAAATAAAAGATCTACGAATGATCCGAATGAGCCAAATACCTGCTGAGGGGTTTCAGAAAGAGATGAAGGCGAGGGAGGTATATAAGAAGAGGGGCCTACTCCACCAAAATTACCAAATTGGTTAGGCGGTATAGAATAAGATAGACTAACTATACCAATATCCTGCTACACTGGAGTCGTCATATATACAAATACACTAGGAATGTCAATATCCTGCTGAACTGGCCCCTGTTGTTGCTGGATATTTCTTCCAATAGCAAGCTATTAACTTGATAGGTAACCCTGACGTCTTTTACCTGGATGACCTGGTGGAATTTGAGGTTTGGGGAGATCTGGTGCCTGGTCAGCAGGTTGAAAAAAAAGTGAAAATCGTTGTTCACCAAGAACATGTAATATATTGCTAGCTTCTTGCCCTACAATATCACGGAAATCTGCAGGCAAAGGATCCTGCAAGTGCATCCTATAAAGCCCCTATGCCAAATCAGCCTAATTGAGAAAATATAAAAAGTTAACTATCAATACGTATTAGACCAAGAGAATGATAATGACAAAGATAATAAGATGCAATAAAATATACTGCATATCCAGTAGCAGCACTCGATCTCTAGATCCATCGACGAGTACGTTGCCAATACCATTACATGTACTCAGACGTGTGATTAAAAGGCTCTTCAGTAAAGGGAGATTGAGATATGGTATCTCGCCATCCATACCATTGCTGAATGAAAAGGCTATGTTCAGACACCCAATTGGTTTGCGTTCTTCCTCAAAGTTGTAAATCATGGAGAGAGTCTAATTTAACTGGCTCTTGTGGAATGGGTTGATGACCACCAAATTGTCGCAAGATGCGATCTGAATGGTGCCACTCTATGATCCAAAAACAAATAAGTGGCACCGATGCAATCCATATGTCTGGAGAAGTCAAACAATACTCTGGAATCAACTTGAGCACTGATTGTGGCTAATACGGGCGCCATACAATCTGTGTGGAACATGGAGTCGAGTAATAAGTAATTATTTAAAAATTTAAAAACAATGTATAGCATAAATCAAATCAAGTCTATACCTTATCATCCCTCAATGCATCTAGCAAAGCTCTGTATGAACGAAGGGCTCTGACACTTGGACGAGGAGATCGTCCAACATTCTTCCATCTGTTGCAATAAGTAAATATAATTGGTAAATAATGGCTAATAAATGAAGTCAATATATTTTAATAAAAGATGTAAAAGTTTTAATTCATTTATATACCTAAATCCTAGAGGTGAAAATATAGGATATTCTTCAATGCGAGGGTCGGCGATGGGTGGTCTCTCAGGTGCAAGCATAGGAAAGCAATCCCATGCCCACAAATGCAACAACGCCAAGCATCCAACTATGCCACAATCATTCTTGTAGATTGAGTTGCATAACTCACAATATAGAAAGGCTAATATTGTTGATCCCCAACTATAATGACTAGCCTGCTCAAAGTCATCTAACAAAGGCAAGTACATCAAATAAACTCTATAACTAGATCGATCTGGCATCAATCAACCTCCAATCATGCGAAGAATGTATGCACGAGTAAACTGGCGTACAACCTCATCCTCTGCGTCATCGGGCAGATGTGCAAAACTCTAAGCTAGCCAAGTAATAGAAAGTCACTGTCCATCGATCTGGTCAGCTGGAGTTGTAATCTCTAGGAGCCACTAACAAACCTCTAGTCAATTGAAACTCGTATCGCCCACAACAGGGTCTCCATCGACAGGTAAGCCCAACTGGATTGCTACGTTCTCAAGGGTGATTGTACATTCACCTCGAGTCGTATGAAATGTGTGTGTTTTTGGGTGCCACCGTTCCACTAATGCACTAACCAATGATGTATCATACTCGAACTAGCCAACTCGTGCAACACCATAAAAATCGGCCTACCTCAAATAATCAACAATAGCTAGTGGTGGATCACCTAAACAATCATCATGTAGAATTTATCGTGGTCAAAGTATCCGATCATCCTATAAATAGGGATAAATCATATAGTCAACAACTCGTTTGAAATGAAAAACAAAACAAAATAATATATTTTGCCTTGCCATCCCAAATGGCCTATGATATATGCCGCTCTTGTAGGTATAAAAGTAACCCATCCTCTGGACCTGGATGAATAGGTTGTCCAATTCCGGCCATAAAATCTATATATAAAACAATACAACCTACTATTATTCATTTAAAATTAATATATACAAGCATCAATAACATAACATGCTATTAGTCATTTCAGAAATAGTCACATACAAGCATTAATGTCATACCCTATTTATTTATTACAATTTCAACTAAGTAGCAATAACAACTCTTGTTAAGGTACAACTAAGTAGTAGAAGTGCGGTGTGGGCAAGAGGCACGGTTATACCCTGTTTGTTTACAAAGAGTGCACCTATTTGGTTGGCCTGAGATCCTAAAGTCCATTTCATTTCGAAAACAATTTGAACAAGGCCGACCTCGCTCACAGAGCATGGATGGATATGGGACTAACTTTGAACCACTTGGTTGGGGCCAATATTCTTGTCCTCCAATGGATTGAAACATACTACTATATACATTGCGCATGGTGTCCAAGGAAAATATGAGATCTACAAGTTGAAATGGCTCCAGGGCTACCACAACACACGTTGTCAGAGCATGTTGATATGGGTACTTCTCTACTTGAAATTCTCCATAATCACATGTGCAGTCGTTTAAGTTAATCTTGGAGCAATGACCATATTGACGATTTATTTGGTCATAAGGCTCTTCGACCTCAAACAACGCCGCTTGCCTATTAAACAACCGCACAACACATGAATGGGAGCGCTGCACATTTGCTGCCATCCTTTTTATCAAAGTTTGTGAATACACTTGATCCGCTGTTATTTGAGCATTGATTTTCTTGGCATGTTGTACAACGTATTGGCTAACACAGTAATATGTTGCCTTAGCAATGCCTGATATCGGTAAAGACCTAACCCCCTTCAAGACGCCATTCATGCACTCTGCCAAATTTGTTGTCATATGGCCATAGCGACGACCATCTACATTATATGCTCGGGTCCACTGCTCTTTTGGGATCTTAGCAATCCACCTGCCTGCTTCTTCATGGACGGCAGCTATCTCAGCTAATTTTTCATCAACAAACCAACGTTCATATACATAACCTATATAATATAATTAATGATTTTGCTATAAGTTTCTAATCATGTATTATGTGAATAATCAAATATAGCAGAAAAACGTACCAATATTTTTTAATTTTTGCTTTAGATTTGATGATCTATAATGAGTGTGAAGATTGCTAGGCACATGGCGAAGACAGAAAACATAATAGCCATAAGTTGGCAGCCAACTAGTCTGTGGATTAGCAACAACAGATAAAATTGATGGGTGTCTGTCTGACATCAAATAAATACCATGTCTTCCTCAAACTACTCGCTTTCGCAAATTGAAAAGGAACCATATCCATGCTGATTGTGTCCTCATTCTACAATAGCAAAAGCGAGAGGCACAATATGTCGGTCCCTATCTTGTGCCATTGCCATCAATAATGTCCCTTTATATTTTTCATAGAGAAATGTCCCATCCACCTGAATCATTGGCTTTAAATGCTCAAATGCATCTATACAAGGCTTAACTGCCCAAAATACGCGCTTAAACGCTACTACTGCCTCACTAGTAGAAGTGCTTTGGGGGCATTGTTGCATCACAAACTCAACGTATGAGCCAGGCATGAAATGTTGTACCACAGCCAACCACCTAGGCAATGTAGCATATGAGCTCTCCTAATTACCAAAAACAATGGCGGCGGCTTTATGTTTTGCTCTCCATGCCTTTCTATATGTTATAATGTAACCAAATAAGCTTCTTATCCGCTCTATGATCTGGTTGATTAGAACATCAGGTGTCTCGGTCACCATTGCCACGATACATGATGAGATAATGTCAAAATCTAATTTCAGATGATCTTGTGATATCGTCGTAGATAAATAGGTGTGTGGACCCCCATATCATGTAATTTGCCAAAATGATCCCTTCCCCTTGTCCTTTTTGCATGCTCTAACTCGCCCTTTACAACTGTTGCCATAATTGATACATCGACATTCTTCATACTTTTTACTCATCAAGTATTTCTTAAAACTATGGTAAACCCTTACAGAGTATAGCTTCATAGCAAGACGTAGTGCCTTCTGATTTGGATACCTTAATCCAATGCACAACTCCTGATTGTTCATTTGTATCTGATGCCCCCCTTCCTCAAATTCATCACCTCTCGCTAACGCCAAATTTCCTTGTTAAAAAAATGCAGCAGGATCAATATATTGGGACACTGGCTCAACATGAATAGTACCGTCATCATCACTTGCACTATCATCAACATCATCATTATCATCATCAATAGAATCTTCATCGTCTTCATCATCATTATCATAATCAGAGTCAAGTTCTGCATTATATTCATCTTCATTTTCAAAGTCTTCTAAGACATTTTCTTCTGACCCAGTTGGAGAAGAAGGTTCAGTAAAGCAAATTGTTGGACGGGAGGAACTCGGTTGAGAACTACCCTCTATTGGTACAGTTTGATAAGATTTCGAACAATATGTCAATCGAGTCAACAAATCAAGTGCAGGTACCAATTCATTCGCCGAATTTGGCTCAAATTCAATGCTCAACTGTGAGTTAATGCATGAGGTGTTTACATACAATTCAATAGCATTCAGCTGTGATGGAAAACGTGAGTGAGATTGTCACATTCTCTGCACATCACACTCATCTTCTAACATAATTGCTTGATACCATGTTGGGTTTACTGTCGTTGGAAGTCTATATATCAAGTCAGACACAACACAGTTGTGTGGCAGCCGTAACTTTTGAGAAATTTCTTATTTTAACTCTTTCAAGGTGATGTCAGTACTGACTGTTATATACTTTGACATTGCACATTGAAATGTTGTACCTTGGGTACTTTCATAAACCTTTCCGTTCGCATAAATGCAAATGATCTCATTCCTCCTGGCCATTTCATTCACCTATAATATCCTGACGGCAAATACATTCTATAAAGTCATTGTTGTAATGAATTTTTTTGTTCACTTTAAATTATTCAGTTGCATCTCTCAAAATTATAAATAATTTTTTTCTATATTTATTTAAATAAGATCAAAGTTGCTCTTTCAATTATAATATTTAACATTGTTATATTTTTTTAGCAAATTTAAATAATTACTTGCTAATAATTATACATATGTATTTATTTATTTTTACATTATTTTCACTTTCTTTTCCCAAAATTAAGAACACGGTATTTGACTACTTTTTCTATCATTTTCTTTTTAACATTTTCTTTTTATTTCACTTGTTTTAACTAATTTTTCTTATTTAAGCTCCGTTTTCTTATTTCATCTTTTAAAACATTTTTTCTTTAATTTACCTAGTTTTACTAATTTTTTGACATTCTTAAAAAATATTTTTTCTATTTTTTAAATCATTATTCATTAAATTACTATCTAACATATATTTTTCTCCTCATTTAAATTATGGTCTCTCACTAACTATAACTTTTTTCTATTTATAAATGTCTACATATTTTGAAAACTTTCTCATTTTTCTCACTTACTAATTTCATTTTCTTAACAAATTTATTTGACAAATTTAAATAATTACTTGCTAATAATTATCAATATTTATTTACTTTTATTTCATGTTATTTCTATTTTCTTTTTCCATAATTATAAACACTATATTTGTTCCTTTTTCATATCATTTTCTTTTTTACATTTTCCCGATTTTATTTTTTACCTAATTTTTTATATTTAAGTTCTCTTTTTTTTATATTTTATCTTTTAAAATATTTTTTCCTTCATTTTACCCATTTTCACTAATTTTTACAACACATTCCTAAAACATATCTTTCTTATATTTTAAATTATTACTTATTAAATTACTATCTAACATATATTTTTCTCCTCATTTAAATTATACTTTCTCAATAACTATAACTTTTTTTCTAATTATAAATATGTATATATCTTGAAAACTTCTTCAATTTTTTCACTTACTAATTTCATTCTCCCCCCCCCCTTTATTTTGGACATTTAAATATATTCTACTTTCTTATGTCCTATAATTTTTAACCTTCCTTTAAATTACTATTCTCTCATTCAAATTACTATTTTTCTCTAATTTCATATTTTTTTTTCCATACATATATATTTCACAATTTTTCCATCCAAACATTTATACTTTTTTTTTCCATCATTCTTAGTTTTAACATCAGCAAATTCTTTTTTTGTTATAACCACAATTTTTGTTTTCTTAATTTTTGCTCCAACTTCCAAATGTCTCATTTTTTCTTTTTTCAATCTTTTTTTCTCTAGTATTATTTACACCATTTAAAACTATTAAATCTATTCATATATTCTCAAAATCTAGTTTAAAAAATAATTTTTTCTACTTAAACAACTAATTTTTTTAAGCAAATTTTCCTTCCTTTATTCATAGTGCTATAATTTTTTTCTTCTTCTTTCTTTTTGCAAAATATATATCTAAAATAATACTCACAATCAGCACTAATTTTACAACAAACAATATTCCATAACATAAAATTCATAAATTCAAACAACATTATTATTCTGCAAATATTTCAAACAATAATAATAAAATTAAAACATTTGATATACAAAAATAAGTTACCTAATAATTTCGTATCAAATATGTCTCCACCCTTTGTAATATTTTCTTCTTCACCAACACTTCAAAATAAAATCTCCTAATAAGCCTCCAACAAACTTCTCTAAAGGTAAATTCTAAAAGGAGAGTAATTTTAACCGCAGAAGAAGAAGTGAGCTTCGGCCATTATATAGAGGGGGAGGTCAGATGGCAATTTCGTAATTTTTCTTTCCTATTATTTGTATTTTATTTTTCAACCAATCAAACTATCTAAAAATCTTCCTTACCTAATAAAAATACGCCATGCATGCAGATAATAAAATAAAAAATATTTTTACCATTGGTCAAAAGAGAAGTTAGATGGCAGAACAAATTCGGACTATACCAATCCGAATTCAGCATCAATTATGACATGTTTATTTGAATTCAACCATCCTCTCGTGTTGCATGCCATTTTATTATCTTTCTGTCAATACTTTTTGCTTTATTGCTTCATGGGATTTTCTTTTGTCTTTTATTACTCTTCATTCAATTAACGAACCTTTATCCCACCTTATTATCTTTGGACTTTACCAAAATTTATAAGCAAAAAGTTGAATTTTGATTACTGTTTGTTTGGGGATGTTGTAGCTTTTCAAAAAATTACGTTGTTGGACTTTGTAGGTGCTATGAACAAGTTGCTATTTAAAAAGTGTAAAATAATATATCATAAACGTTTTATAAAAATCTCTTTTAAAAAGATGATTGATTAATAGAGTGTTTTGTAATAATTTAAAAAAAATGTTACGAATGTCTGAAAGGACAATAATAGTCATATACTAAAATCCAAAGAACTTGGTATCAAGTTATCAAACTAATTTAAATTAGTTGAAGGTTAAAATAAAATAAATGACATAATGATAAAGTTAATGACGGATCAAGTTAGTAGCTATAGAATTATGAACATAAATTAAATTAGAAAAATATATTTCATGATACATATTAAAAAAAGCAAGTGAGATGTATTTTTAATATTTATGAAAAGATAGCCATAATATGTGTTTCGATGAGAAACTAATACAATAATATAAATGTAATAGTAATTTATTCACAAAGAGAATATATTTTAAAATGGCAGTTGCTTTTAAAAGTAGGGCTTAAAACAATTTTTATGCATTGTTAGCACTTTTAAAAGATATTAGAATCAGCATCATAAAATATATATATATATATAGACACACACACACATGACTAATGCCATTGAACTAAACAAATACAAAAATTTTAATCTACAAAAAGTAAGTCAATTTAAGGATGATAATTCCACGAGACACAGTAGGTAGTTCTTTTTTACTCTCCATCCTCGTCACCTTTTTTTTTTTTTAATATCTCCATCGCGGATTCCAACCACGGGAAAAATTGTTTCCTCATCTCCATTTTTGGAGTTTCCGTAGATCCTTAGGAACCCTGACATAGAGAAAGAGTGAATAATTGGAGGTTAATTTTGAGTTAAATTATTATTTTTATTTTAAATTAATATAAATAAAACTAAAAATAAAATAATTAAAAAGAATATATATAAATAAATAATTTTAAAATATTTTGTAATATTAACGAAGATGAAAACCCTGCTAGATAAAAAAATATTATCCCTGTCCTCGCTAACAGAAATCGCCAAATACATAAAAAAATTTTAGTTCGAGTGGACTGTTTTGAAATATGCTATTTTATTTTAATTTTAGTAGTGACAAAGAAGTTCTGTTACTTTTTGGATTTAGAAGCTTTTCCCTCTAAACCAGCGAATATTCTCTCTCTGGGGCAAGGAGAAGTAACAACTAACCCATTTTCTTTCTGGTTTCTAGAAAGGAAAAGGAACTTGAAAGAGGAAGATGAAGAAGGAGAAGGTGGAAAATGTGGAATCGAGGTTTCCATTGACATTTCGGGAAGCGGCTTCAACATTGGTCACGGGCTTCGTGATTGGCCTTCTCTGTGTTTATCTAACCATGCCTGATTCTGATTATAGCTTCCTCAACCTCCCTCGTACCCTCGAAGATCTCCAACTCCTGCGGTAAATGTTTCATTCTATTTTTTGTTTCTTCCCAGTTTCCCTTTTGTTTTAGGCTGTTACCACAGGCAAATATTAACAGAGAAAGAAAATACTTTACTTTGTTGGTAACCCACCTACTTTTCCCCCTCTATTTTGTTGATTTATCGATAAAGGATAAACCTTATATTTGCATAGTTCCATTTGATTCAGAAAGACAATTTCTCTCAAATAATCATAATGGCGCCAAACCCACATTTAAGTAAAAGTTTGGGTTACTTAAATTCTAGTAGTTCAACAAACGCAAAATTCTATTGTTTTGGTAGTGGATGATCAAGTACCTCCTTCCATAATTCCGTTGTTCTGGGTTCCAACCAATGCATGTGGAGAATAATTTAGCGAAGAAGGATAAATTTTGGAAACAATGTGCTAAAGCCTTAAGGTCTCTCTTTCTCTCTTTTGCCTTCCATTTTATTTTCACTTGGAGAAAGCAGTTCTGGAAATGCTAGAGATAGATCCTGTAGCTTAATATGTACAGAAATTGTTAAAAAAAATTTAGTTAAGATTACATAATCTAAACTCTTAATTTTCATTATCTATCCAATTCTAAATGAAATCATTTTTATATTACATAACATCACTTTTATTAAATAACTCTATACATAAATATAAGAAAAGAGAAGAGTAATTTATTGAGGTAGATCCATTGATGGGGAGATTGTTTTCTTGAATTGTAGAAAAAAAATCTGCTCTCTCTTTTCCTTTCCTCTTAAGAATGTTAAAAACCTCTACAAATAGCAACTTTTAACGTAAACATATATAGGCAGAGAGAAGGGGCCTTTTTTTTTAATATTATCTTTTACTAACCACTCCCTATCAAGTGGTAATCGTTTTTATTTGTGAACTTGAGCCAAGAAATCGATGTGTATTATTATTGATCAGGGTAGGATACAATATATACAGGCCAATGCGAGAATATAAGCCGAGAAAACAAGGATAATAGAGATACTAAAAACAAAACGGGAAGATGAAAATAAATACAAGTGAATAAAATAAAATCATCCTAGAGTTGACTATTTACAAAATAAAGGCCCAAATAATGGGGAATAAATATAAATATATTTTTTCTGATTTTATCACACTGCCCCTCAAGTTGGATTATATATATCAATCATATCCAACTTGCTCACATAGTCTTCAAAGTTCTGCTTATGAAGTCCCTTTGTGAAAATGTCAGTTGTTTGATCTCTAGTTGGTACATAGATAATGCACACAACCCCTTCTTCAATTTTTTCCTTGATGAAATGTCTATCAACTTCGACATGCTTTGTTCTATCGTGGAGAACAGGATTATGGGAAATATTTAAATCAAATTTGTTGTCACAGTATAGTTTGATAGGATCTTGGTTTTCAACCTGTAACTCCTCACTTAAAACTCTTTTCAGCCATAGCCCCTCACAAATTCCATGAGCCATAGATCTAAATTCAGCCTCTGCACTGCTTTGTGACACCACACTCTGTTTCTTACTCCTCAATGTCACCAAATTATCCCATACAAAGGTGCAGTAACCTAATGTGGATCTTCTATCATCATGTGTACCTGCCTAATCAGCATCCATATACACTTCAATCCCCTTCAGTTTTTGTTTCTTGAACCATAGTCCCCTTCCAAGTGAGCCTTTTAGGTATCTCAAGAGTTTGTAAACAGCATTAAGATATTTATGTTTCGGACAGTGCATGTGATGACTTACTACACTTACAGCAAAAGCAATATCGGGGCTGGTATGAGAAAGATAAATGAGTCTTCCAATAATTCTTTGATAGCTCTCTTTATCTACTAACTTGCCATCACCTTCTTCATCTGATTCTTCTTCTTCTTCTTCTTCATTTCTGTATTTCTATTTTTTTTCTTTGGTATGTCAATGGGTGTATCACTTAACCTACATCCTAGTGTCCATGTTTCAATTAATAAGTCAAGAATATATTTCCTTTGTGACAAGTATATTCCTTCTTTGATCTTGCTACCTCCATCCCCAAGAAATACTTCATTTCTCTGAGTAATTTCACTTCAAATTCTCTTGCTATTGTTGTCTTAAGATGCTCAATTTCATTTATATCATCACCAGTAAGTATAATGTCATCCACATAGATAATCAACATTGTCTTTTTTTCACCACGATATTTAAAAAATATAGTGTGATCTACCTGACTTTGAGTATATTTTTTAGCTTTGAGAACTTAAGTAAATCTCTTAAACTATGCTTTAGGGGACTGTTTTAGGCCATATAAAGCCTTCTTTAACTTACATACTTGATTCGCTTTTTCCTTGGTGAAGCCTGGTGGGAGAGTCATATATACTTCCTCCTTTAATTCACCATTGAGGAAAGCATTCTTGATGTCAAGTTGATGAAATGGCCAATCCAGGTTAATTGCCAAAGACAAGATGATTCTGATTGTATTTAGTTTAGCCACTAGTGCAAATGTCTCAATATAGTCTATCCCATAGGTTTGAGTGTAGCCTCTAGCAACTAGTCTTGCTTTGTGTCTATCAATTGACCCATTTAGGTTAAATTTCAGCGTAAATATCCATCTAAATCCTACAAGTTTTTTACCTCTTGGAAAATCAACTCATCCCATGTCTCATTCAGTTTAAGTGCTTTCATTTCTTCCATAACAGCTTGTCTCCGTTCTGCTATGTTGAGTGCTTCTTCAATATTCTTTGGAATAGTTACACTTTCAAGATTTGTGGAGAATGCATGATATCTTGGAGAAAGAGCTTTGTAGGACATGTATTTACCTATGGGATGTTGAGTACATGAATGCGGCTATTTTCTTACAGCAATTGGGAGATCAAGGTCAGCGTTATTGTCAATTCTATGAGCTCCCACTAATGTACCATGGTTTTCTTCAGCCTCGATCTCATTTTCAGCATCAAGTATTTCAGTATTAGGACCAGATAACGAATCAGATTCAGGCAGTGCTTCAGGTATTTTTGGTATACTAGTTGCCTTCTTCTTCTGTGAGTACATAAGCACCTCTTTAGTGTTTGTATTAGTTATATCCGTGTCTTCTCCTAATTCAAGATTTTCTTTTGTTTCTGACATAGGTGAAGAGGATGTTTCATGTTTTTTTAGCACATTTTCAGACATAGTTTTAGATTAAGGTAGAGGAGGCATGGGAATTGGTGCCATAATAGGATCACTCCAGGTCTAAAATTCACTCATGCTCTCCCCCTAAATTGAAGACTTGGGGTAGTAGGGGCTCTCTTTATGAAAGGTAACATCACCGCTTACAAAGATGTGCTTGCTAGACGGGTCATAGCATTTGTAACCTTTTTAGGAGGCTGAATAACCAAGAAAGAGACATTTAATAGACCTTGGATCAAGTTTCCCACAGTGATGATTGTGAATATAAGCTGAGCATCCAAAAACTTTCAGTGGTAAATTATTTTTTAGGTGTGGGATAGGGTGGGTGGCTTTGAGTAAGGTAAGTGGGTTTTGAAGGAAAGAACATGACTAGGCATACGATTGATAAGGTACGTAGCTATTAACACAGCATCCCGCCAGTAAAATTTAGCAACATCGTTTATGAACATAATGGCTCTTGCAACTTCAAGTATATGTCTATTTTTCCTCTTAGCAACTCCATTTTGTTAGGGGCTATAAGCACATGAGGTTTTGTGAACTATACCATGTTCTTTCAAGAAATTGGAGAAAGTATTAGTGAGGTTCTCTGTACCATTATCAGTGTATAGGATTTGTATAGTGGCTTCAAATTGATTTTTGGATCATGGTATAGAACTTAGCAAAAATATGTTGAACTTCATATTTTGCTTTTAGAAGGTGAACCCAACACACTCTAGTGTGGTCATCAATTAATGTGAGAAACCACTTAGCATTTGTGCGATTTGGGATGCGTGAAGGACCCCATAAGTCACTATGGATAATGGAGAATGGTTTAAAATGCTTATATTCAACACGATAAAAGGTAGTTCTTTTATGCTTAGCCAATTTACAATCATCACAATAAAAAACTAAATCCTCTATATTGATATTGAGTGAAGGAAACATATGACTCAAATACTGAAGGTTAGGGTGTTCTAGATGCCTATGCCATAACATAAGATCATCTTTATTAGAAGTGGACACATTATTACATAACCTTAAAGGTACTTGCTTCACATCAAAATCTACTAGGTAGTATAAGCCATCATACTCTTTAGCACTACCAATCGTCATCCCCGTCAGCAGGCCCTGAATAATACAGTATGAAGGAAAGAAGTCAGCATGACAATTTTGTTGCTTGGTTAAAACAGTGACAGATATAAGATTGCATTTCAAATTTGGGACATGCAGCACAAACTTAAGAGTAAGCGAGTTAGAGATTTTGATACTCCCTTTGCCAGTTACAGCAAATAATGTTCCATCTGCAACCTTTACTTTTAAATTACTAGCTAAAGGTATGTAAGATGTGAATAATTGCGCATTATCTGTCATGTGGTTAGATGCTCCTGAATCTATAATCCAGCATATACTAGTACTCATGGCTTTAATAGTTTTTAAAGCTTGCAAAAAATTACCTCTGTGTACCACTGAAGCTACAAGATTCTTTTGCTGTGCATTACTAGATCTTTGCATAGCATTGAGCATCTCCAATAATTTATCAAGTTGAATACTCTGGTTTGATTTATTTCTAATCTGTCCTTCATCTCCTTTTTCAGATCCTCCTCCTTCAGTAACCACTTGATAGATGCGGGTTCTTCCTTTTCTGGGTTTCAAATCTAGTGGCTTTCCATGGATATCCCAACAGGTTTCTTTAGTGTGGCTTGTCTTCTTACAGTGTGCACGCCATTATTTTCCTTTCTAAGGTTTTGAATTTACTTCAACATTACGAGTGATCAACGCTGAAGATTCAGATGGTATTGGGTGGTCCTCTTTCAACATCACTTTTCTTCTAGACGCCTCCCTTCTGACTTCAGCAAAGACTTCATGGGTTGAAGGTAGTGGGGATTTTCTTAATATTGGACTCCTAATATCATCAAAGCTGTTGTCTAGTCCAACAAGAAACTGAAATACACGTTCCTTTTCAATTCTTTGTCTAAAACGAGCAGCATCAACAGGACCATTCTTTTTTACTATTTAGGTCCAGCTCTTGCCACAGTATCACAATCTCAAGCCAATAATCTGTGACATCACAACTCCCCTGTTTTAATTGCCAAATCCTCATCTTGATGTCAAACGTCTGCGAAGCGTCTTCACCATCAGAGTAAGCTAGCTTCACAGCATCCTAGATGGCTCAAGCGGAGGACAGAAACATAAAACTATGCTTAATGGTTGGGATCATGGCATTGACAAGCCACGAAGCAACCATCACATTTTTCGTCTTCCACTATTTTAGAGCTTACTCATTGGACTCTTTTGGTTTTTCCTAAGAGAGCATATGTAATTTTCCATGGCCTTCAACAGCAAGTTTGATCGCTTAGGCCCATTCTCTATAATTCTTTCCATTGAATTTTTTCGTTACAATTAGAACCGATGACCCTTTGTAGTTAGAATTTGAACCACTGGGGATTCCATCTCAGCTCAGGTTCGACGCAAAGGTCTCATCGGAAATAGAGCTTATCACGTGATGTTCTGTTCCTACGTGAGTTCAACTTTGGTGTGGTTTTGTGATGGTCGGAGTTGATTTCTTGGTCAAAGTTTGATGCTCTGATACCATGTGAACTTGAGCTAAGAAATCAATGTGTATCATTATTGATCAGGATAGGATACAATATATACATGCCAATGAGAGAATAACGGCTGAGAAAACAGGGATAATAGAGATACTAAAAATAGAACGAGAAAGACGAAAATAAATACAAGTGAATAAAATAAATTCATCCTAGAGTTAACTATTTCCAAAATAAAGGCCCAGATAATGGGGAATAAATATAAATATTTTTTTTGGTTTTATCACATTATTACTCCCATTATGTGATAACTATTTCTTCATTGATTATTAATTAATTAATTAAAATTAGCAATCATGACTTATTTACTTTAATTTACAATATCACTTGTGCCACATAATCAGTGATAGTTATCAACAAAATTTTATCTCAATTTATTTAAATAGATTTAAAATCTTACATTTTTCCACTTGGCACATGTGATACTGGTATACTTAATAATAAATAAATCAGTCAATCATTTAACTTAATGCCCATAGATAATGCCAATTTTACTATACATTAATTACAACATTCATCATCAATAAGAATTAAAACTAATATGAGTCATGGCAGTTGTATATTATTCATTTCAACATACTTCCTTCCATGTACTACATAATAATTCTTTATTTTTATTATGATCTGTAATTAAGAAGCATTTAATTGGTTTATATAATGTCCTTTTACAAGACTAAATCTGTTATCATCATTCTGAAACAATCATATATACAATTCTTTAGATAATAGAAAATCAAAAACATTCCATTAAAGATTTCAAGTGTCAATACATAATCATGATTCATAATTCATTTAATTGCAATGATGCTCATATTTTCAACATGATCACTAAATGTTTTAGGCGATAATCTTTTTATCAAAGGATCAGTAACTATAAGGTTAATGCTAATATGTTCTATTGAGACTACATGTTTCTGAACTTCTTCTTTTACGACAAAGCATTTAAATTCCATATGTTTAATACCTTTGGAATACTTGTCATTTTTTTTAGAAAAGACGACAGCTGTAGAATTGTCACAATAAATTTTCAGTGGCCTAGTAATACTATCAATAATCTTAAGTCCTAAAATAAAGTTCCACAACCATTTACCCTCCATCATGGTTTCAAAACATGCCACAAATTCAACTTCCACTGTAGATTCAATTATTACTGACTGCTTTGTATTTTTCCACGAAATGGCTCCTCCAGCTAAAAGATACAAATAGTCAAATGTAAATCTTCTTATATCTCTACACATCATGTGAAATTAGAATATAAATATCCAACCACCTCAAGGTAATTAAATCTATTATACATAAGCATATATTGCAGCCTTCTAGTGCTCTATCCTTAAGTTACCTTGGTATCTACCTAGCATATCAACTGCAAAGCTAATGTCTAGCCTAATGCATATTTGGGCATACATCAAACTCCTAACAACATATGCATAAGGAATTTTTTCCATTTGTTTTTGTTTCAAATCATTATTTGGACATTGCATGAAATGAAACTTATCTCCTTTTTGAATTGGAATAGGATATGTTGAACAATTTTTCATTCTATATCTCTCTAATACTTTATTAATATATCTTTTCTGAAACAAACCTAACAATCCTTGTGATCTATCCCAGAATATTTCTATTCCAATCACATAGTTTGCCTCTCATGCCTTTCATTTCAAAGTTATTAGAAAGAAAATTCTTAGTCTCATATAATAGACTAAGATCATTACTCACTAGCAAAATGTCATCAACATATAGAATCAAAAATATAAACTTACTCCCATTGACCTTTAGATATATACACTTATCAACAGTATTTTCCTTAAATCCAAAGGAAATAATAGTATCATTAAACTTAAAATATCATTGCTTGGAAGCTTGTTTAAGTCTATATATTGATTTCTTTAATTTACATACCATGTGTTCTTTTCCTTCAACTGTAAAACCCATTAGTTGGTCCATATAGACCTCTTCCTCTAAATTCCCACTGAGAAATGCAGTTTTCACATTCATTTGATATAACTCTAAATTATAATGAGCTACCAATGTTATGATAACTTTGAATGAATTTTTTTTAGAAACTAGTGAAAAAGTTTCCTTATAATCAATACCATTTTTCTAAATAAATCCTTTGGCGACTAATCTGGGCTTGTGGCGTTCTATGTTATCATGAGAGTCTCGTTGGGTCTTAAGAACCCATTTACATCCAACTCTTTTGCAACCTTCAAGTAATTCCACAAGATCCCAAACCTCATTCTATTATGTGGATTTTATCTCTTCCTTCATGGCATCTAACCATTTATCAACATTATCACTTTTAATGACTTGTGAAAATGAAACTAGATCATCATCCATTCCTAAGTCAATTTCTGACTCTTGTAAATAAACCATATAATCATATGATATAGCAGATCTTTTTTCTCTTTGAGATTTCCTTAATACTATATCTTGTGGTTCCTCTACTACATGTTCATTTTGAATTGTGAGATTATCAATTTGTTGCTCCTCTTTATTGTTTTGTTGTTCAACAATTAGAGGAGTAATTTCTTTAGAGAATTGCAAGCTATAAGAACTCGCATTCTCAATTATTTAATTTCCACATTGTGTAGAACATCACTCCCACTAATTTCACCATTCTCAATGAATCTTGCATTTCTAGTTTCAATTATTTTTGTACTATGATTAGGACAGTAAAATATGTATCTTTTTGATTTTTTTGAATAACCAATGAAATATCCACTTATTGTTCTTTCATCTAGTTTTTTTTCTTGCGGATTATATACTCTTATTTTTGCCTGACAATCCCAAACATGCATGTGTCTTAAACTGGGCTTCCTACCAGTCTATAGTTCAAACAGTGTCTTTGGAACTACTTTACTAAAAACCCTATTTAAAAAGTACATGGCAATCTTAAGTGCATATGTCCACAATAAAATAGGTACATTAGATTTACTTATCATACTCCTAACTATATCTATTAATGTACGATTGCATCTTTCTGATACACTATTTTGTTGTGGTGTACCTAGCATTGTGTATTGAGCACATATGTTTCGCTTCTCAAGGAATTTAGCAAATGGACCTAGGTGTTACCCAGTTTCATCATATTTTTCATAGTATTCACCACCTCTATCCGATTAGACTATTTTTACCTTTCTGTCCAATTATCTTTCAACCTTATTTATGAATATTTCTAGTGTATTTACTGCTTGAGACTTTTCATACAGTAAATATACATATCCATAATGTGAGTAATTATCACTAAAGGTGATAAAATACTTTTCTCTATTGAAAGAATTAGCATTAAATGGTCCATATACATCGGTGTGTATTGTTTCAAGAAGTTAGCTGCTTATTGTGGCTCCTTTTTTGTGTGTTTTGTTTATTTTTTTTAATACAATTCACACAAATATTTAAGCCAATGAAATCCAATTTTGGAAGGATTAGATGATTTATTAATCTTTCCAGTCTTTCCTTAAAAATATAACCTAATTATCTATGCCACAAATTTGTAAATCATTCATTCACCAAACTATATTTAGTACTAACATTATGATGCAGGGTCAAGAGTGTTTCAGCATAAACATGATCTAGATTTAATTTATATAATCTATCACAGAGTATACCAGTAATAATTAAGTAATTATGCTTAAACAAACTTAAACATCTATGACCAAAATTACATGAATATCTAGCAACATCAAGTTTAGATAATGAAACTAAATTCCTAGATCTACTAGGTACAAAAAAAGTTTCCAATAAATCTAAATGATGTCCAGTGTTTAAGATCAAACTATAAGTTCCAACACATTCCTCTAAAGCTTTCATCCTATTCCCCATGAAGATAAACTTTTCATTTAGGCTTACGGTTCAAATTGTAAGGAATTCTCACATTGTATTAGAAACATGAGTAGTACATCCAAAGTCAATCTACCATGTATTATGAGGAACTTCAATTAAATTTGATTCAAAATATACATAAGTATTAAGCTTACCTTTCTTTTCAAACCAAACCTTTTGTTTCAGGCAATCCTTTTGGAAATGTCCTAGCTTCTTACAAAAATTACATTTGCCATTCTTTTGTTCCTTCTTGTGCATCTAATTAGAATACTCATTTTGCTTTAATGGTCTCTTACTCTTTCCATTTTTCTTTCTTATTTCTTGATGGGTAACATAATAGATTGAATAATTTCCTAGATTCTTTAATCTTGTTTCCTCTTGAACTAACATACTATGCAATTCATGCACACTCCATTTATCTTTCATGGTATTATAGTTCGTTTGGAAAAGGCCATATTTAGAAGGCAATAAGTTCAAAATAAATTGAACTAGGAAATTTTCATCCACAGTCATACCTAAAGACTTAAGTCTTGCTGCAATATTTGTCATTTCTATAACATGTTCATGCATAGTATGTGAACCATCAAATTTCATGGTGATTAATGTATCCATTAATGTCCTAGCAAGAGAATTGTTAGGTGTTTGGGAGCACTCTTTCACAAATTTTATAAATTCTTTTGCACTCTCAGTTTTGGGAAGAGCAGTCTTTATGTTATTAACTATACTCATTCGCATAAACATCAGGCTTAATTTATTTGACATTTCCCAATTCTTAAAATGGGCTTTCTCTTCAATGCTACTTGATGTAGTACAAGCAACATGCTTTTTAGTTAAAAGTGCCAAATCAAGATCCAATATACCGAGGTGAAGTTGGACTTGTTCACTCCAATTTGAAAAGTTTAGCCCATTAAAAATTGGAACATATGAAGCATGCAAATTTAATAAATTCAGAATAGATACTACAAAAAAATAATAATTATGCTTAAACATTAGTGCTCTGAGTGATACCAACATACTACAGGTTTAGACAATCATTCATTTAACAATCATATGTATACTAATACATGACTAAAATAATGATGCTATTAAGTTTCAATTTTGTTTAATAACATACATGTACTTATTAAAAAAACATGTACTATCTTTGGATATACAAATAAAATTAATAATACATACATGTTATTATCATTCATGTTCAATAATTATAACAATAATTAATCTACCTTAGGGCGATCCATAAATGTATTATAATTTTGAACATATCAATATACTTATAAATAACAAATCATTCATAACATCAAAATTGATGAGTAATTGAAATAAAATTCATTATGTAATTTAAAATAAAATAACTTAAATATCTAGCCACTTTAGTGATTAACAGATATACTTTAATATATTCTAAATTACTAAATATTAAAATTTTATATTATATATATACACACACATATACATAATGGCGCCTAACCTTTTTTTTTTTAACTAGCATATTATTGGTTCTAAAACTTGATGCTATGTGTGTATGTATATAATAAATGAAATATTCAGAAACATTAAGTGCATCCTTTCTGAAATGCACATACACACACACACACACACATAATTCCATAAATTAAAATTACTTAATTTGTCTATAATAAAAATCCCCAAATTTTCCCTTTTCAATGAAACCTAAGGTTCTTCATATTTCTAAATTTGGGTTCCTCATTAGAGTTTTTTTTTTTAATTTATTTATGGATGTTATGAATTTCCCTAACCTTGCTTTGATACCACATGTTAAAATTTTCTTAGTTTAAACTATGTAATCTAAACTCTTAATTTTCATCTATCTATCTAATTCTAGATGAAATTATCCTTATACCCTAAAACTTTGAAATAACATAACATTACTTTTATTAAATAACTCTATACATAAATATAAGAAAAGAGAAGAGTAATTTACTGGCCTTAATCCATTGATGTAGAGATTGTTTTATTGAATTATAGAAAAAGAATCTATTCTGCCTTTTCCTTTTTTTTAAGAACGTTAAAAAGATTTACTAATAATAGTTGTTAATGTAAATATATATAGGCAAAAAGAGAGAGCATTTTCTTTATTTTTAATATTATCTTTTACTAACCACTCCCTATCAAGTGGTAACTATTCCTATCACTCTCATTATGTGATAACTATTTTTTTATTAATTATTAATTAATTAATTAAAATTAGCATTTATGCCTTATTTATTTTAATTTACAATATGCCACATAATTAGTGATAGTTATCAACAAAATCTTATCTCAATTTATTTAAATGGATTTAAAATCTTACAAAAATAACTTCAAGTGAAAGCCATGAAATGGCTTATGAGACTATATAAGCTGTTGATATGTATAGGTGCTAATATAATCATTTGATGCAATTATGAGATATAAAAGATATCATCTTTAAATAAAATAGATGAAGGTAAGTTAATAACATTCGTCGTCACACATTATCTCTTTATATTTATTGCTTGTAGAGATCACATTGAGAGCTATACAAGTGACTACACTGCTCAAGTCCTGGTGGGATACTGCATGGTTTATATTTTCATGCAGACTTTCATGATTCCAGGGATTGTGTTCATGTCATTGCTTGCTGGTGCTCTCTTTGGAGTCCTCAAAGTTTAGCTCTGGTTGTGTTCACCGTCACAGCAGAAGCTTCTTCTTGCTATTTCCTGTCAAAACTGATCGGGCAATCTCTTGTCTTCTCTCTTTGGCCAGACAAGCTCAAATTTTTTCAAGACCAGGTTAAATTCAATACACTGCTCTCATATATATTGAATTTTATCAAAATCTACAAATGGAAATGAATAAGACATGCTTTTAATTGTAGTTGGCTAAAAGAAGAGAGCGTTTGTTGAACTACATGCTTTTCCTGAGAGTGACTCCGACATTGCCTAACACACTTATAAATGTTGCTTCGCTAATCGTGGATGTGCCTTATCATATACTTTTCCTGGGAACCTTCACTGGACTCATTCCTGCTGCTTATGTCACTGTCAGGGTATGAAGTTTTTTTTTTTTCTTTTTCATTTCTATCTGAGTTTAGTGAATGATCAGTAGTTCAAAGAATCAACTACATTTAGTTCTGTTTTAAGACAAGAAGTTATATTCTTCATTGAAAAGAGAAAAGTGAAAACTAGGAATAAAGTAATCAACTTTTTTTTTTTTTGGTGCAGGTTGCGTTAGCTCTTGGAAAGTTGCAATCCTTGGCGGATCTTTATGATTTCAATTCAATTGCTACATTGTTTCTCATGGGAATTGTTTTGACTACTCCCACACTAACGAGGAAGAGCAAGTCATAGCATTGCAGAGGTCAATCCAGTACAGTACAGATTTCCCTGAAACAATTCCATTGTGACTCTATGCTAATGGATTTTATTGCCAAGTGTTGCAGTAATTCGAGACGATCATGCGGGATAGATGCTAGGCCTTGAGTAAGGTATTATTGTTTATATATTTACTATTGCAGTTCAATAACCTTCTGGTTTTGTTTAGAGGGAAAAATGAAGGGGATAATGTGATTGAAGGGTTCAATGTCAGTGGCAATAAACGACCTCTGGCTGAGTAGTTATGTACAGTGATTTGTGACTATATTATGTTTGCATTGCATATTTATTTAGTCAATATTATAAAAAAATATAAAAAAAGCTTTCCCGATAGATTCGCTCTGAGTATGCAAGCTACTAAGGAATGTACGGTATGCATGTTTATTTATTTATTTTGGCTTGCTACATGTAGGTTGATTTTACCGTCAATTTTCTCCTTTAAGTGCTCCTTTTTGTAGAGATTTAATCAAGTTCAATGGATTCTAGATCTAGCAAGATCAAATAGCAATTTAAGGCAATTATGCATATTGGGAGAGAAAATGAAGGCAGTAAGGTGGCGATACAGTCAAAATTGCTAACTTGGTGCAGTGTCAGCTCAACTGAAGGATAAACAAATCCTTATAAGACTCTATGTTTGAACATTAATCTTTCTATAACAATCTGTAAGTTAAGACTAGTAATCCTTTATGGAATTAAATGTTACACCAATATTTGTAAATTTCTTTTTTCAAATACTTGGTAGTTTATTTCTCAATTTAATGAGAGGAAATATTAATTTAAATTAGCTTCTCTAGTAGGGTGTCCATGAGTGAGGATGGATTTCACCTTGGTTAGGAGCTTGGCTTAGTTTAAAGTTTGGCTAAAAAGAAAGGTACGAGGCATAGCTTGATTCCATTGCAATTGAGTCAAAAACCAAGCCAGGTTGACTATATGGAGTCACTAGACTAGACAATTTAAAAAAAAAATTAAAACTTTAAATGTTAATATATTTATAATCACTTGACTATTTTAAGCATATGATCACTATTTTGATACATTTTTGCTAGATCTATGTAGTAAAAGTAAAAAAAGTGGGTTTAGAGGAAGAAATAGAAAAAAAAAATGCAACTATAAAAGGTGAAATTTTAAAATGCTATAACTCAAAGTGTGGTAGTCTAATTGGGATAATTTTTTTAGGTAATTTTTCAAAACAATATGCTACAAATCAATGTGGTGTTTTTGTCCTACTTATTTCTTTTTAAAATGTACGTTTATTATCTTAATTTTTAATTTTTTGTTACCAACTTCAAAAATATATATTTTTTATATTGTTCCTTATCATTTTGATGTGATAATCATATTTAATAGAGTTTTGACTATTTATAACTTATAAAATGTATTTAAAAATTTTTAGCTAAAATTACAAAATGACTCTTAAAAAATTTTTCTTTTCATTTTAGTCCATATATATTTTCCTTTGTTAAATTATAATGTTCATCAGACTAGGCCAGTCCACATGGGTTGGGACTGGCGATTTAGCCCACCTTGCTCCTTTTTGTTTATATTTTGGACGGACATGGCCCAACGTAATTTGGATGAGCAGCACTGGGTCAGCTAGCACCCTTACTCTCTAATGGGCCAACCATGAATTATAGTCACACATCTCTTAAAAACACTAAGTGGAGGAAAGTGTTTTTCATGCATATCTTCTTTAATAAGAATTTGGTTATTTTAAAAAACAAGATGTGAAAAAGTGGCATTAGTCAAGATTAAAATAATACACAATTGGTTAAATTAATAAAATTTAATATTAGCATTATATCAAAATATATTTCTTGAAAGAAGTATTCAACACCAAGGATGAATTATAAAAGAAATATTCACTGGATCCATCTTCTATTATTTATGAGAGGTGAATCTTTTTTATTGGAGAGAAAGAAATTTGACAAAGGTTTCATGTTAATAATTAAGTTGAAAACTTTTAAAATTATAGAAGCTAATGATAATTGTGACTTATATATAATATAATATAATACAAATAACTCTTTTGTTTAACGGGTAATATCTCAACAAACTAGTGGACTCCAGGATAGAATAGTTGTCAAGTACTCAACCTTATGCACTGTTTAGTTGGCCCAAAAAAAAATACTACTGTATAGTTGGGAATTAAAAACCCATTGTTATGGAAGTTTGTTTGATTAGAAATTTACACTTAAGAATAAAAAGCTTATTGCAAGAAATTACTGTGCACATGAATGGATATCAACAGGGGTGAGTCCCCCCGCCCCCCCCCCCCCCCCCCCCCTTTTCCTCAAAAAAAAGGGAAAAATTGGTAGTCCAAGGTTTTGTAACTATTATGTAACCATAGGCAAGAAGGGATGGTACACTATCATGTAATAAATTGGCAATCCTAAGCTTTTTTAATTTCTACTATTTTTTGTGCTTGGTCTTTTATACGGCCTCTTCTCCTTTTCACTATATATATATATATATATATATATATATATATAACTTTTTCCCCTAATGATTGATACCTCAACAAACTAGTAGAATAGCATGTAGAGTACTTGTCAGGCACTCAATCTTATGCTCGGTTTGGTTGGCAAAAAAATTTACTATGTAGTTGAGAAAGGAAAGCACGTTGTTATGGAAGTTTGCTTAGTTGGAGATTTGCACTTGAGAATTATATAACCATTGGCGAGAAGGGAGGCTATGCTGTCATGTAATAACTTGGTAGTTCCAACCTTTTCTAATTTCCACTATTTTTTTGTGGTTAGTTTTTACACATACTCATGTCTTATTTTTTAACCTCTGAACGATAGATAGTTTATTTTTGGGGGGGGGGGGGGGGGGGGGGGGAGGAGTTAGATGGGGTAATGATTCTGAATTGGGTATATATAACAGGAAAGGTTATTATTAGGTTTTAGTTGGGTCAATGTAGTAGGATTGTATTACTGAAAAATAAAATAATATTATTTTCTTTTTTGTCTTGGTCAAGAATATTCTTTTTAGTAAAGAAAAAAATTCATTGCAAGAGCACCAAGGATGTTGCTTAAATACATGGGATAAGTGAAACCTGGACTTAACAACAATATATATGCATCTTTTTATATCAAAGAGGAGTTACCTTAGGAACCACTAATGTAGCCAATTATTAGATTAGTATCTATTTTATAAGTATGTACATATTAATTTTTTTTTAAATTTTGCCCCCCTAAAAACTAATTCTAGATCTATCCCTGATTGTACACTTAGGAATGTCAATTGCATCAAAATTTTGAAGGAATGTTGATTGCTTTGGGAAAATGATAGGATAAATGGCTAAATTGCACTTGGCTTCTACGTCTCTTTAGTCTTGGAATTTTTAGTAGTTTTACTTTTTTAACTGGTAGGAAAAAAATATTTTTAACAACATTTGAAAAATTTAAACATTTTAGTATTCTTTTCTATTTAGTAGCAACTTAAATTTTGATATATTTATGTTGTGTTATAAGAATTAATGAAGAGAGTTGGTATCAAAGCACAAAGACAAACATTTTTTAAACTAAAAAAGTAAAAAATAAATATTTATATGCTTTTTCTTATTATTGTTAATTTTATTGGTAATTAAAAAATATTTTTTGAAAGTGAACAACAAAAGGGTATTTTGGTCATTTGATTATCATTTTTTATTTTTATATTATTTTAATCCAACCATTCATAAAAATGAAATAACATTCTTATTCATTTGAACGTTATGTCAAACATGATTACAGTAATCAAAACTAATTCTATCAAAATCCATTTTTATTTTCATTCATATAAAAATTATTCTAACAACTAAATAAGTATTTAGATTAATCCAAATTTCAAATGATTGGAATTTTATTGTATTCTACATTCTTTTATATCTAAAAAGTTCTCGTGTAAGAAAGATAATGATATAATGAGACTTAGCTACGTGAGACTCACACTCACTATGGCCCATCCCTCTCGGGATCTAATCCAAACTCCACAAGGATTTAACTTTCTGTCCTCATGTTGGTTCAACCTGTGGATTCTTGGGAGGGGCTTTAAATAATCATTGTTTGTGCACTTTTTTTTTTCATGGACGATTTTGCACGTTTATATATGTACATTCATACAGAATAAAGAATCATCCAATTAATTGTTACATGTTTAATTAATCTGTAAAAATGTTATATTTTAACATTTAAAATGTAAAATTATTGACGCTGGTGGTGGACAACTGCACATGGCGCATGCCGCATTGGACACAAATAGTTTTTTGGTTTCTCGCCATAGTCCATATGCGTCCTTGCCTCTCATTTCTTTCATCGTCTACCTTTCACATCACATAACTATTTTTTTTTTTGTAGATCATTTTTTATCTTTCCTTTGTTAAAACTTAATTATAATTAATACATTAACCTTTTTGTACATGATCAATAAGAATTTGAATTTATACATGATCAATAAGAATTTGAATTTATACATGATCGACAAGAATTTGAATTTAAGATAACTTACTGGCTATCTAGATTTTTCATCACTAAAGTATCATCCAGTGGTTTAATAAGTTAATTTTTAAAACATAATAAAATATTTTTAAAACTTTATAAAAAATAAAAACAAGTTTTAATTAAATTTTAAATAAAAAACTTTTTAAGATAATGGGTTTTGCCACTTCAACTTTAAATTAAATCAAGTAATGTTGTGGGCCCAAAAAAAGTACTGTCATCACTATTAAAATTATGTGAATTTTTATTATTAATTAAAATTTAATACATTCTTATTATTTTAAAATTTAAAAAATATTTTATTAATTTTTAAAGTTAATGTATTAATTTTATAATTAATTTTTAGTTTAAAAATATAATATGTAATTTTTATTTTTTTATTTTCTTTCCTGTACTTTTTTATTAGGATTATGTATATTTTAAAATTTTGTCTGAATTAAATTTTTTTAAAAAAATCTTGAGACGCACTCCATTGCATCAGTAATCAATCTATTTAAAACATTCATTTATTTTACTCTCAAAATACTTTTAAGAAAATGGAATTAAGTAGGGTTTAATCAATTTTGGAAAAATTAATATTAGAAAATTTTGGTTTTGTATGTCAATTATCTTCCTTTATCAGTTTGAGTGTATTGTTTTTAGATGGGATTAAACTTATATGTAATCTATTATACTTTTAATATCATTTTTTAATTAAAATATAATAAATATATTACTTTTAATTAAAATATAACAGCTATATAGTTTAGTTGAAAATTATCATTATAAAAAAATGACATTTAGCAATAACTTTATTAGATTGACACTAAAAGCATACTTTTAATAGCGGCTTTATTAGATTAACATTAAAAGTTATCACTAAAATATAATTTTTTATTTTGACAAAATCTTTAGTTGTGATACCCAACAAAAAATCACTACCCAAAATCTTTTGTGGGACAAAAATGTTGTCATTAAATAACTTTTAATAGCAATATTCACAAGTTTGGCACTAAAAGTGACTTCTAGTGGTGACATATAAGAATTGCCACTAAATGTCACTTTTTGCGGCGACTTTTTATCATTACTAAAAGTTTGTCCAATTTTTTTTTTAAGACTTAAAAAATGTTATGCCAAAATTTTTAATGACAACAAGATGTTATCATGAAAAGTGATTTTTAGCAGTGACTTTTGGTTGTTGTTAAAAGTCTGGCAATTTTTTTCATTTAAAAATTTTTATACCAAAACTTTTAGTTAGTGATATTTAGTGGCTACTAAAAATGTGACTAAATTTATCTTTTTTTGGGATCTAAAAATTTTTATGCTAAAACTATTAGTGGTAATCAAATGTTGTCACTCAAAATTTTGGCAACAATTTTTATATATAAAAGTGGTATCATTGAGACTCAAATCAAAGACCCTGAATGCTATATATATATATATATATAACATAAAAGTGTATATATATTATATATATAATATATAAAAACAACAAAATCAGGATATACATTATTTATAATTATAACTATATTTTTAATTTGGCTAAATTCTTTTCATTTCATAAATTACTTTGTCTAATTTATTATTTTTTAGCTCTTTACTTTTTTAAAAAAGTTTTAATACTAATAGAATTTTAATATAATTTGAAAACTCAAGAAGTTCAATATTAAACACTTTTAAATTTTAATCACAGGTAATATTTATTTTTTAATCAAAAATAACTTTTTAAACATTTTAAAATGCACACAATTAGTAATTAAATATTTACAATTTATTAATATTTATTATATTTTTAAGATATAAAATTTAAAATATATATTTAATTATCATTGGTTCAACTACGGTAAGACTAATAAATCATAAATTAGTACTTTTACCAATTCAATAACTAATTTCATTTTAAAAATATTATATATTTAAGATTTATTTATTTATTTATAATTTAATATCATATGATAAAGTCTTTTTAGAATTATATATATCATACTTTTAAAAATAATTTTATAAACAAATTTTAAAAAATACCTTATTTAATCCTAAATTTTATTTTTTCACTTTCTTCTAACCACAAATCATATTTGCACTCTCTTATCTAGTGCTTGTTCATTTGTTCACACCTCTCCTCTTCTCTCTTCATTCAACTCTTCTTCTTCTTCAATCTTCAAATATGCACTCTCTTCTCCAATTCACCTCCTTGTCATTTGAAGCCAATCTTAAAACTGTCTACTTATCTATTTCTTTTCTCAAATTCGAAACCCCATTTCCATTCTACTTTAAATTTGCTTCCTTCTAAATTCAAACTCAAATATGTTTTCAAATCTGCATGCCTCATCTTCTTTTTTTCTTTAGTTAAATGAATGAAGTGGACGATGAGAATAAGAAATAGAAAGCGAGAAATGGCATTGGTTGAAGGGTGTGATAAACTCGATCAAAAAAAGCAACTCAGTATCTTTTTTAGAGGGCTCAATAAAAAAAAAAATTCTGTTTTTGTTCATAAATGTAATAAAGTGAGTAAAAGATCTTAGTAATGTAGTTTTAGGAGTTATACAATCATTAATCAAAAATTATAAAAATAAACTAAATAGATAATTCTATTATAATTATTTAATTTCTAATTAAAAAGATAATTACAAATTTATTTATGAAATAAATCTGTACATCATTTATTAAAATTTCAATAATTATCTCACAAAAAAAATTAATGTAATTTAAATAATCACAAAGAATATATTTATCACTTAAGCTTTTTTATTTATATATTAATTATCAATTATTTCTTTTTATTTATTCTCTATCCAGTTTTATGAGTTATGTAATTATTCATAAAAATAAAAAATAAACTAAATAGATCATTATATTATAATTATTTAATTCCCAATAAAAAATAATTAATTTTATAAATTTGTACAATATTTATTAAAATTTTAATAATTATCTCATAAAAAATTAATATTAATTTAAGTTAAATAATTCCAAAAAGTGTATTTATCACTTAAGTTATTTTTTTTTTAATTCATATATCAATCATTGATAGTTTCTTTTTATTTATTCTTTATAAAAAAATTTTAGCTATCTAATCAATAATCAAAAACAAAAAATAAACAAAATGTATAGTTCTATTTAATTATTTAATTTCTAGTTAAAGAATAATTATTGAAATGACGGAACGCGTAGAGTTGCAAACCTTTATCCCTCACCTCTCCAATCTCTATTCTTCTCCGTAATACAACATATTATACCTCTCTTCCTATGAAATAATCAAATAGATAATTGTTAATATTTTAATAAATATTGTACAAATTTATTAAAATATTAATATTTATTTCATAAAAATTTATGTTAATTTAATTTAAATAATGCCAAAGAATATATTTATTATAAACTTTTTTTATTTATATAACATTTATTGGTAGTTTCTTTTTAATTATTTTTTGTATAGTCTTTGGAAGATAATCGAAATAGACAATTTTCTTCTCAAATTAAACAATGGATAATTACTTGATTGTATTATGCATTTATTATAATATATTGTTATGGATTGGGGATTGAAATAGATCTATGTTCGATAGGCATTTTATCTAGATATATTTTTGTTTTGTGGTTTAAGATTGGTTTCTCATACTATGAAAATTGACACTCTTTTTTAAAATAAATCTGCTATAGTTTTTTTCTTTTTAGTTTTATTCTTCCATTTGTAGCATAAGACATGTATTGCATTAGTTTCCTGCATGTACTATCAGTTTTCTTTTCTCTGTGTATAATGATCAAAATAGTGATTACCAAACATAGTGATTTGCAGTCATCATCATCAGTTTTGCTATAAAACTGGTTGCCACATATCTGTAGGGCTTAGGGTAGTATTTTAAGGCTAAGTAGTTGCTTCATAAGGGAGTGGGCAGAATTAAGTAGACATTTTGATAGAAAGACAAAGACTTCTTTAAGTTTGAACCTCATTGTCGTAGCTTATGAGCATGAGGAAATTATAAGTATATTTCATTTATTCTTGAAATATTATGTAAGCAACTTGAAAAAAAATAATTGTATCCTTATAAGAATAAGTAAGTTACGTTGGAGTTATAAAGGAAGCAATTAGTTAGGTTTCTGTTATAACAGAAGCTATAAATATCAGAGGCCAAGGAGTTTCATGACTAGCTATTGAATCAATATAGATTGTATTGTCTTGCATTTAGTTTTCTTCTTTGTTCTATATCGTTACTAAACCTTTCATGGTATTAGAGCTCTCTTCCAAAATGGAAGTTCAAAATCCAACACTGCAAAAGAGTGATCTCACTATTTTCAATCATTCGATCTCAGTGAAACTTGATTCAAACAATTTTCTACCATGGAAGCTACAAATTTTGGTGTCAATCAAAGGCTCTGAGTTACAACATTTTCTTGAAGATCCACTGAAAATCCTTATGAAGTTTAGGTCTAAGGAAGACAAAAGTAAAAGGAAGTTCAATGAAGAATCCCTATTTTGGATCAGACAAGACCAACTACTTCTCTCTTGGTTACTCTCCTCAATGACGGAGCCCATGATTACAAGAATGGTTGGTTGTGATACAACTTTTCAAATATGGAGCCATGTTCAAACATTATTTGCTTCATAGACTCGAGCAAAGGTCGGGCAATACAAGGCAATTCTACAAAACACCTAGAAGGCAAATCTATTAATGGCAGACTATCTGCTAAAGATTAAAGGTATAGTAGATGCACTTACTACTATAGGCAATCCTATTTCAGAGTCTGAACATATAAAAGCAATCTTTGAAGGTCACATAGAGGATTATGATCCATTTATAATTACAAGATTAGATCCATATACTATAGTAGACATTAAGTCTTTACTCATGACACAAGAAGCACGATTAGGAAAACATACACAAGTAGTCGATCAAGCAACTGCCAATTTGGCCAACCTTGCTCTCAAAAATGGAAAAAAGTAACAACTTTAATACCAAAAGTAACTACACCAATGGCTTTCAAAAAGGCAGTAGTTGAAACTCCTACTCATGAAGGAGAAGCAGGGGTCGAAATTCTGGAGGCAGAACAAGCAGTCAACAGTGTTAGCTCTGTGGCAAAATTGGTCACACAATTTGGACATGCTGTTATCGATTTGATCATAACTTTTCAACAACAACATGCAAAGATAGAAGATATATAGCAAGCTTTGTATTCAAAGCATGGTCAATTTTCAAAATCTTACCCACAACATTTTGTGAATTCTAATCATAACAAGCATGCAATGGTAGCAACTTATGACTCAATAGTTGACCCTCATTGGTACCCATATTCTGGAGCTAGTCATCACCTTACTTTTGATTTAGCAAATCTGCAACAAAAATCCTCCTATAATGGTTTAGAGTATATCTATGTTGGTGATGGCACATGTCTAAAAATTAATTCCATAAGCCATTCTCATGTCTCGATTCCTTCTTCCTCTTCTCCTCTTGTTTTGTCAAATCCTTTACATGTACCAAGTATCACAAAGAACCTTTTAAGTGTGTCAAATTTACTAAAGATAATAATGTCTTTCTTGAATTTCACCCATCTCATTGTCTTGTAAAATAGGTAGGTACTCAGAAGATTCTCATGGCAGGTAAACTACATAAACATCTCTATGTTCTTGATCTTAATCTCAGTAGTACTTAAATTCCAAATTTTTCTTCTCTTGATAACTCTAAATTCATCTATCAAGTCCCTCCACAATCCTCAAAGTCAGTTTCAGTTGCAGTAGCCATCAATGTTGAAGAACCACCTAGCAAATCTACTAATTCTATTTCATGTAGTTACACTAATACAAATTCCATCCATGCAAATTCATTTTTAGTTTCCTCAAATGTAAATCTCTAGCATAATAGGCTTAGTCATCCTTCTCTTCATACTATCAAAACTGTGATGAAGTGTAATATTCCTATCAATAATAAAGTTCCTTTTTCTTTTTGCAAATCATGTGCTCTTGGGCAAAACTCATAAGCTTCCTTTTCACCGTTCTTCTACAACTTACAACTCTCCTCTTGAACTAGTTCATAGTGATATATACGGCCTTTCACCAGTCCCATCTAAATGTGGCTATTGATATTACATACACTTTATTGATGAATTTTCTCAATTCTTCTAGATTTATCCTAGAACTTACAAGTCAAAAGCATTTTCCAAATTCTTGATCTTTAAAACACAAGCAGAACACCAATTTGGTACAAAGATTAAAGCCTTTTAATCTAACTGTTGGGGAGAATACTGTTCCTTTATAAAGTTCTTTACCACTCATGGTATCATTCACAAACACAGTTTTCCATACACACATGAACAAAATGGTCTTGTTGAAAGGAAGCATAGACACATTGTTGAGATAGGATTATCTATGCTAGCCAATGCCTCTCTTCCTCTCAGCTTCTGGGATTATGCTTTTCAAGCTGCCACCTACATTATAAATAGACTACCCACTTCTATTTTGAAAAATATATCCCCATATGCAAAACTTTTTGGGTCTATTCCTGATTACACTTGGCTTAAGGTTTTTGGCTACTCGTGTTTTCCCTATATTCATCCTTTTCAATCTCACAAATTCAACTTCAAGTCCCTTGAATGTCTCTTTCATGGTTACAATCAATCTCACAAAGGGTATCTCTATCTTACTCCTACCGGTAAAATGTTCATCTCCTGACATGTTATGTTTAATGAGACTTCATTTCCTTACTTGATAGTCTTTGCTAACTCACCAGATCAGTCATCTTCTCACACTTCCATGCCCTATCCTTCAGCACATCCATCATTATCCCATGTAAATGGTCAAATGATTCCACACTTAAACACTCCTATAATGCCATCACCTCATTCTCTGTCTCACCATTCTACTTCTTCTAATTTCTGTATTGATTTGACATATGCCAATAATAATTCTACTAGTGTGGCTACTGGGATACGTAGTGATCAGATGCTTGCTATTGGTATGAATAATGGTCAGTTGTTTATTACTCGTGTGAATTCACATTCTAATCATTCCATGGTTACCTAGTCAAGAGCTAGTATTCTAAAACCTCGGGTTTTCTTGACTAAGTCAAAACCAACCACAGTTGATGAAGCCTTAAAAAGCTTAGTTTGGAAGCAAGCCATGGAAGAAGAGTATAAAGCACTGCAAAAGAATAACACCAAGACATTAGTATCTTTACCACCTAGTAGATCTGCTATAGGACGTAAATGGGTATATTGAATCAAGTATAACTCTGATTGTAGCATACAAAAGTATAAAGCTCACCTAGTTGCAAAAGGATTTCATCAAAAAGAAGGTTTTGATTACTTAGAAACCTTTAATCCAGTGGAAAAGCCAGCAACAATTTGGTTGTTCTTATCTTTGGCACTAACATTCGGTTGGACCCTAAAGCAGATCGATGTTAATAATGCATTCTTGAATGGTAAATTGAATGAAGTTGTTTATATACAACAGCCAAGTGGATTTGAAAATCAAAACAAAAGCTTAGTTTGTAGACTGAACAAGGCCTTATATGGATTGAAGCAAGCACCATGGGCTTGGTATGAGAAACTCACCTTTACACTTAAACAGTTTGGCCTCTATGGCAGCAAGTGTGATAGCTCCTTCTTCACAAAAGTTACATCTCATTATACTCTCTATGCTCTTATCTATGTGGACAAAATTATCATCACTAGTTCCTCTATTGAAACTATTCAAAATCTCATAACCAAGTTAAATAATGTCTTCTCTTTAAAAGATTTAAGAGACTTGCATTATTTCCTTGGCATTGAAGTTTAGAGAGCTTTGGATGGAACCTTATTATTATCTCAAGCAAAGTATGTGAAAGACTTGCTTCTAAAAGTAAATATGGCTGCTTCAAAAGGCATCAAAATTCCCATGGTCTTTGGTCTACAATTGTCTAAATATGGCAGTGATAGCTTCAAGGATCCACAGCTATATCGGTCCATAGTAGGTGGTTTGCAATATGTAACATTAATAAGGCCTGAAATTACTTTCTCTATTAACAAGGTATGCCAATTTATGCATAATCCTCATAACTCTCATTAGTCAACTATAAAACGCTTGCTAAGACATCTCAACGGTACTCTACAGCAAGGACTTCATTTAACAAAGTCTTCTCCTGATGTTCTGCAGTTTAGAGCATTTTATGATGCAGATTGGGCCTCTGATGTAGATGATAGGTGCAACACCTTAGGCTTTTATGTGTATCTTGGTCTAAATCTGATTTCCTAGTCATCAAAGAAACAACACAGTGTCTAGGTCTTCAACAAAAGTTGAATATCGCATTGTTGCAAATGTAGTTGTTGAAGTCATATGGTTACATTCATTACTATCTAAATTAGACTACAAATTAACTCTTCCAACCATATGCTATGATAACAGAAGTACTGTTCTTATGTCTACTAATCCAGTTTTGCATGCCAAGACCAAGCACATTGAACTTGATCTCCATTTTGTGTGGGACAAAGTCATTAATGGAGATATTCAGCTAATGCATATTCCTTCATGTAATCAAATTGCTGATGGCTTTACAAAGGCCATTTCTAGCTCCAAGTTTAGCAACTTCAAAAACAGTTTACATGTCACTGATCTAGAATGTATCAATTACAATAGGGGTCGATAAAAAGAGTAGCAGTCAGAAGAGTAGAAAAATAGGGAAGTTGTAATTCAAGGAAGGTATAAGAATAAGTAAGTTACATTGGAGTTATAAAGGAAGTAGTTAGTTAGGTTTCTATTATAACAGAAGCTATAAATATCAGAGGCCAAGGAGTTTTACGACTGATATTGAATCAATACAGATTGTATTGTCTTGCATTCAATTTTCTTCTTTGTTTTATATCGTTACAAAACCTTTCAATCTTAAAAATATTCACCCAGCAACAACTTTATTCTTATTAACAAATTTCCTTTTAACATGGTAATCGTATTCATACATATATGGTTTAGTCACCCCCAGAGCATAATATGATATGTACACTACAAAAAAATAGATTTTTAGTAACGGCTTTTAGCGACGACTACAAAAAGTTGTCACAAAAAAATATTTTTAGCTGCGACTTTATTAAGTTGTCGCCAAAAGTTATCATTAAAATACTATTCTTAATTTTGAAAAAATTTTTAGTGACGACAAAAAAATTGCCACTAAAACTATTTAGTAGCAATAAAAAATTGCCGCTAAATACTTTTAGTGGCGACATCAATACTGTCGTCACTAAAAAGTCACATTTAGTGGCGATTTTTAGTTACAACTACAAAGTCGTCACTAAAACTAACTTTTAGTAGCGACAAATTGATTTTGTCACTAAAGGTCACTTTTAGTGGCGACACTTATTGTCACTAAAAGTTTTGTATCATTTGTAAAAATTTAAAAAATTTAAAAATTTTTTGTTAAAATTTTTTGTCAAAAGTAACTTTTAGTGACAATTATTTTAGTTACCACTAAAATTTTTAGCACAAAATTTTTATTAATTTGAATTTAGAATTTTTTTTAAAAGTAGACAAATACATTAAAAAAATAAATTATACTTATAAATATAACTTTATAAAAAAAATAAAATGTTTAATGTTACTAATATTAATTAAATTTTATATATAAATAACTTGAAGTAATCTTTTTATAAATTTTTAATAAAAATAAAAAAATATTTTACATATAAATAAGTTAAAAAAATATTTTTATATGTAGGTGCAATAACACTTCATTACATTGAAACAAATAAACCTTAAATCATTGTTTTTACTAATTGAATGATTAGTTTGGTTTTAAAAACATTACACATTTTAGAGTTAATTGTTTATAATTTAATATTGTATGATAAAGTCTCTTCAAAATTATATATATATATATATATATCATTTTTTTAAAAAGAGTGTTATAAAAATAATGCATAATTAATCATTTTCCTCACCTTTCCAATTTCTATTCTATTGTGTAATAAAGAAGATCATGAATGAAATAGATAATTATTAAAATATTATTCAAATATATGAAAAATATCCTTCCCATATTTCTAAATCTCACATCAACTCAAGCATAGCAGTAGGGCAGGAGAGAAAATTGTTCCACTTCCAAGTGCATTTAGTCATTTCAACTCTAGATTCACCAGCGACAAGTGTTGGAGTCAAATTTGTGAGAATGTTTAAGGCAATTAGAGACCTGACTGAGTTTGTGGATGGAGGTTGTCCCTATTCAAACCTTTAAATTCACTTACATTAGAGACCATCGATGAAGATATTGTTGAGGATTATGATGATGATCAGCTATAGCCTGCTTAGTAACGGATGATACTAATATTTTTGAAATAGGCTTTTTTTTAGTGTTTTATTTTAAAAATACACATTAATGTAATTTGTAACCCAATTAGTACTTGTAATGTAGTTGAGTTTATAATAATCACCTTGTGTTGTGAACTTTAGAGCTCGCTAACAGATGTGATGACACTAGAATTGAGATTCATAATGAGTGACCTTAATTACAACAAATTCTACCATATATGTGCACATGGCCAATTAATAGATCATGTATGAACACGTGCCTATTTTCCTTTATGGACATGATGCATATTTTATCTTAATTAAAATATAATTAATTTGACAAAATATGTTTTATCTTTATCTTTTGTTGATAAAAATATAATTAATAGGCACGTGTTCATAACTTAGGAAAATAAATATTAGAAGAATCCTCTAATAAAAAGCAAAGCAATTGAGGAGGGGGGAGTAAAATGAAAAGATGTTGAGTGAGAAAGATATTTTTCTATTTATTTGGAATTGTTAATTAAAACGCATAGCTCACCCACAAAGTGAGAGGGGTAGTTGACATTTATTTGTGTAATATATTATTAAACCACAATTTAAACTCCTTTTTTTTCATATCAAACTTAGCGTTTAAGAAAACTATAGTCAACAGAGATGGAATGCATTTTTAAAATTATAAAGGTAAAATAAAATTATTCTTGTAATGTTTATACTTTTGTAAGATTCTTGAGTTAATTTTTATTATTTAATTATTTAATTTAATATTTGTTATCAAATTTGTATTAATAATTTAATATGATTGTTTTGCAAATTATATATTGAGTTAATTTTACTTTATTATTTATGTAAAATTATATATTATTTTAATTTTTATGATTGTCTTGAATATGTAAATCATACATATTCAAGACAAAAAAAATTAAAATCATACATATTAACTTTAAAATTTAATGAAATTTTAAAGACAAAAGAAAATAATTTATCCTAAAAAAAAATAAAGACGAAAGCGATTGAATGAATGGCAAAATTTTAATATCCTGAATGGAATGGGTTGAAAAAATAATGAAATACATTAATAAATGAAAAAGAAATGAAAAAGTAGGATAGAGTGGGAATGCTTGAAAGCAAATATATTCAAAATTCCATTACTCGTTTGCTCATTATGTGTCAATCGAAATTAACACTAAAATTGTATCTACTTATGTAAATTCAAAATGTCATCTCTATTTTACTTCCTTTTTTTTAGAATCCTTCTTTTTAGCATTATATAATCATTAATCAAATATACAAAATAAATGAAATAGATAATGTCAAATGTAATAGCACTATACAAGGGTTTATCCTCTAAAATATTTATAATAGCACTTGTTTGTGAAATAAAAAAGGTTTATTTATTAAAATTTGCTATAGAGTTTATTATTCACAAATTATTATTGTATGCTAAAATTATAATTAATTGTTCAAGATTAAAAATTAAATTTAAAAATCAAAGGGAAAAAAAGGATTTGCATAGTTATGTGTTTCTTTTGTCATATTCAAAACTTTATTATTTATTCATTCAATCATTCAATCATTCAATCATTCCTCTCTTTTTATTTAATCTTCAAATTTAGATTCTCTTCTTCAGGGTTATCTATATATCTACTTATATGCTTCTTATCTCAAATTCAAAATCTAGATTTTAGCATTATATAAAAATTAATCAAACATACAAAATAAATCATTAATTAAAAAATAAAACTATAAATAATTCTTAGATAAATAATTCTTACGTAAATAATTATAGTCTATTTGCTTTTTAAAAATTTTAATTTTTTTACTTAATTTTATGAATTATTATTTACTAATTAATTAAAAAAATAAAACTATAAATAAAACTATAAATAAAACCATCACAAAATATCAAATATTAAAGTTTTTTTTAGTTAAGTTTTAAGAAACTAATAGATTATTATTTATAATTTTTTAGTAATAAATTAAAATTAGAATTCATTAAATTAATATATCAAAAATTTCAATATTCCATAAACTCATTTTAATTCCCTCCCTCCCTCCACGTTTGATCAGTTTTTATTAGCTTTTTTCAATTCCCTCCATCCAGACACTCATCCCTCCAGACACCAACGTTGCAGCAGCTTCAGCCCTACCCTAAGCCCCAACTTCTGAAGCAGAGCAAACAAAAGAGGCTGAGCAAATGAGGGAGAAGAAGAATGAAAGCTGAGAAAATGAGGGAGAAGAAGAATGAAAGCTGAGCAAATGAGGGAGAAGAAGAATAAGAATGAAGGCTGAGAAAATGAAGGAGAAGAAGAATGAAGGCTAAGCAAAAATTGAATCTCTTGCCATTGTAAGCTTGATTTTAGTTGGGTAAACCTCTAAAATGCTTCTTCATCCATAAATGCCCTAGTTTCTGATTTATAGAGGAAGTATAAACTCTAGGTTTTGTAAATTCGGATTTTTGATTTAATATTCCAGTTCCATGCCTTGTAGTAATGGTTCCTTTTGATTTGGGTAAGCCTTAATTAATAATTTTTAATGAGAATGAGCAAAAATATGATGATTTTTATGGTTTTCTTAGGGAGGGTAGCCATGGATGTGAATTTGGAACCTCAAATTCAATCTTGATACTTTAATGGTCACATAATGCTTCTTTAAGCTTGGGTAGACCTTAAATGATGATTTTTAATAAAGATGAGCCCTAATGTGGCAATTTAGCATGAGTTTACTATTAGGACAAACACATGTGAATTCTATGGAGGATGGAGGATGTTTGGGATTAAGAGCTTTAAATGGTTTAGTTGGCATGAAAATATAGTATGGTAGTTTATATGAAAAGAATTTCAAAGAATAAAACTGATTGTGATGTTGAATTTTCTCTTGTTCAATAGGTTAAGTTTTCTTGCACTGATTGTTGGACACCTTGTTGGAACCTTGTTGGAGTTACAGAGGTAACCTAAAGTTATTTCCTCTTATATGCATTATGTGTTGTGTATTGCATGTGAAATGACTCAAGTGATTGTGATGTCTCTCTACATTATGCCCAAGTGTAACACCATAAGTCTAGCTCATCTCATGCCTTTGAATAGTATAATTATCATGAAACATACACATAATTCTAATAGAGGAAGCATGAAAATTTAGATTTTTATTTGCAAGTCATCATATCCAAAAACCTATTCGGTGTCACGTGGACCGGGTAAACTCATACTATGCCCCCTCATATTTAATTTCATTATTACAACTCATTTGTATCACAAAAACCCACCTAGAACTCTTGGAAATCGAAAGGAGCTATGGGAAATGGGTATTCATTCTCGGACAGCACTGGCCTCAATTCTGGGCAAGCTTCGGAAAATCATAAATAAATATAGAAAAATTAAAATCATGCAATATTGGTCATTTTGGGAATCTATGGATGTCTAATTTACACTAAAAATACGTATAGAGCATAAAATTTATCACAAAGGACGTTTGACATCCAAAAAGGTCCAGAGGTCGCTGCTGCCTGGGCTGCTGTTTCAGATTACTGATACAAACTTCTAAAATTCATAACTAATTATATAAAAATTGAAATCACACAAATTCGGTCATTCTGGAAAGCTACAAATCTTAAATTTATGATAAAAATAATTCTAGAATGAAACAAATACGTTTAGGCAGCTGGACCCTATGGAACAGTAATCGGACTCATGGGGAGCTACTGATGCTGACAGTTAACTTCAAACATGCATAACTCACTACTCAGACCTCCAAATGAGGTGATCTCAGTGGCCATAAAATCTTATGACCTCTAGTTTATGCATGTAAAATTTCATAAGAATTTGACACCATTTGGCCATCGGGTGACACAGAATTCAAAACTGCCAGTATGAACAGTACCCATACCAGAATCCATGAAAAATCCCAACTTTGAAAATTCATCAAATATTCTCTAGGTCTCCAAAAATTATGATCTTTAGCTTCCCAAAAATATCTTAATGAGAGCTAACTACATGACAATTTTCAGAGCAAGACTAACTCATTTGGCTAAAAAATGGTATATGGTTCCATTATGGTCAAGTTTGGCTCCATATTGGGTACCAAAATTGCCAAATGGATTTCCTTTGGTCTTTGCACCTTTTGGGCAAGTCTAAGAGTACATTTAAGACTTGTGTGAGCTGCCCAAATGGTCCTAAATCTCATGCATCTCATTTTGGCCATTCAACCCATATTTATGCACACTTCCATCATACTTTCATATTGCATAATTTGGCATCTCATGCTCAAAATGTAGGCTAGAAGTCATACATCATATTCATATATTTAAACATCATATAATATTATATTTAGATGTGTCTCAAGAGTCATGGTACATTTACAACAACATATACATCAAGAAACACAATTATGGTTCTAAAATGGCTAAAGCTAGACATAGACTTGTCATTCTTCCTTCTTCATTGATGTTGGTTCCCTTCACCATAGTTATTTGGTCCACCTAGCATGTTAGATCATTGGAGAGGAGGGGATGAGATTCAAAGAATCCCAATAGCTCATCTCCTATTCCATCACACATAATATGTGCAAGCAAGTTTCATATATGCATGCATGGAGAAAGTAGAAATCATAGGCATTTTAAAGCAACTTTGGCATGTGAATCAATCATGCAAGACATTCAAGAGCTCACTAAGTGTTTGGATTGGCCTCACACTTCTCCTCATGAATTTTGGACTTGCCTCACCCATTCTTTAAGCACTTTGGACTCAACCATACTCTTGGGAGCCCACTTTGCTTTTGGGAGACTCTTTACTTTGTCTCAACCAAGCTCAAGGGTTCTTGGCTCATCCTTACCAAAGGGAAGAGTTCTTGTCCTTTCCATACTCAAGTAAACTCACACAAACATCATGTAATCATTTGAAAACATAACATAGCATCAAGCATCATGGCATATAAAGGCATGCTAGCATACTTTTCTTAGCTTGAAAATACACATACACACATTCTAAAACAAGCTAAACACACATCCATGTATGAAAGAAGGTGGAGAGAGCTACCTTGCATAATTTCACACACTTTTTCCTTAGCTTTCAAGCCTCCTCTTTTAGCCACACACCCACAAGTTGGTGGAAATAGTGTCTCTTGGCCTAGACACATCAAAAGAAACATGAATTACTCATAGGAACAAGCCTTGGCATTATATACACTTTACAAGATGCTACTTTGGTTTATGGCTCAATTATGCTTCTATAAGGCACTTAATGAAGCAACTTCAAGAATTCATGATCTTGGCTCCCTTCTCTCCTTTAATCTATGATTCTTGACTCCATTTAGACTCCTTGGAGTCATCACACAATTATTTTAAAGAGCCTAGCTAGGAGTTGCTTCATTATGCTACATTATGGAGCCTACACTTCCATCTCACTATCTATGGCTTCTAAAATTTTTCCAAGGCTTCCTCTCATCCTCGTCCATCCTACATGACTCAAAAATAAGCTTGAAACAAATTAAAACTTCCCATTGGTACTCTTTCTAGCCTAGGTCGACATTATGGAAGTATTTGGGGTTCAAGGGGTTTTCAATTTTTTCTTGATGGGAGAGTCACTTGGGAGACTTCCTAGAGGTCTTAGAAGCTCAATTAAACACTTACATAGCCTAGGAAATTCATGAATCAAAACAGATTTTACAAACTTTTCAAGAATCCTACACTTTGGTAACTTGAAATTCAATGGCTTTACTTGGTTTCCTTTGCATATTCTAAATTCCCACACCCTAATTCATGTAATTCATTCTTGGTTTGGCCAGAAATTTAATCCCTCATGGCTGGTCTTACATGGGGGGGGGGGGGGGGGGAATTGAAGAGAAGAGGAGCAAGGAGACCTAAGCTTAGGAAGTAGCAAAATACCTTGGATTCTTGGTTTTCTTGGTTTGTTCTTCACTTGGTTAGCCTCCCCTCACCAAATCCAAAAATTTCACCTCTATTCTGCCTTCAAAACAGCACCAAATTAAATGCCAAAACCATAAGAAGGAAGAGGAAGAAGAGGAGAAGAAGTTTAACAAGGCAAGGAGTAGAAAAAAATGGCTAAAACTTACATTTTTCAAAGCTTCTTCTTCCTTCCTTGGCCTCCCCTCTTGTGCGCCACTCTTAGCCCTTCTTAATTCTGTTTTAACGTGTGAGAGAGTGGGTGAGGAGATCTGAGCAGAGGAGGGACGTTTTTTATAAGCTAGGGATTCATTTAAGCAATTTTCAGAATTTGCAATTTAATCCTTCTTTGTAGTTTTGTTCGTTTGGGCTCATTTCAACTCCTTTTTGAAATATTTATTTTCCATCATATTTCTTAGGCTCTTAATCATAAGAATTGTTTTTGGAATCACTCAAAAAGGATATAAAACCATTCCGAACCGTTCGGTCAAAGTTTCGGTCAACCAACGGCCGAAATTGCTCACCGGAGGGGTTTCAACTGTTCTAGGGGTTCCCATGGTATTTTGGGCCTCTGAGAATTCCGAAAAGCTCAAATTTCCATTTAAAAAGCCCTCTTATGAGATTTCAAAATTTTTCAAAAATTACAAAAATACCCCTATTTTCTTCAGCAAATTTTCTGAACTCTTCTGGCTTTGGTTTTTGGGCATGTCAAACTTTAAATTCTCATTTTCTAATATTTAAAATTTTATCATAATTTTAGTTGACCCCAATTCCTTCTATTTCGAGGACTTCCTTTTATATTTGGCCTATTTCTGACGTTTACGGAGAAATCGAACATTGCATTTCTCACGTTTACGGAGGAATCGAATGTTACACCAAGCCTCTTTGCATCATTATTATTAGACATTGCATTCTATATTGCATGGTTATGTTATTATATTATATCAGACACTGCATGGTTATCTCATCCCCCCTTCTATCTTAGCTCCTCCAATGAGGAGAAGACCACGAAAGCTAGTAGCAAGTAAAGCTAAGTGTTATAGTGATATATGTAGTTTCTTTTGTAAAATGCATATATGACATGTAACTTCCCTGGATAATTTGAAATATATACCTATGGCAATGAAGGAAGATTTGAGAAAAAATCTAATACTTTGATGTATTTGGTATGACATAAATACAATTATTTTGATTAGTGTTTTGTGGTTCTTGTGATATTATTGTGGACTCTTAATATTACTAATTTGAATGTATGATGGTTGGTTGTGGGCTCTCTAAAGCTCTAAGTAACATGGTAACTTGTATGTAGTATAAGGAACTTAGGTAGTCATATTTTGATCTAGAGATTTTTTGGAAGTTTGGGAAGTTCAAGTAGTCTTGAAATATGAGTTGAAACTTGTTAGAAGTGTTGGGGTGGTTAATGGAATGGTGTAAGGCCATTATTTGCACATATATACTCTTCAGTGTGAAATTTAGAACCTAAATAGGTAGCTTTGGAAAGGGATGCATTTGCAAGATCAAATGGTTGAGTCCAGGTCTAACACTTGGCAAATAGGAAGAGGATATTTAGAGGTTTAATTCAAGCTTAAGATGGTAATTTTTAGATTTATATAGAATATTTTCTAAATTTTCAAAATTCATGACAGCAAAAGATGAATCAAGTGAATCTGCAGAATTTATGACCCTGACCAATTCTGTTGTCATGCAATTTTTTAGGAACAAAAGAGGTAGGATTGGGCTAAAATCTTTACAACATAAAATAGACATATAGAGCTTTAATTAAAGCCAAAGTTTACAAAATTTAGAGATCCCTTACTCAAGTTATAAACTTCTACATTTTTGAATCAGAATATGCTCTTTTGAGAGGAAATTAAAACAAGAATCTCAAAATTGAAGGCTAAAACATACTTTTTTTTAGGAAAATAAGTGACCGAACCTCCTTTGGCATTCTTCATTGCATAGATCTCAAAAAAATACCCAAATTCAAAAAAAAAATCACCTTAAATGGACTACTATGCTCAAAGTTATAACTTTTAGAAGTTTAAGAGTTTAGAAATTTAGGCCGCGGCTTGGTGGATCTTCGCCATGGCTTGAATGGGTATTAAGGCAACTAAATGCATTATGATAGGACTATACTGCAGCTTGAATACTCCTTGCTGTGGCGTAGTTTGATTCTGTAACTCTCGAACAAAAATATCAAAATTGTGCCGCGGCTTGATATGACCACGTTGCAGCGTGATTCTCTACTGGAACTAACATATGCCAAATCACGATTCTCGCCGTAGCTTGATATGACCACGCCGCAGTGTGATTCTCTACTGGAACTAACATATGCCAAATCACGATTCTTGCCGCGGCCTAAAATACCCACGCCGCGACGTAAATCACCTACTGGAACTAACATATGCCAAATCACGATTCTCACCGCGACTTAAGATAACCACGCTGCGGCGCAACTTCGTTCTGTAAGCATTGTGCCGTGGCACAATATTCCTTGCCACGACGCTCTTCAATTATGTTTGAACTCTGGCCCTGATTCAATAGTTTTAGTCAAGACTCTAATTACTTTTGATCCAAACACTTAAATATTCATCCCAATTATTTGGTACACCTTCTAACGACTAGATTACCTGGTTTTATTGACATTTGATCTCCTATCTACCTCCATAAACTAGCATTTATCATTTAAGGACTTAGGGATTAGCTAAATTAATCTAACTTTGCTTTCTACCAAAACTTTAAACATTGTATCAACCTTTATTATCTAGCTTATCTTACTCATTCATAACCATTTGACATAGTTCAAAGTAAGAATACATGGTAAGGCTCTATTAAAATTTGCTTGAATTCAAAGTGCGCAACAGGAAAATTTCTTATTTCGCGTTTCGTGGACCATCTAATTGCATCCATGATCACATGAATACGTGGGAATGTACTAAAATGGTCTGCTAAACATGTCTCAAAGGAGCATAAACCCAGAAATCAAAATCTCTAACTCCCACAAGAATACATACACCATATATGGCCATCAAATGTTCAAAGTCTACACTTCCATTCATTTGGCATCAAGTTTCATACATACATCAAATATTTGGATATTTACACATGTTCAACTGATTACAAAACATTTCCCACATAAGGTTACATCATATGCCACCCATATAGCTACAAAATGGACAAAACTACACATATTGTTGTCAAACTTTCATCTTCCTATTTGTTGGCTTCCATTTCCTTGCTCATTAGCTCCACCTAGCATATTAAGACATTAGAGAGGAGGAAATATGCAATTCAAGTCTTAAAAATGCACACATGAGTACAATGGGTGACATGAACATTCAAGAAGCATTCTCAGCTTGTAACTGATTGAATTACAATTTCTTATTCATAATGTGATTTGTTCCTTGCAACTATAAGAGAAATTGAAAGTGTGGCTTGATTACGATATGGTTCTTATTGCTGAAATTTTATTGCCTATGTTACCTAATGTAGAAAATAGAGAAAGAAAGAGAATAAGGATGGATAAAAGTTAGATAATGATCAGGAACAGAGCTGATCCAAGATATATACGAGGAGTGGATAGTTTTCTCCAATGGGCATTTAATCAATCAGGGGTTAGTGATATGATTCATTGTCCATGCAAAGTGTGCAGGAACATAGAGTTCAAGCTAAGACATAGAGTAAGGGAGGATCTATTCAAAAAGGGTTTCTGTGAGAGTTACCAAGTGTGGGATTCACATGGAGAACTTCGTCATCGTACCCAAAGTCGCCCGTAGGAGGTTGATCAAGGTGTGCAAGAAGATAATGATGACATTATTGAGATGATCAACGATGCATATGGGCATACAGAAAGAGAGGCGGGGACATACGACTCTGAAGATAATGACCCACTAAATATACAAGCTAGGCATTTCTTCGAGCTATTAGAGGATGCTAAGACTGATCTATATCCAGGTTGTAAAAAAGCTTCTAAGTTATCTTTCATTGTAAGACTACTTCATTTGAAATGTTTCAACCATTGGAGTAACAAGTCTATGGATGCCTTGCTTAGCTTATTCAGGGATGTGCTTCCAGAAGGAGCACTAGTACCAAACTCTTATTATGAAGCGAAGAAGGTTATTCGAGAGCTTGGATTAGACTATACCAAGATTGATGCATACGAAAATGATTGCATTTTGTATTGGAAGGAGCACGTTGATGCCCAAAGATGTCCTAGATACAACCTATCCAGATGGAAGTCAGATGGGCATAGAGGCAAGAAAGTCCCACACAAAGTGTTATGCCATTTTCCCATAATGCCTAGGTTACAAAGGCTATATATGGCTCATAACATAGCTAAAGAGATGAGGTGGCATAAGGATGCACGAAAGGATGATGGTGTGTTAAGACATCCATCTGATTCCATTGCATGGAAGACCTTTGATGAGGAACATCCCAACTTCTCTAGGGACTCTAGAAATGTTCGCTTTGGCCTAGTAAGTGATGGGTTCCAACCTTATGGCAATATGAGTGCTGCACATAGTATATGGCTAGTGGTGTTAGTTTCTTATAATTTACCACCCTGGCATTGCATGAAACAACCATACTTTATGATGACACTCCTAATTCCAGACCCTAGATGTCCAGGTGATGAAATAGATGTATATCTACAACCAATGATTGACGAGCTACAACATTTATGGGAGGAAGGGATGGAGACATATGATGCCCACTTACAATCGAATTTTAGGATGCGAGCAGTTGTATTATGGACAATAAATGACTTCCCGGCATATGGAAACCTTTCAAGGTGGTCAACTAAAGGGAAGTTAGCATGCCCTTGTTGTTATAAGGACACACATTCAGTTTCTTTACGTAGCAAGGTATGCTTTATGGGCCATCAACGCTTCTTACCTATTACTCATCCTTGGCGGCGAAATAGAAGGGCATTTGATGGGAAGGTTCAAACTATAAGAGCACCTATACCTTTATTTGGAGTTAAAGCACTAAGGCAATTACAAGTATTAAGTAATGTAACCTTTGGGAAAGGATAAAAAAGAAAGCGTGATCACCCAACCAATGCTTATAATTGGAGGAAGAAGAGTATTTTTTTCCAATTACCATACTGGAAAACCCTCATACTTCAACACAACCTAGATGTCATGCATATAAAACAAAATGTATCTGAAAACCTTGTTTCAACAGTGATGGGGGTTGCGGGGAAAACCAAGGACACATTAAAAAGTCGGTATGACTTAGTGGATTTAGGAATCAGACAACAGTTTCATCCAATCAAGGATGGGAATAGAGTATTAATGCTTGCAGCTTGCTATGCCTTGTCTCCACATGAGAAATTAAAAGTGTGCAACTTTTTGGCTAATTTAAAGGTTCCATATGCCTTCTCATCAAATATTTCAAGGTGTGTACATGTCCGTGATCGAAAATTATTTGGATTGAAATGCCATGACCACCACATATTGTTACAAGACATATTTCCAATTGCAATACACAGTTTGTTACCTAAGGAAGTGTCAGAGCCGATAATAGAGCTAGGTAAATTTTTCAAAAATTTATGTTCTAAGTGCTTAAAAATTGAGGATCTAGAACAACTTGAGACCCAAATTGCACTCATATTATGCAAATTGGAAATGGTATTTCCACCGGCTTTCTTTGATGTTATGGTTCACTTGCCCATTCACTTGCCAAGAGAGGCAATGCTTGGTGGACCTGTGCAATACCGATGGATGTACCCTATTGAGAGGTATTATATTTTAATATGTATTTTATTCTATCTCTCAAATCTTGCAAATTATTTCTCTTCTCCACCATCTGCCTTTTATGTAGTTATTTACGCACGCTTAAATCTTATGTTCGTAACAAGTCTCATCCAAAAGGTTCAATTGCAGAAGGTTATTTAGCAGACAAATGCTTTACTTTTTGCTCTCGTTATTTAAAGAATATGCCAACCAAATTTAATTAGCCTCCTAGAAATGATGACGGACCCATAGATAATGGTGACAAGTCCATCTTCAACCAAATTGGGAGGGCAAGAGGGCGTTATGAGTCTATTATTTTGCCTGAGATACAGTTCCATCAAGCTTGTATGTATGTACTACAAAATTGTGCAGATGTTTTACCATTCATGGAGTAAGTTATCACTTCTGTGCCAATCTCTATGACAACAATTAGTTAGTAAATATTTCCTAACTATCACTACTACAAAGGGAGTACCAATTGGAGATTAAAACTTAAACTTCAACTATTGAGGACTTTCCTAAATGGTTTTGTGCACGAGTATGTTCCTTTGTTAATATAGTTTACTTTGTTAAGTAGTCTATTTTGAGTTATGAGCTTTTATCCAAATAAACTATAATAGAGTATAGTTAATCTATGCAGGTTCTACAATTACGTACACAAGGCTAAGCTAATGACAACCTCATCAGTCTAACACTTGGCCCAGCTAAAACAGTGCACCGATTTTCTACTTATTTGGTGAACGGTTTTAGATTTCATACAAGAGATCGTGCCTTAGGGAGAAAAACTGACAATACTGGAGTTCTAGTAAAAAGGGATGACTCAGACGAAGGGAAAGAGTATTATGGCATCTTAGAGGACATATATGAACTTTCATATATTGGGAATAAGAAAGTATATCTCTTCAAGTGTCATTAGTGGGATGTGGGTCATTTAGGAAGAGGATACAAGGTAGACAAGTTTGGCATTACAAGTGTGAATGTTCGGCATTCATTGGCTACAAATGAGCCATTTGTCTTGGCTAGCCAAGTAGAACAAGTGTTGTATCTGAAAGATATCATTGACACGGAGTGGCTAATTGTAGTGAAGACAAATCCTTGTGACCTCTTTAACCTTTCAGATGTGGAAGAATGTAAAGAAAGTAGTGAGAATGATGGTCTCCTTCTTGATGAGGCATATCAACAAGATGTAGTCCAATTAAATCCAATTTGGAATGATGACATAGGCATTGACCTTGTAGTCCTCTTGCATCGAGATGATGTTGAACCAGAAATACTAAGCCATATAAGTATACATACTCAAACAAGTGGGCATAATGCAAGGGGTGTGTCTGATGATTTAATTGATGACAATGATGAGATTGGGTCCACTAACGAAGAAGAAGAGGAAGATTTGCTTGATGATGACGATGCGAATGACACTGTGGACACTGAGTGTGATTAATATTAGTATCAATCTTGTTGATCATTTGAAAAATTTACAATTATTGTACAAACATCCCCATTATATGATCAAATGGTTGAAATAGTTGAAGTGTTTAAAGTTTAGTATATTCTTATGTCATATATGTTTTATGTTGTCTACTTTTATATTATTTTACTTCTTTTTTCCTTTTTGTGCTTGTTATGTATGTGTTTTATTGTCTACTTTTATTTGTCATTAATGTTTATTTCATTGCATTTTGTTACTTATATTATATTTGAACAAAAGGTAGCAAATGTCAAGTTCTGCACGAGGTAGGTCAGGAGGTTGAGGAGGACGAGGCATTGGGCGAGGTCGACATAACCCCACTGGAGAGGTGACATAACCTAATCGTACACATAGATATTTGGTGCTAAGAGATGCACTCTCACCTAAGCATGCACAGGGGGATTTGGAGTCAGGAGATGCACTTTCACCACTCCCACCACAGAGAGATAGACAAAGTATCTATAATGATTCACCTCCAACACAATGATCACAGGTGCTGAGTAGTTCAGGTATCACTTCATGCAAATAATGTTTTTTAGATTATGTTTTACCATATATATACATCAATGTATTTGTTTGCCTTTTTTTTCCATATGCAGCAGCTTCTTGTAGCATAATAAAGAAGGGTAGGGGAAAATATAAGAGTATATCAATGGACATGAAGACAAAATATGGTTCAAAAATCAAAGTTTACATCCCTGAGAACTCAGATAAACCTGTTGGAGATGGGGCCCGTGACTTTGCCAGCTATTGTGGACATGTAGTGCGAACCACAATTTCTCTTAGGGATGGTGATTGGGCCAAAGTTTATGCCAAATATGGAGAAACTTCATTATTGAAAGTAAAGGTATAACATTATATTTGTGAGTCATTTTTCTCTATATAACATTCATAGTGTTCTTCCGTCAGTTAATAAGTTTGGTTTCTTATGTTTTATGTAGGATAAATTTGATGTTCGTGATGGGTGCCCCTATTAAATAGAACTTGTATTGAGACAATGCGACGACTATACCGATCTTGGAAGGCTGACCTACATGCAGATTATGCTAAGTGTGACACAAATGAAGAGAAGGAGGCTGCTCGACCAAGTAACATCACCCGTGATGATTGGGAGTGGCTGATGCATTACTGGGAAAGTCCAGAGTTCAAGGTAATGTGTTTGCTTTATTTGTATTCACATGATTTTAAGGTTTCATGATTATAATACCATCCAATTATAGGCTACAAGTAGCAAGAACAAGGCAAATAGGGCAAGGCAAGTGACAAAGCATACATGCGATACCCATTCATTTGTTGAGGTTGAGGAGTCTACAGTAAGTATTTGTGTTATACTTGAGTTTATAAACATTTCTCTTTGTGTCACTCCCTCTATGGTAGCATGGATTATCATCCAATGAATATTGTAGAGAGATCCCATCACTGGAGAAGTGGCACCCCCCAACTGAGTTTGGGAACTTCAGCACACCCGTAAGAACAAGGACGGAGAGGTGGAGTGGGTAGATCCCAAGTCACAAGAAATCCATGTAAGTTGCTATAGATCATTAAGCTTTAATTATTTATACTATTTCCTCATTGTTTATGGTGTTTATCTATTGTTATTCCTTTAGGGGCGCATTCAGGAACTAGTTCATGAGCAAGAACTAGAGGATAATGAAAATCTATTAACAGGAGATCAAATTTTGGCCACTGTATTAGGGGAGAGGTTAGGGTATGTTAGGGGGAAAGGATATGGAAAGAAACTGACAAAAAAAAGAATTATAGACTCAGTTGAAGTGGATTCGAGGGTTTCAACAAGGATGGAACAAATGCAAGCTGAAATGGAGAAAAAATTACAAGAAGAGAGAGAAAAGTTACGAGAGGAAATGCAAGTTGAAATGGAAAAGAAGCTTCAAGAAGAGCGGGCTACAATGCAACAACGGGTTTAGTTAGAGATTCAAGCTCAATTGGCTAGCCTTATAGCTATCATGCAACAGGTACTTGTAAATTATCTTTTACCTTAATGTTATATTAAATAATAACAGTATATGATTAGTGTTATTTTTTATCAACAGAAACAGAATGCTCTAACCAATGACTCTTCTTGTGGACAAGCTAGGTGAAAAAAAGGTGGACTTGGGTTTTGTTGTTGATGGTCATTTTGATGTATCAATTTATGCCATCACTTCATGTTCTAATAGATATTTCAATGTAGGTTCTGACATGTAGGACATTATGAGAGTACTTATAGTTATAATACTAATTATGATACATAATATTAAGAAATTAATATCTCTTATGCATGTCAATTAGCATATATATATATATATATATTATTTTTTGTTTCTTATTTTTGTTTTAATTTTCTTCAATGTTAATTTAGTTTAAATGTACATTATCTATTATATATATATATATATATATAATTAGTCTCCTTATCTTTATTGGTGACAAATTTTGCCACTAAAGCTTATGTTTAATATCAAAACCAAAATGACCAAAAGTTGTAACACCAAAAGTTATTGCTAAAGTTTAATTGCTACAAAAATACCATCACTTTTACTTTTTTATAATCATAATTTCTTGTTATTAAATGTCTTTAGTGACAAGTATGAGATTGTCCCTAAATGCATTTAGTGGCAAGAATATGTCGCCACTGAAACTCTTTAGACATATGTTGCTACTAAAAGTCTTTAGTGGCGACTAAGACTATGTTACTAATCTACTTTTACCGACAATAAGCGTTGTCACTAAAGGTTTCCATATAGTGACAAATGACATTAATTTTTATCCACACCAATAAGTCGTTGCTAAATATATATAGTAATGATTTTAATAATGTCACTAATTGTTGTCGCTAAAAGTGTACTTATAGTGACAACCTATGTGGCCACTAAAACATTAGATTTAGTGGCGACTAAATATATAGATTTAGTGGCGATTGTTGCCACTAATACTCTTTCATTTAGTGGCGACATTTGTTTGATGTAAATTATAATAAGTTTTAGTGACGACTATATTCGCTGCTATATATTTGTAGCATCGACTTTTAGTGGCAACACTTTGTCGCGGCTAAAAAGTATTCGCGTTATTGGAGTAGAGTGGCGGAAAAGATGTCGCCACTAAAACTTATTAGTGACGACAAGTCGCCGCTAAAAGTTAATTTTTTTGTAGTGGTAGTTGCATTAAATGATGATGTTGAAATGTGGAAAATGGGAATTTAGTTTGTTGCCTGCTATGATGGCAATCATACTAATGTAAAAGATGAAGGCTTGTAATTTTTGCATGCTAGTATCACCCAAGCTTGTATCTTGAGCAACTTTTTTTAAAACATTATAGGTAATTTAAAAATGGGGGCACTTCCTTTAGAAAGCAGAGAGAACTCAGAAAGATGCTTGATAAATGGTAATGCCTAAATTATTCTTTTGTATGAACCTACAATAAAAGAGAAAAAACAGAGAAAAAAAAATCCTATATGAACCATAACTATATTCTTGACATTCTGCTTAGGCTTCTCTCTTTTTGTCTATTTGTATATCTATTTTCTAAATGTGGTCGGTGTAGTAAATGAAAATTCTTTTCTTTGCTTAGGGTAGTGTATATAAGAGGTATGAATTTTTCATGACTATAATACAGGTTATAGAGGGACTTCTCCCTTGGTTTGTTAATTAGGATTCTATGACATGATTTATTATTTGTTTTCACCCATCTCTTGATAATAGTATTGTAATATTTACTTGATTTTTCTCAGTGGAACCTTACATGGAAGGTTATCAATTCCATGTTGTGGGAAAAAATTAAAAGTAGAATTATGCTTGACACATAAATCATATGCAAATATATTTTAGTGCTTGGAAACTCATTTCTTCAATGTCCTAAAATTATATGCTGGTTGGTATTTTATGCTCCCCTTGCATGGTCAGGATGGCTGAGTGATAGAGAAAAATAAAAAAGCTTAAGTGCATTATGCGTTTGTTTATTTCTCTGAGTTGCTTCTAATGATCCTAACCATGCCTGATTTTGATTATAGCTTCCTCAAGCTCACTTGTACCATCAAAGATCTCCAACTCCTGTGGTAAGTGTTTCATTCTTTTTTTTTTTTTTTGGTTTCTTTCCATTTTCCTTGTTATTTTAGCTTTTACCACCAGCAATTATTAAAAAATAATATTGATAATAACTTTGTTGGTAACTTTTCCCCTATATTATCAACTTATAAGTCTAGTTCTTCTGTTTCATACTTTTATCTGATTTAGAGAGATAATTTGTCTTAAATGATTATTTCGGCATAAAACTAACATTTAGCTAAGAGTTTGGGATTTTAATCAGATGAGGGCTTCCTTCCATAATTCCATTTTTCGCAGTTTCATCAAATGCATATGGAAAATAATGTAGCGAAGGTCTCTCTTCCTCCTCTTTCTAGACTCACTTAGAAAAAGGTAGATATCGAAATGCTGGACATGGATCCAAATATCCAATAGCTTAAAATGAAAATAAGTAACTCCAAGTGCAATTCGTGAAATGGCTAATGATATAGCTGTTAATAAAATGTATGAGTTGAATTTTATTCTAAGATTTAAAAAGATACTATCTTTAAGTGAAATAGTTGAAACAAAGGTTCTCATGCTGGGAACAAGAACAAAGAGGTAGTTGCTATCCTTTGAAATAATAACATAATCTTGTAGGTTCTTGGATATTGAAAGTTAAGAAGCATCTTCAAGTCTTACAACTGTTCATAAAATGAAGTGAAATTTATTTTGATCATTTGATGGTTCCACTATGTTTGAAGTCCTTTGAATCTTATGTTACTGAATAACTTCCATGGAGCATATGTTTTACGTGTTACCGATGAGTCTGCCTAGATGTATTTCCACATCAAAAGTCCTACCTATAATACAGTTTGTCCATTAGTTGTCATTTTAGATCTAAGCACTAGAAGTGACATTAAATAATGTGACATCATTCTATTTTGGGATGGTCATTTTGACTTTGCTTTTTATTTCATTTTATAGAATATAATCTTGCCTCTTATATTTATATGTTCCTTGCTGTTTTGCTTGCATATATAGAGCATGCAGAATGCAGAAAGGCAAGCCACTCAGTTGATAACATATGACATGCAACCTTTATCTATTTATATTTATTTCTTGTGGAGATAACCATGAGAGCTATACAAGTGAGTACACTACACAAGTGCCAGTGGGATACTGCATGGTTTATATTTTCATGCAAACTTTCATGATTCTAGGGAGTACGTTCTTGTGATTGCTTGTTGGAGCACTCTTTTGAAGTGCTTCAAGGTTTGGCTCTGGTCATGTGCACTACCGCAACAGGAGCTTCTTCTTGCTATTTCTTATTAAAACTAATTGGGCAACCCCTTATCTTCTTTCTTTGCTCAAATTCAATTGCTCAAATTCATCCAAGACCAGGTTAAATTCAACTCCTTCCCCTTATAAACACACAAACGCACGCGCGCGTGCACATTGAACTTAATCCAGATTTATTGATGGAAATAAGTTGTACTTTGAATCTTAGGTGGCCAAAAGAAGAAAGTATTTGTTGAACTACATGCTTTTCCTAGAATGACTTCGACATTGCCTCATACATTTATAAATTTTGCTTTGCTGATGGCGGATGTGCCTTATCATATATTTTACCTGGGAACCTTCATTGGACTCATACATGCTGCTTTTGTCATAGGGTATGAAGCCATTTGATTTTTTTTTTTTTACTTAAATTTAATAAAGGATTAGAGTTTAGTATAATTCTTTAAGAATTTGCTATCAAGTTCTCCAATAAAGCATGACATATGAAAATCTTTTCTTCAAAAAACCTAATTATGAAATGCTGAGATTAAAAAAAAAAATCAACTTATCATGCTTTAATTAGAGAATTTGATAATAAAAAATTAAGAATTGTACTTAAATTCTATACCTTAGTAAACAGTGAGTAATTCACATAATATGAGAAGAACTAAACTATGGTATTCTTTATATTTTTGTTACAAAGTCCGCCAATTAAAATATAACAAATAATAATTTTTTAATAATCATATCACAAGTATATAATCTAATTTGGAACCATTATTTATCTATAAAAATCATACACTTATCATATTTTAATTAAAGAATCTAATAATAAATAAATAAGAAATTGTATATAAGTTTCTTTCATATAGAAATTCTATCTAGTTCTTCCTTTTTATGGATGTAGGCTGGATTAGCTCTTAAAAAGTTGAAATCCTTAGGTGATCTCTATGACTTTAGCTCAATAGCTACATTATGTCTCATAAGAATTGTTTCAATTACGCCCACACTAATGAGCAAGAGCAAGCCATACCATTGCGGAGGCCAAGGTTTCTTGTGTCTTATGGTTCAGTATCCTTCTGGATTTCTTTAGAGGGAGATTGAAGGAGATAGTGTGATTGAAGGGTTCAATGTAAGTGGCAATAAAAAATCTTAGGCTGACTAGCTATGTACATTGTTCACTTCACGCTTATTGACTAGTGAATTTATTATGTTTGCATTAATTAGTCATTTAGTCAAAAATGTTTTCCCCATCTTTACTAGCATTCCAAAAGACCAATCCGCTATACCTGTTTGATGCTTATAATGGAAAAATTTTGAGGTAGATTTAATACACATAGGGAGAGAAATGAATATTTAGTGAAATTTATCACTCAGCAATGCAATTAATTTTTGATGGAAGTATCTGATAGAATTTTGACAAAAGAATTTTTTTTTTTAATTTTTACATTCTAAAATTTAATCAACAATGTTGAAAACAATAAAAAGCTGATAAACATTCATAACATGACAACTAAATAAAGTGAAAGAAAAGATTTTATCAACCAAATTATAGTCACTAAAAGTAGTTTGGTTTTAGCCAACTAAGTTGCTATTACTATTTTTAGCGATAGATAAATAGTTGGCTTTAGCAACCATTTAACTAAATTATGTATATAATAATCTGTATATTTAAATTTTAATTAATTAATATATAATAACTTATAAGTAATATAATCTAAATATTTATTTAATTTAGATTATAATTAAATTGTAAGTTATATTATTCACATTTATTACTAAATATAAATAGTTATTTGGTAAATCAATTATTATATTATTTAATATATATATATATATATATAAATTATATAACAAAATATAAATTTTCATTAAAAATATTGATGAAATGAAAATATACTAGTGATAGCAATAGTTTGGGCCAAGCGTGTTGCTGTTGTTAACACATGGTCGGCAAGAGATAATAATATTATATGGTATAATAATATTGTATTATATGTATAAAAATATGTATAATTTAAAAAATCTAATATAAATTAAAAAAATCAAAATTTGATTTAATTAATATATGATAAATTAGAAATAATATAATCTAAATATGTATTTAATTTATATTATAATTATATTATTTATATTTTATTATTAAATAAAAAATAGTTATTTAATAAATAAAGTATTATATTATTTAATAAATATATAAATAAATATTAATAATGTAATAAAAAAATAAAATTTGCATTGAAAATATGGATAAATTATATTTATTTTTTCCTATATTTTATACTTTAAAAAAAGTTGCGTGGATATTGAATTGCTATCTTTCCTTTTTGTTTACTAATTCTTATTATTAATGGTTTATTTTTTTTCTTTTTTGTACATGATTATTTTAATGATCATTTTCTTTTTTTTAAGGTAAGAATTTAAAATTTTATCTAGTTACATTTTGAAAATTTTTGGATTTGGCTTTGGTTTCTTTTTGCTTTAAATGTTTTTTTAAAGTTTTAATTTAATTTATTTAATTTTATTTCTCTGATTTGATTTAATTTTCTTGGTATAGAAGCTGGAAGCTGGAAGTGAGAAAAAGAGCCTAGAAAGCCTAGAGAATGAAACTACAAGCCAAACCTAAAAATCTAAGAAAACACATCCAGAAAACTAATAAAAAATTATGATACTAAATTAACTGCAACATAAATTATTATTAATTATAAACATTCATAATATAAAATAAAATGTGTTTAATATATATACATATATAATAAATTATTAATTATTGCAATAAATATTAATTATTAATACATATATATTATTAAAAAGATATACAAAATTGTGCTTTTAAAAATTAATTAATTATGCAACCAAATCACTGGAAATAGTTTTAGTAGCCAAGTGGTTGAACACGTGTCTAGCCACTTCGTTGTTGGAAATGGTTTTCAACAATTTTTTCATTAATTTTTCAAAATTTATAAGATATTTTTTTAATTTTTTTGTTTATTATATATATTAATTAAATTAATTAAAATAATTAGTATTAACATTATTTCCTTATTCGTTTTAATTATTTGAGTTTTTATTAACATTACATTTATGTTAAATAAAATTTTCATTTATAATAAAATTTTTATTTATTAACATGATGTGACATGATTTTAGAGGATGTATAAGGGTGCAAGGGAGAGAGGGAGCAACTGAAATATTTGTTGAAACAAATTAGTCATAGCAAAAATAGCGATAGATTGTCCCATATAAATATCTATCTGAAAAACAAGATTTTTAACTATTTCCAACTGAAATTTTTGTCAAAAATCAATCTCATTCTTGTAGTCTATTTTTAAGTAGGTTGAGTTTTTTTTAATCATTTTAATTGCACTCTTGTACAGAGATATATTAATCAAGTTCAATGGATTCTAGATCCAGCAAAATCAAATAGAAATGGATTCTAGTGAAATTTAGTGTCTCAACTAAAGGCTAAATAGTAAACATAATCTTTTAATACTTCTTAATCTGTATAAGCAATTTTCTTTCTATAATCAATCTTTAAATATAAGCACCAAAAAAAATAGTTAAGACTAATGCTCCTTTATCGTATTTACAACCATATAAATATATATATATATATATATAAATTCTCCAAATAATTAGTAGTTTATTTAATAAAGGAAAAAGTGTATTCAAAATATAACCTCATCTATATTTAAAATTGGATGACTAGATTTCATCACAATTGATATCTCATATCTATTATATATATATATATATATATATATATATATATAAGCTCAATCTTGGTTACCATAGAATACCATCCTATCTTATTCATCAGCTTCAGCCAAGTTGATCAACATTGGGCTATGATTTCACTGCTCCGTCTCTCTTTCTTAGTTGTACGCATATTTTTCATGATTCAAATTTCCTACTTTTTCTTTCCTAAAGCTATTTATCCTATATTCTACTATGTCAGTTATACACATATGTCCATGATTTCACATTTGTTGTCCATTCTTTCCTAAAGTTGTCTATGTTATATGCTACTATGTGAGTTCTACAATATGTCCATGATTTCAAATTTTTCACCCCTTCTTTCCTCAATTTGTATCTCATTTCTATGCATCTCCATGATTTAAAATTTTTGGCCTATTGTCCTTTTATCTATGCATTTTTTCATTTTTCATGATTGCCATTTTCCTTCCATGTTTTCACTTACAGCTTTCTAACAAACTTATATAAAGTTCTCCATTCAGTTTTTCATAGTGCTTCCTTATTTAAGCTTAATGAAATTGCAACATTTTCCTTGCAATTTCATATTAAAACTTTTTCATCTTTCATTTTCTCCTATATATCTTTGTGAGATCTCTCCTTGATGGCTTACCATTTAGTATTTATGTACATTCTCTGTCCAAGTAGTATTGATCCTTTTGTTTTCATGTGTTTTGGACATTGTCTATTCTACATTTGAAGTTTAGTCTACCTTCTTGTCTTTTGATTCCTTTGCTATTTACTATCTTGTGTCTTTTTTTAATTTGATTTTGTCATGTCCTTAAATTATAAGAAAAATATGGATTCTTTTGGTTTTAATTTTATTAATGACCTTCATCTAAGCTATAGCATTAACCTATCAAAACCCAAGCTATAACATTATGCAACTTATAGAAAGCATAAGCTAGTTCAACAATTTAACCTATCAAAATCCAAGGTAATCAAAGTGTTGACATTCATTTCACCTTTTGATATATCTCATCATAGTCTAACATATTCATTTTCTTCCTTTCATAGGAAACAATGTCAATGATAGGAGAAAACAATATAATTGTTTTATTTGCAAATACGATTATACCTTTAAAATCCATGTGCACTAAAAATGATCATGTCCTAAGCAAAGTAAACTCACTAGAAAAAGCAAAAAGCAAAAAGAACTATTTCTCAATAAGTGGTTATTGGATTAGAAGAAATGAGCACCTCTAAATTCTCAAGTAACAAACTTCCAAGAATTATCAAGGAGGAAAAAGGCCAATAATTAGTCATTTATTTGAGTGTATGTATGTTAAATTGAGTACATTTCCTTGGCTGAGCTAAGTGCACATCCTCTTTTGAGTTGAAGAGGCCTTTATTAAGTCCAGCGCACATCTGATGAGTTAATTACACCTCATCTATTAAGCTGAATGCATCTCTATTAACTTGGGCACAACTCTATTAAGTTGAGTGTACCTCTTCTATTAAGTTAAGTGTATCTCTGTTAAGTTTAGTATACCTCATCTACTAAGTTAAAGGCACCTCTATTAAATTGAATACATCCTTTTTGCTAAGTTGAGTGCACCCCTATTAAGTTCAATGTACCTCCTCTGCTAAGTTGAAGGTACCTTTACTAAGTTGAGTCCAAGGCAAAATCCTTAGTATCCACATTTTCTTCATGTTGCTGTCAAAGCAAAATCTAATTACCTTTGATTCATTCTCCTCTTTAATATTTGCAAAAAATTCTCTTCAATAAGAGTTCTCCATAAACAACCTAAGTTTTGGATGTTACTCTAAACTTATTGGTTTCTTGTATTGAAGTAAATATCAAACACTTTATGTTAATAAAATTTTTATCTTAGTGTTATATCTAGCAATAATTCTTATTTTTGATCATTTGCCTATATTTAAATATCCTATTCATATTTATATATTCATTTAGTACAAGGAATTATTTCAAATAACTAATTGTTTACATCAAACTACACTTTCAACATGCCAACCATGTTATCCTTTTTTTTCACTATTGTATTACTTCTTATTAGAATTTTATCTGCACATTTGCAATTGAAATTTTTTTTCATTCTTTTACACTTCTTTATTCTAACATCAAATTAATTAATTGTGTCTTTCAATCAATTACAAAGATTGGAAATTAAAAAGTCTATAATTAATCAATTACACTTAAATTTAAATGACTCAATATATCATATCATATAATAAAATAATATTTAAGTTGAGTGCACTTTTATTAAGTTCAGTACATTAACTCTACTAAGTTAAGGGCACTTTTATTAACTTTAGGATACCTCTATTATGTTGAGTGGAATGCACCTCTGTTGACTTTAATGAATGTCCTCTACTAAATTGAGGGCCCTTATTTTAATTTAAGGGCACCTTTGTTAAGTTTAGTACACTTGTACTCAAAAGGGATTACATTCAAAGAGGCAATGTGGAGGTATCATATCTCATATGTTAATTATAAATGATAATTTCACTCTGTCATAAAGTCATTACTTTATTGACTCCTTTAAAATACTTTAACATCCTTCAAAATGCATGCTATCCAATTCTTCCTTCAAAATGTGAAGTTCTCCATCTCTCTTTAACTTTTATTTCTATTATTCTTAACTCTATCTCTCCTCAAGTCTTACATTTTGATTATTTATTTACTTTAAGAAAAGATTGTGTATATTTTTACGATAAAAAGAAGAGTTAACGAAAGTAAAGGTAGAAGTTTAGTTGAGGCATGAAGAGTTAAAGAGAGAATGAGCAAAAAGTTAAGGCAAATAAAAGTTAACGATAGTAGAGATAGAAATTGAAGAAGATAGAAAACTTGAGGCAAGACAAAAAACTTCTACTTTTACTATTCTCCACTTGTGCTTGCATTAAGTTTTTCATCTCTTCTAAACTTCTGTCTTTACTATCCTTAACTCTGTCTCTCCTCAAGTTTTCTGTCTCTCCTTAACTTCAATCTCTCTTCAAGTTTTCCATTTCTTCTCAACTTTTATCTCTATTATCATTAACTTTTGCTTCTTTCAACTCAACATTTGCTTCTACTTTCTTTAACTCTCTGTACATCAACTGAACTTCTGTTTTTATTCTCCTTAACTTTTTCTTTTATTAAAAAAAAATATACATAACTTTTCTTAAAACAAATAAATAATCAAAATATATTTGAAGGTAATATTGATTTTTTATGAAAAATATAATTAATTAAAGATGTCTCTCTTAATCTTTTATTTTGATTAATTTGTATTAAAAATGACAAATTTAATTTTTCAATTTTAAAAAAGTAATTATTAGATATTGGTCAAATACATATTTAATATTTATTTTATTATATGAATGATAAACAATAAATATCTATTTAAACAATATGAATTACTTTTTTAAAATTAGAAGAATTAAATTTTATCATTTTCAATACAAAATAATTAAAATAAAAGTTTAAGAAATACATTTTAAAGAATTATATTTTTAATTAAAAAATAATATTACCTTTAAATACATTTTGATTATTTATTCAATTTAAGAAAATTTTATGTATATTTTTATAATAATAGGAAGAGTTAAAGAAGATAAAAGTGGAAATTTATTTGAGGCAGGGAGAGTTAAAGATAGTAGAAGCAAAAGTTAAGTTCAAGCAAGCAAGAGTTAATAGATAATAAAAATAGAAGGTGAAGAGAAACAAAACTTGAAAGGAGATGAAAAAATTTGTCTCTACTTTCCTTAACTTTTAAAGAGGATAGAAAACTTAAGGTAAAAGTTAAGAAAAGTAGAGACAAAAATTTTCTCTCTCTCCTTAAATTTTTCATCTCTTTTCAAATGTTGCATTAACTATCCCTAACTCTTGCTCACTCTTCAACAGTTGGTAAGGATTCAACTTTGACATTGTCATATGGATTGATAAGTACAAAGGTGAGGAGAGAGCAAACGCAATTAAGCGAACCTTTAATGACCTAATAATAGTACTAGAAAACTAGCACAACAATAATGGGTTAAGCTAACACCAAAGAAAAAAAAAACTAAGCATAACTCAACAAGTGAAGATGAGCTTCAACCAATCAACAAGTTCAGAGCAAGTTAACTAATAACAAGTAAACTTAAGTCAACTTTAACTTGACACAAAATAAAGTTTAATGCAATTCACAAAAATTAAGTTAAGCTATTAAAGAAGAATTTTACAACATTTTTCTCCTTGTTTATATCAACAACAAAAGGAGTAACCACAAAAAAAAATTATGCAAGTAATCACAAATATTATCAAGAATAATAGTATAAAATTACAAAAAGAATATCCTAACAAACAAATAAAATTGTGAAGAAGATGATGCCATTACAAGCAATTTAGAGCACCAAGGATGACATCACTACATATTATCAATTTCATCTCACACTCTTTGAATTTGAGTGGCCAAAATTCCAAAAGCTTCATTCACCATCTGAATCTATTTAATCAGGGTGGCTTTTATAATATTCAAACTCTATTATAGACTTTATTTCTTTCCCTTAACTACTTCCTTTATTTCCTATAATTCATCAGATAATGTAGTATATTTATCTCAAGTTTTTGCACATAATGGGTTAAAGAACCCATTTGCCATTAGATTACCTTTAAGATAGATGGTTCAATAGAGGAGGAAGTAAAATAAATAGGTGGTGAAGGTTCTTACCATGGAACAAATGGACTCCCAAATGATAGTTAAGGTAAGGGACTCAAAAAAGGTGAAGGTGAAGTAAATGTAAGGAAAGGTGTAAGGAAGGAGGATGACCTAGATTCTCTAATGAGCACTACTTCATCCTCCACAACATGGTGCATAGGAGAGGAGGTAACTAGAGTTCTAATCACAATTGCTATTACTTATGGAGTGGCCTCTAGCTTAATTTACTCAGTTTTATTCTTCATCTCTTACACTTCATCAATATTTTCTAACCTCAACCTCTTCACTGTACACTTCTTCCATCATTACAATAACGTCTGCCCTAACTTCTATAATCATAGTCATGCCACCAATGGTGTCTCAATAGGTAGACATTCCTCAACTTCTTAAATATTTTCTATAGGACAAGTAACAAGAGGTTGACTAGAGTGTCCTTTCTTGTCAACTAAGGCAATAATGTTAGGCCAAGGAACAATTAGAAAAGATGAATCTAGAGGTTCATCTAAAATATAAGCATTTGCAACCTCAACACTACCCAAGTGAGCTTCATTAAACTTTGTAGTTGAATTAGCCTCTTCTTGTCCCTTTACTTTAGGCACAATTATCAATGTTGCAGTAGAGGTTAGTGCTAGGCTTACTTTACACTTTCACAAGAAGATTAAAGAGCAATCCCCTTTTTGCAAATAATTGGGGCATCATAATCAATGTCAAATGATATATATTCATTAGGGAAATAACCATTTTTAGTAAAGTGCTTAGAAGAAGATTTAAGCCCATGAATATTATTAGACCTCTCTTAATATAGGTTATTCTTCTAATAAATATCCTTAGACCTTAATATTAATGCCAGAACTAGATTTAAGAGAGTAATATTCTCATGGTAGCTAGTTTAAGTATTAAACATAAAAGTTACTCATAAAAATACTAAATTTTTTTAAAAATACTCTTTGAATGATATTTAAACTTTAATTGCATCTCACTCTCTCAATATAAGCTCAAATGGCATTCTAGACTAGAGTCAATGTCAAAAACAAATTTCAATAGTCCAAATCTACTTTTGGGTTCCTAAATCCTTTCTTGATTGTTACATAACCGTATAACACATCACAAGTTCATACTAGTAATCATATAATCAAGCATTCTAATTTACAAGAAAAAAAATATGGTAGCATAACAGCTAGAAACCAAATGCTGCTTGGGCACTATAGCCTTCTTTTCCAATAAAATAATTGTCTACATATAACTCAAGTCTAATATTTTCAACTCTAACGGTCATAAGGCTCACTTATCAACTAGTCCATTGACCCCGACTAATCAATCAACTTAGAAGATAGAATACTCATAAATAAATCGAATGGTCATTTATATTATTGAAAAGTATCTTTACATTTACTAGTCTATTTTTAAACTATCATAACTAAGTTCCATCATATTCATTATCATCATTACATACATTTGTCTCAAAACACAATGTACATAGCTTTTTAACAAATTAAATCAAATATTTTATTCTCTAAAAAGCTATAGAATCCCCTCGATCTATTTTGTTGCTTTCACCTGATAAGAGCCTACACCTAATGCCATAAGTGCTAGTCCTTTCTCTTCTCTAGTCATTCTCTTTATCAGCCAAGCATTGACAATGTGGCCTTTTATCACTTTAATGGCCTACTTGATCACATATATATCCAAATTAGTATTAAGGCCTTGATAGACTAATTATATATAGTGTTATGTCATGTTTGATGCATTTCAGGTCCTTTAAAAAGACTTGAAGACTTAGCTTCTCAAACTTTTCCCTCTTAACCATATTTCTAAGGCTCACTTTACTCTCTATTTAGCTTAACATGGAGCTAGTTATTTCTCATTCTTACTAGCTTTACTTGGCCTTCTCACTTGCCCTTCTCTTAGGCCCTAACTTAAGGTTTTTCATGGGTAAGTTTTTTTGGATAACTAAAACTTCCTAAATTCTTAATTTGAGTCAAAAACTAGACTTTTACTATTTATATGGTCAATTACTATTCATTTAGCCAGTTTATATACTTAGCTATATTGAGCCACTTTAAGCCATTTTGTAAATAGCCACTTCCTTACATTTAATCCTCATTCCAACATCTTAAATGACTTATTAGGCTCACACTAACATCACTAGAAGCCTCAATTACAACGCCATACTCATGCATGACCATGTACTCTTGCAAGGGTTTTTTATGCACATGAAAAATTCAACTTACATTATTGGCCTCTATGATTGAAACCAATGTTTTCCCTAGCCTTCATAATTTTCAAAAAGATCTCTAAGTTCTATAGAACTCAGAAACAAACTCCTTAGCCCATTAAACTAGACAGTGGTAGAGAGGTGCACTAAGTGAGCCTAAATGGAGTTTCTTCAATTTCTTTGTTATTTTCTCTCCATTTTCATACTAGACTCTAAATCTACATGAATTCTACTATCAAATGCATGCAAGAAAACATGGAGAGTAGCCCTTCTCACTTCACACAAAATGATGGAGGCTTTACAACTCAAATATGATAGCTCACAAGGCCTTGAATTTTATCTCAAATCAAAGCCCTTCTAAAGCTTTTTTCTTTGACCTAATTGATTTATTGATTAGGCATCTTCTTCCCCCTCAAAATTCAAGCTTCTTCTTTCTCTTTCCTCCCTTTCTCCATGGACTCTATTAGAGAGCCTTGAAGCTACGGCAAATAATGTGCAAGTCGATGGGAGAGATGAGTGGACGAAGCAATTAAATAAAGTAAGGAAGTTTAACTTTTCAACTTTTCTAAGAATACCTATTACATCTTGATTTTTCTGTACTTTAATTTTCTGCATTCTAGCTTAATTTTTTTTGTAGATTTGAACTCCATATTCTTATTTAGGACATCTTAATACCCTTAGGCCAACTATTTTAGGTCATAGGGGCTTAGAATAGTGTAAAATAGTTTGAAACGATACTATGCCGTAAGCTTTTTCATTTTTTGTCCCGTTAGTGTTTTAACTTGTTTTATATTTCTTGGGGTATTCTGAGTGGCTCATCTAACTCATATATATTAGGAAATACCATTAATTTACTTTAATTAATATTTTATTAAAATCTATGTATTCCTACCTTTTTTTTAGTGACCCCTGTTTATGTACCCTAATTCTCATTCTCATTCTTTTTTAGCTTTTTTCTCTATTTTCTTTCTTTAGTTAGCCTTATACTTCTTTTCTTATGTCCTTTTGACTTATTAAGAGGTCTATACTCAAATTAAAATACAAGATATGTCTTCTTTTATTTTTTTTTTCGATATTTCTCTGCTTACACTATAAACCTCTTGTGGTTACCTCTTCTGGGACTTTCTTTCATTCTTAATCCTAATCCATCATCTTGATTAGGCTTCTAATCCCTTTTGATCTTTCATCTTACTTCTTTCTTGGGGTTTGGACCAATGTAGAGTACTGGATGTGACAGATATCCTATTTCGATAACCTAATTTATCCTTGAGGTCTGGGGGAAAAGATAATTGAGGATTCAATAATTTAACATGGAAAGCTTTAGAATCTCTCATAAACTCTACCATATTGCATTGTTATATCCACTCACCTTTAACATTGGTATAGTTCATATGGTGGTAGCTCCATAGGTAGATTTTATGGTTTTGGAAGCAAAACCATCAAGATTTTCTCCATGAGACGTGAAGATCCATGTAAGTAGCATCCCATATAATAAGCTAGCAATGTGAAGCCTATTCTTTGATATCTCCTTCATGTACTTAATCATTCAGTAGCATCCCATATGGTAAGTTGCCTTTTCTCAAATTTTTCTTCTTTCTTTAACTTCTGTCTCTACTATCCGTAATTCTTCCTTACCTTAACTTCTATTTTTATTCTCCATAATTCTTTTACGCCTTAACTAAACTTTTGCCTTTACTTTTCTTAACTCTTCTCTTGTGTCAACTAAATTTTAATGTTCTCTAAATCTTATCTAGAATTAATTTATATATACATATATATATGTACTTTTTTAAGTTGAGTGTAATTCTTTAATTTGATCAAATAGAGATATCTTATTGAAAAAATTAGAATTATTCTCTAATGTCTACAAGGTGTTTAAATTATATAACACTTCTTTTTATTATAAAAATATATATAAACTTTTCTTTAAAAAAAATTATAGTGTATTTAAAGGTAATAATGATTTTTTTATTAAAAATATAATTCATTAAAAATGTATCTCTTAAACTTTTGTTTTAATATTATGTATTTTGTATTAAAAAAGATAAATTATTTCATTCAAATTTAAAAAGTAATTATTATATGTTATTCAAATACATGTTTAATATTTATTTTTTATATAAGTCATAAATTAAAGAAAATAAGGCTAGAAATAACTCAACTTTTTCTATCTCTCTTCAAGTTTTTTTTTTATTTCATTTCAACTTTTGTCTCTACTTTCCTTAACTCTCTCTCACCTCAAATTTTCTTTTGTCTCTATTCTCTTTAACTCTTCCACACCTCAACTAAACTTTTGCCTTTATCCTCTTCTTAATTCTTCTTTCATTTCAACTGAATTTTAATATTCTCTAAATCTTATTTGAAATCACTTTATATATATATATATATATATATCGTATATCATTCAAGCCTAAAAGCATCTTTCTAAGTAACCTGTGCAAAGCATGAGTCAAGTAATTAGTATTTTCTTTAAAATAGGTCTATGCACCTTTCTTCTTATAGATGTGATTTTGTCATTCTTTTGTTTTTTTTTTTTTGGAGGGGGGAAGGTAAATTACAATAATTTCCCTTAGATTTAAATAAATATGTATTTCTCTAGAGTGTAATTTTGCTCTATCCTCTCTTGTCAGTAATTTCTATTAGACAAATTTAACACCTAAAGAAAATAAATCATAGGTCCAATAATTTGACTTAAAATAACTGATAGCATCACACATTCATTTACTCCCACTTTCAATTTTAATTTACCATTTTTTCAAAACCTTTCTTCTCTCCTTATCCAAACATAGCCTAAAGCGAAATTACAAATACTTGGACAAGTACTTTAAATTCCATTTATCTAAGTAACAGTTATTTCATAAACAAGTTCAAATGAATTTGTAAAACCAACAAAATGGTTAATTTTGAGATCATGCCATGACATATACTAACAAGAAGCACTTTCATCACACTCTAGATTATATTAAAAACACCAATAGCACATTAAAATAGTTACAGCATAACAAGAGTGTAAAAAAATTATATCCATTGGCACACACAAACAAAGAGACAAATTGTACATGATATAAAAGGAGAGGGAATAAATAAATGTGAAGTTACTAGATTTTAATAATGGCTATAAACCATGGTTGAGATAACCAAACTAAATTGATTGATTAGACTAAAAAACTGGTAAACTAGTCATAATTCTGGTCTTATTAACTTGAAAATTGGTTTGACAAAAAATTAGTCAAAACTTACCAAATTAGCCAAAAACCAATAAAAACTAGATAGTTTGACACTAAATTCGTCAAAAATCAAATTTTGCACTTTTTTTTTCGTTTGAATCAAAATTTTTGCATTCTTCAATAAAGAATTATGATATTTATTGAATTCTATCAACTAATTTTCATATAAATTTGTTGTCATATATAAATAATTTATTCAATTTTTATATTTTAAAATATTTACATTTATTTTAAACATTATTTTATAATATATGTATTTATTTAATTGTAAATATATACACATGATTTTTTTAATATATTTTTATAAAACAATTTAACCCCAATTTAACTACAATTAAATCATTAAATTGTGAGTCATGTTTTATCTCAATTCAATTATTGGTTTATTTTTTAAAACATTGTTATAAACTAATAAATGGGGAAAAATGATGTTTCGTCTTCACTAAAGAACTAATTCCCATCAATTTCAACTTAATAAGCAAAAGAAGTAGGTATAATAATACTCTTGATAAATCAAATTTAATTGCACTTTATCTTAATGCAAAGCTAATACCTCCCATAAGTTTGTCACCTTTTGATTGCAGAACAAAGGTTTACGGTCTGCCACTTCAAAATTTCTTGAGTTCAACTGAAATGGCAAAATAAGGTGAAGAGAACTTCAACTTGATGTGGTCTGAAAATAAATAAAAAGAACCTCAAGAAGGCAAATTAGAAAAGAAAATGTTTAGGGATATTAAAAAAAAAAACATTTGGGGTGTTCTATGTTTTTTTTTTCGATTCACAAAAAGCTTAATAGCGTTTTAGCATTAAAGAGGTATTACAAAAGATTCCAAAAGCAATAGGAGGTGCAGAGTAAAATTGCAAACTAAAAGGGTACCAAGTGATATTTTTAAATCTAAAAAAAGATGTTATTATAATTTTACCCAAAAAATGAAAAAGAATGCCCTTAAAGAAACTAGAGAAAAGAGGCAATCATGGGTTTCTTTTGTCAATTGTTATATACCAATTAAGACAAGCCAAGATAGAAATACTAACTTCACTTTTATAGAGAGACATATTGTACTCACCTTTAGATTCATACCATTAATATTTTAGTTCTTGAATAATAAATTTTAAAAAAAATTAGATCTGAAATCTCAAAATATATATCATGGTGAACAACTTGAAATAGCTATTAAACATCAAGAGGGGTCAACTAGATCCTCTAAACATGACTAAACTTAGACACAATAAAGGTTGATTTAACAAGGTTTTGTGCAACCTTGTTACATATAAGTGGACAAATAATAAGGTTAGATACAATTTGGGCATGCTTAGATAGAGTCATGTGTAATTTTCAGTGGCATGAGTTATTCCCTTATTCAAGATTGTATAATCTTAGTGTCTTTCCCTCAAATTATGCCCCCATTGTATTTAATACTAATCTATGCACTCTGCTTTGGAAACATCCTTTCTATTTTGAAGACTTTTTGTTTTCTTTTGATAAATGTAAGAATATTATACATAATGTTTGGACTAAAGGGGTACCTGAATCTTATGCTTATCAAATTGTTGGTAAATTACATAAAGCACAAAATGTCTTGATACAATGGAACAAATGTGAGATGAGTAACATCAAACTAGGATTAATAAACTCAAGGAGAACTTAAAGCAAGTTCAAACTAGATTGTAGGAAGAAGATTTTTCATTATTGAAAAAACTCCTTTGTCATTATCTTGAATTTTAATATGATTGTGAAGAAATATTATGTCCTTAAAAGGCTAGACAAATTGTGGTTAATTAGTTCAAAGGGATTAAAATTAGGTACTTTCATGGTCTTATTAATAAGCAAAGTGAATAATTTTATTTCTTGTCATAAAACTAGACAATCAGGGTTTGTTCAAGGGGATTAAGCAGTTGATAAATTATTATTTTAAGAATGTGTTGTCTTTAAGAAAGGATTTAATGACTTCTGATATCACAAGGGATTTAAATAGATAAGATATCTCAATACTATTAAATACACATCTTAATATACTTTAGGAGCCTTTCAATATCCTTGAGATTGAAAGAGCTTTATGCCAAATGAAAGCTGATAGTGCTCTTGGGACCTAGTGGCTTCCATATGAAGTTTTATCATAAGTTTTAAGAGTTGCCTAAGGAAGATATAATAGACATGGTTTCAACCTTTTTGACATATGGATATTTCTAAAATCTCTAAATCGTACATTCATTTCCCTTATTCTAAATGTAAGTCTCCTCCATATTTGAAGAATTATTGACTTATTAGTCTATGCAACATTGTCTATAAGATTATCACCAATGTACTATGCAATAGGTTGAAATGTATTTTACTAGATGTGATTGCCCTAAAGCAAAATGCTTTTCTTCAAGGGCAATTTATTTCTAATAATATGATCTTGGCTTTTGAGCACATGCATAAACTTCATCATTCAAGGTAGCCACAACAAGGATGGTGTGCTTATAAACTTGATACAACCAAAGCATATAATAATGTGTCATGGACCTTTTGTAAGCTATTTTGATGAAAATGAGATTTTCTAGTCATTGGATTTAGATGCTAATACAGTGTGTCACTATGGTAAGCTATCAAGTTTTGGTTGATGGGCATCCACTTGAGACTTTTGCACTTAGATAAAGGCCCCACCAAGGTAATTTGCTCTCTTCATACTTATTTACTTTATGTGCTAACATTTTGTCATGTATGATAAGTAAAGCAAAACAAGATATGGAAGGGATAGGCTTAAGAGTTAGTCAAAACTCAAAGCCTATTACACATCTTATGTATACTGATGATATCTTATTATATTTTAAGGCTTCATCCTAGGTATGTACTGTGGTCAATGGAATCTTGCAACATTAAAGTCACCTTTTTGCTCAATGCATTAATCCTAACAAATTGGAACTTATTTTTTGTCTAAGTGTCCCATAAGTTTAAATAGTTTTTATTAGGTATTTTTTGTGTTAAATATAAATCTCAATTAGGTAAATACTTAAGTATTATGATTGATGTAGGTTGAAATAGAACATAATTATATAAAGAATTAGTGGAAAAGGTGTATCAGAATCTTCAGAAATGGAAGTCTATGTTGTTATCTCAAGCGAGCCATTTGACTTTGATTCACTACCTATTAAATTCCACCTTGATTTATCCTTTAACATTTTATGCATTTTCTCATAAATATTGTTGGGAAATTTATATAAGATTGCCAATTTTTTCTAGGGTTATACTTCAAATAAACCTAAAGCTCATTTACTTAAATGGTTGCTCTTTGTAATTTGTGAAGTTTAAGAGGTGTAGGTCTTAATCAAAAACTCTTTCTTAATCATGCCCTATTGGCTAAACATAACGGCACTTAATGAACCATAAAATACATTTCTTATTTGTCTGGATTCTCTAACCTAAATACTATCAAGATCACTTTTCTAGATGACTCAATAACCACTCCTATATGACTTTTGGATATGGCGAAGAATCTGGAAAGTAAGTAATGCTATGTGTGAGAACTTCACATGGCAAGTTTGAGATGGATGCGAAATTCCACTTCATCACCACCTTTGTTGCTTATGTAACCAAGATCTCTTATTGATCATAGGATGATAGGGACCTTATTCTGCATAATTAAGGAGTATGGAATTTCCAATTGCTTGGTTCGTTGTATTTTCCAACCATAGTTTAGCAAATTGCCTAACTATCTTTTTCAATTACTAGTCAAGAAGATTGGCTCATTTGGATAGGTAATAGTGCAGAGCAATATAAAGTGGTGGACAGATATCAACTCTTGTTATAAAACATGGTTACTCCAATTCCTACTTACTTTTAGGTATGGGATCAATTATGGAGAGTTTGGCTTCCTCATTGAATGCTTTTATTTGGATGGAAGCTATTGACTAATATTCTTCCCACTATGTCAATTTTACAAGCTCACCATGTGCCACCTGATAGTGTATGTCTTTTTTATCATATAATTGATGAAACAATTAATCCTTTATTTCTTCAGTTTCAATTTCCAAGGGAAGTAAGGTTTAGATCTTCGTTGTCTTTGCATGTTGATCAACTTCACCATGTAGATATTTAGTAGGCTTCAAATATTATTTCCTCAAGCAGGACATGTTATGGAGCACATTGAAGAATATACGATGGTGTTTTAACTTGTATCATATGTTATTTTATATATTGGAGCAAGATTATATTTGAAGAGCCACATTTTAACCCACATTAATGCAATCAAGCTATTGCAAAAAATTGATTGCTTGATATCTTCCTAGGCTTATGGAGCAAAGTCAAGTGGGAAGATACATCAATTTATTCCTCATCCAACTTTGCTAGAAATGCTAATAGCTGAAGGTTGGTTGTCTATGGCTTGGCTATCATCGCAAAATTAGCATTGTGGTCAACACATGGTGTTAATTTTTGTGTGGTTTGAAAAGACTTACTTCGACAATGGTGCTAGATTGATAAATTTCAACACTCTTGATCTTGAGTTTTTCTGGAAGCGCCCAGACAAGCAATTCAATATATTGTTGCTTAGGATGTGATTTTAGATCTTTACTCTTTTCTACTAGTTTTAATGTTTTTGTAAATTGCCATTACAGTTTAGTGGATATGGCGTATTGGCTTCCATCATCTCTTCATTTGCTTCGTAAGGACTTTTGGCGCTTGATGGCTGGTTTTGGTATGCACACAATCCCAGTTATACCTTCTTTTCAACAAGAAAGCCTTTAACCAAAAATGTAGAGAAGAAATAGCTTTCTTTAGTTTAGGCTCTTAGAATATGATACCATAATATATTTTATACTGTATTAATTTAAAAAAAAAAGGTTCTGTGCATAAGCAAGATACTTATTTGGACCAGAAAAGCATCCTGATTCTGCTTTGTAGGGTAGCATGTAGGGGCAGATGTAACGTCATTCCAATTATTTGTTCAACTTATGCCCTCTTTGAACATGTCGGAGTAACATTTTTAAGTTACCTGGTAGACAGGGATGCCAGTGAAACAAACCAGCATGTGCAACTGTCATTATTAGGTACATAAAGTACCTATTGCCCGCGTGAAGAGACTTGGACAAAAATATAGTACAACCATAGATATTTACTTCGCGCGCGTACGTTATTTGTTGGAATAATTGGGATTTATTCTTTTAATGAAAAGATAACTAACTCAAACAGAAGCGGTTTTCCTCCAGAAAGCCTCACTATGATCAATAATTACTTAATATTGTTGTGATGAGCTGTTTTCAATTCATTAAAACAAAATTAAGTCCCTGATTGAATTATATGAATGACTTAATGTATACGCCATTATTTGCTAGCTTAACTGAATTGTAATTAAGTAATAGAATCTGGAGTTCTAATCACTCCCCCTCCCTATATGTCCAACCTTTGGGCCTTAACATGTGGAGTTCTACCACTCACCCAGATAACGAAATCATTCTAGTAACTTTCTGTAAACTATAGAGCATTCGTTTCCTTTCAATCAGGGAGTTCTTGATGAATAATGAATAAACTGTTGAGAACTGAAGGAATTCAAATATAATTTTGTTTAGCCAAGGAACCTAATTCTTGATGAAGTGATTAGTGAGAACTTAATTTATCCTTTTAACTAACTATACCTATTTCAGATAAGTCCAAATACAAAAGTCAAAAAAGTCTAAGAATCAAGTTTCACTAGATTTAGCGAGCCTCCTTGTTTTGCTTTCATTCCCTTCTCCCATTCTCTTCACCAATTATTTGTTGTTAAGAGCAATACGAAAATATTGGTTATTGATAGCTGCCCAATAGGTGAAGCAAGAATTAGATGCCTCTATACTGACCAATAAGATCAAATCAACCACCAAGTCAAATTCAGGAAGACAAAATTAGTAGTGCACTACAAAATTTACAACTCTATACGCTTAACTTATTCTAAAGGGATAATTTGAACGAAATTTCATCTGCAAACAGAGCTACAGCGTACCCTCACTGAATTAAAAAGAAACAGAAAAAGACACTGAATTTTCATTGTCACTCTCTCACACTCTAGAGCCTCTCTTGTAGCTTCCAGTTAGATACATACATCACCAATTATTGCTCTCGGCTTATTTTCATATTCAATACCAGTTAAAAATATTGCACAAAGCGCCATTCACTTCATCTCACATTTGCTGTATTATATTTAAGTCATCAACAAGCAGCTATCAGCTCCGTTGCCGATACCTCCGCTATTCTGTCTTCACCTTCTTCTTCATCTGCTTCCCACATGAAGTGCGCATAGGACCCCAAAATCGTGCTTCATGTCAGAAAGTGACTGTATTATTATTCCATGTTTGGTTCACAAGAAAATTTCTAAAGGCAATTTTTATATATATCAGATTCAAAACGAGAAGATGAAGAAAAAAGAAAAATACCAGTCGTCAGGGGAGGCATGAACGGCCTGTTCGAAGTAAGATTTGGCTCTGCCTTCGTCTCTCTGTGTTTCCCATATGAGCTTCCCGTACAGAGAAAGCAATTCGCCATCTCCAGGGTTCGCAAGGATTGCTCTTCCGTAATATTCCTCCGCTCTCATCAAATCTTTCTCCACCTGACGGTTATAATCTGTTCCAGATTAATTACTGATAGATTATGTAAGATTCTTACGAAATTGAAGACTCTTTAAGTTACCTCGTAAAGAAATTTTCCGTAGTTCCCCAGCAGAAGCGCGTCTGTTGGGTTTGACTTCAGCATTTCCTCATAGTACGCCCCGATTTTGATCCTATCTCCATCGTTTCCACCGGTGACGGTCGCGATTCCGTTATCACACCCGTTTCCCACTCCACCACCGAATCCGAACTCCTCCAGTGAGATTCCAATGTCAGGCCAACCTCCGGCATAGTTCGACTTATCTGCGATGTCGTGCCATTCGCTGTCCGAGAGGAATTGTTCGTCCGACACACTGGCCGGAAAAGAGCGTGTTCCGGTTCTGTTCATCTTCCGTGAAACACCGAACTTCTCAGTGCCTGATCGAATCACGTCATTTTCGGATAACGCTCTGTTGATTGTCCTCGGACGAGTATCTCTCTGGCCATCGGAGTGGAAATTCAGCGAAATCGTGGGAGAATGATGGGAAATCTTATCACCGGCGACGGAAGCTCGACGTGACATGGAAGACTTAAGAAAACCGGGAAGGACCGGCTTCTGAACCGGGACAGAGCCGGTTCTGATGAGAGAAGCTCTCATAGCCTTCATGTGAAGTTTGAGTGTCTTACTTGAGCTTCAGAGTGAGAAGGGCTTTATGCTTTGCCTAAGTGACGAGTTTGTGGATTTGGACTTATATAGTTGAATATGGAGCATTGGATGCGGTGAAAGGGTTGACCTGAGAAGGAAGGAGATTAGGACACGTAGGGAAGTTCACGTGAGGGGTGGTGGCTAAGGCGAGGGCACTTCCGGTTCCGGAGGGGTAGGCGTTCCTCTAATATCGAAGTACGTGAGCTTCTCTCACCAAAAGAAAATTACGTACATGCACTTTTCTGTGGGTGGCGTTAGGGTCCATTACACGAGAACTACGTGATTTCGCAGTCATCGAACGCCACGTGTGCTTGGGGTCATTATGATTGAGAAATTCCAAAAATGGAGAAATAGAAAAAAAATTATAATAAAAGACTTAAAGATAAAAAAATTATTTTTAAAAATTTATTATTATTTATTTTAAAATAATTATCACTGAATTTAATAATAAATTATTAAACTTAATAATAAATGTTCTTAAAAATAATTTTTTTTCATTTAATCCTTAAATATAATTTTTTTAAAAAACAATCATTCAAATATTTCACAACTTAGGGCATATTTGATTCTTATTTAATTTTAATATTTTTAAAATAAATATTTTTTAGAAAAAATTTTAAAAATAAAAAAATTATTTAAATTAGTATTTAAAAAAATTATTATTTTTTATTTTTTTAATTCTGTAAAATAAAAATTAATAAAATATATAAAAAAATGTCTTAATTTTTTTTGTTTAAAAATATAATTCTATTTTTATATTTTACAAATTATTTTATTAAAAATACGTTATCAACAAATTTTTTTATTCTTAAAAATAAAATAATATTTTAAAAATAAGAAATGAAACAAACTCTTAATTTTTCTTTTAAACTACTCTTCATTGAGATAAAATCAAAAAATAATTTATAACCACTCTCATTTCAGCTAAGCTAAAGCATTCTAAACAATATAATTAACTGTTTTTATATTAAAAATGTAGCTTGTATAAAATTTTTTAAAAAATTTATTATTTCAATTTTTACTTTTTGTTAAAAATAATAAACTAAATATAATCTAAATTTTGTTATATTTATAATAGTACTTAATATGGGTAAATATGTATTTAATAAACATGTTAGTATTGCAATTAAATATTAGCTCTCAATTCATTAAATTTCTCCAAAAAAACATTTTTTGAATGATTTTTTTGTCTTTAGTAATTATTTATTTGTTGATAAAATGATTTTAATTTTTTAAAATTAAAAAAAAATTTATGTCATAATTCCCTAAATTTAGAAAATTTTGTTCTTTTAACCATTTGTGAGTATATTTTTGTCAAAATAAATATAATTATAACATATCTTTTAATTTCAAGAATGAGTAGTTAATTTTCGAAGCAAAGGAGAGGCCGTGTAACTAAACCATCTCTAAAAGGGAGAAAAAAGTAATTTATCCATATGTGTAGTGATTTGTCAGTTGATTTAATTTTACATACTTTAATTAGTTTATCACTTCAATAATTTTAAAGATGTCATTTTATAATTCAATTAAATATGATTTATTCATGTCAAGATTATTAAGAAATTAAAAAAAAACTCACAATTTGACCTAAAAAAAGATGAAGCTAAGATTCTTTTAAATTAACTTTTGATATACCTTAACTAATTCACCATTTCCATTTAGTCGGAAGTAAGTCATATTATTATTCAATTAAATACAAGTCATGCTACCCTCCGGTTCAGGTCCTCTCAAAGGTTATTAAGTTTTATAGAGGTGAGAGTCATTATCTCCTTAGATGAATTAAGAAGCAGCTCAATCATGATTGAGAAGTGATAATCATACATACTCACATAAAAGAGAATAAGCATGCTGATTGGCTTTCTAATTTAAGCCCTTCACTATGGTCTTCTATTTATTAGGGACTTCTTTTTTCCCCCCTTTCTTAAATTCATTAAATAGAAGATAACATACAATAGAGGAGGCCCTTAAAATGAGGACCTATCAAACCCACAATAATAAATAAATGAACTGAAAAGGCCAAATGAGAGTTATTATTGGTGCCTTAAAAGTTCAATATCTTTATAAACCCAAAATGAAGCTCACAACAATTAGTAAGATGGCGACTGACACAGACTCTTTGGCCATAACAGGAAGCTAAATTGAGAAATTCCCAAGCGTTTATCACCTTAAAAAAAAATATTACAATCCATTGGCAATTATAGACCACTCCCTTTTTCTTTAGCTCATAGTGAAAAAAATACTGGTACCCCTAATACCGTAAACAATACATCATCTTCATTAGTCTAAAAGATACCCAAGAAAGAGGTTGAATTAGGCATTTAAAAATTTTATTAATAGAAACCTCAGGTCTCTATATATTTCTCTCTGTGAAAGATGAGTACCTTAAATAATTGAGTTTTAGATAGAATTTTTCTCCTTGATGAAAATGTCTAGTTTTAACACCTTAAAAACTAAACAATAGGAAGAATGATCTAGGTTCCTAGTTTTCAATGCTGCAGACCTTCTATATGGAAACTCAAAATAGTTTAGCTTTTAGATAATTAAGCAAAGTATGAACTTTGAGATGATTAACACAAGTAAAAATCAAGAACTTGCTAGGTTCTTAGTTTACTGTTTAAAATCAAATTACTATTAGAAAATGGAAGTTGTAGGATAAGGAAAATCAAGATACAAGTATTTATAGAGGATAAGATCAACATGATCTTATGTCTACTCTGGAAGCACATAATAAAAAAGAATTTTATAATAGAAGATAATTACAACAAATACAATCAAGCAACTCTTATATAAGGCTCAGTTTTCTAACTTTTATACATACAAGCAACCTTAAGGACTTAGCTTTTTAACTTTTACATCCTTACAACTAACTACAATTAGAAAACCATTTACACAAGATTAATTTTCTAGCTTTTACTGCTTTCACAATTAGACAACCTTAAAGACGCAACATACTTGCTTTTATAACCTTTACAACAACCCTATGATTTGTGCAAGGTTCATATAAACTCAGCTCACTGTATTCCAAAAATTGGTAAAACAAATAGGCTCACACTTAGCAGCATAGTAGTTTGCAACACTTATTAAGAGGATGGGAATTGTTTAGCTTAGCAATAAGTCACACAAACTCTTCTATGATCTTTCTTGGTCAGCTCTAACTTTTCAAGTTTGAAGTAGATATATATATATTTATATATATATAATCATTTACTTCCTCATTGGTTGACTTGATGCATTCCAACAAACAAAAATCTTCACATTAAGTACTAGGAAGCTTGATCTTGGTTTAACTTTTTTTCATCATTGATTTTGTCGAAGACAATGCATTCAAGAAAGGAAATAAAGAGATTTACATCCGTATGAGATTTTCTTCGTTGAATGAAAAGAAACAAGTGCTTATTTATTCCTTCCTGAAATGATCATTATGCATTAATAATATAAGGGTCCTTCTTTGAGAAATAAGAGGCAGAAATTCTATATATTCTATTTGCATATTTTTCATTTAATTTACATGTGATTTGTATGCCAAAAGTCATGCTTCCTTTTTCAGACCATGAAAGACTTGAATATATAGTGAAAAAAAAATTTCCCCTTTCCTTCATTAATGTGCATATCAAACCCTCGCATTTAGGAATCTCCATATCAATTGCTTAGGACCTTCAACTTTCATTTTAGTATCTTTTCAAAGCCTGTTGTCATTTAAATCATCTTCTCTCTTGAATAGGTTGACTTGAGCAGATATGGGAGAGTGAGATTTGAAAAGAGTTGGCTAAAAAGAAATGCCTTTATATATGAAACTTTCCTTTAATACAGGAGACAAATTGGAGTGATTTTCTCGTGCCTTCCTCTCAACATCCTTCATAATTTATGTTATGTGGTACAGCAATGAGATAGCAGTCCTTCCTTTTGTAGCACAACGAATTTTAAGTAATGTGTTTGAACAAGGAAATAAACAAGTAATTATGGGTCCTGGTGTTATTTTAGGAAACAATAGGACTTGAATATATGTGTCTTAATAAGTTCCTGATTTTTACGAAAAAATTTCCATATTAGGATTTTACTTTGGAATAATCTTGCAAAGAATCAAGCCTAAGTAGAGCAAGGCATTTAAGCGTGGGAAGGCCCAAAATGATATTTTCCAAAATCAAGTCTTTTTATCCTAAATAGAATGAAGTATGTTTGTAAACACTTCCAAAAATATATTTTTGACTTAACCATATTTTCCAAAAATACAATTAATTTTAAAATGTTTGACATAATTAAAATACTAAATAGCTTTTAATCCAATAATCTTTATGCTGTGGCCAAAAAAATTTTTTATACCTCACTAAGCTATTTTCTTTTTGTTTTGTCATCACTTTGACGCCAACTGAGTATCCATACAAGAGCATTAGGTCTACCTAGTAAGAGTATGTCGAAGGATTGAGGCCTAAGATTGACACATGCAAAACAAAGAGAGGAAGATGATTGGCAAGTCCATTGAGCCCCCACGATATGCCAACATGCAGCATGTAATTGATTTGGGAGAACGTCTTCAAAAGAACCAAGTTTTTCACATGGTTCTTGGCAAAATAGGCTGGGAGATGGTCGAGTAACATCAAGTCTAAGTTACTTGAGGAAGAGCTGTGTTTTTGCATGGCCATGGGCTTCAATAATGAATGAGGCAATAGGTTCAAAGAAGATAGTGGTCGAGTTACAAAGAAACTGGAAGTCGTTGGTAAGGTCCATTGCATCCAATTTAATAGGGCACCAATTATTGAAGGGCGAAAGGATGCTTTGAGCTCTATCACCATTGAGAGTTTGTTCAGATTTAGGGGTAAAGTTAAGGGATGACCAGATGAGTGCCAAGAATGGAAAGTTGACTTGTGAAAGGAAGAGAGAGTGGGTGGTTTTGAGGTATAGCTAAAGAAGAGAGTTTGATTTGTATCAGGGGAAAAAAGTCTGAATGTGGATGAACCGATGAAGATGGTAGCGAAAGAAGAATTAGGAAAGGAAGTCAAGCTTGGACGTGGAAGGGGAGTAAGCGATTTCTGATTAGGTGTAGAATGAAGAAAAGAGCATGGTGTAGCAAGGAAAGGTGGTTTCCGTTGACTTGGCTGAGGGGCAATGCTAGCACAATAAAACCAACAATTTCCCTCTCTCAATGTCATCTGAGGGACATGAACTTACAATCTCACTGATGTCACTAGTTAAGATTAAACGCTTATCACTGTATCTAAAACTTGAGCAAATAATAAGGATGAAACTTTTTTTTTTTAATAATTTTTTCAAAATGCATTTGGCATGAGAAATTACACTCATTAAACATATCACAAATAGAGATATTAAACTTAAATATCCTAAAAACGTTGGCTCAATAATTCCAATAATGCAGATGGTTTTGAGACTGAAGAAGACAGGATGAAAACGGTGGTTGGGTGTGGCACTACGGGGATTCCAGTGTGAAATGACGGCACATGGCAGCATTCATGTTTTGACGGTGACGTTTGGTCGTGGCGGTGGTAGTTTGGGTGTTGAAGGAGAGGACAACGTGGCCTTTGGTCTTTTGAGGAGTTGAGAGTGAGGAAGACTCGCCGCCACTAGGGATGATAGATTTGAGCTTAGAAAGAGAAGGGACCCACGAGGAGACTCATAATGTGAGGAAAATTCTGACTTGGTCAGCCACTTATATCAAAGTCTTTTTCATGGGCTTAACGGCTGTTATTAGAATGGCATTTTATTTTATTTTTAACTTTTATTGAATTTTGACCTCTGTACTTCAGGTTAAAAGAAAAAAAGAGACGAAGAGAAAAACAAATTATTACTTTCAATTTGTGAATCTCAATTAGTTCACTACTAATAAAAAACAAGGCATTCGTTGCTTCAGTTAAAAGTAAATTATTTATATTGTAACCAAGAGAATCACAAGGAGCAATTTTTTTTTAACTAATTCACTATAAGAATTAGCTAAACTAAGATCTGCACACATATGAGAAAAAAATTCACAGAAACTAAAATTCATACTTATGACTCAATCTCCTAGTGTGAATTCAAAGATAAAAATATTTAAACCTTTTAAAAGTTGAGCTTTTTATAACAATATAGAGGAAGTACATATTACATGTTCCTTTTTATTATTAAAATTATCCCTTAAGATTTTCATCTATTTTTATTTTATTCACTAAGTCTTATCACCAAAGCCCCTCAATTATGGATAGGGGAATAAGAGGGGAGGATACACGAATGGATGTGGGTCAAAGAAGGATGGTTTTATGTTGCTTACAATGGGCACGCCCCCCGCTGGAGCGCTTTCTATGTTCTCCAATGGTTTCTAGCGAAAATGGTTTTAATAATAACTTAAAAGGGTTGAAGACAAAGTTGAGTTGAAAAGTGTAGCATCTCTCAACCAAGTTGCTCTTTCACTTTTTAAATAGTATTCCCGGATAAGATAAGGTTCATCATTGCTGTTTTTGGACTTTCTGAGTGGAAAAGTAAACTATATATGCATAAAAATTAAGAATTCTGTTAAATTAAATTATGATAAATAAATAAATAAATATTTTATTTATTTATTTATTTAATAATATTATAATAAATGTATCATTTTTATAAATATTTATGCGATTCTTCAATTAAATTTTATATTTGTCAAAATAATTATATATTTGTCATATTTTAATTAAAAAATTATAATAACAAAAAAATAAAAAATATATTTAAAATCTAATTCATTTTGTTATCAATAGGTTGAGTTTTTTTTTTACGTTTGAATTTTTAATTGTTTGATTGTTTTAAAATTTATGCGATTATTTTAAAATTTATGACAAAAATAATATTTTACAATATTTGTATATAGATATATATAAGTTTTGATATTTATAGATTAAAAAAAACCTCTTTAAACTGAAGAATATGTAAATTAAAAAACTCCAGCGAACAACTTACTTAAAGTGAATGGGAAAATAAAGAATTGAACCATTATGCCTGGCGCTTATGTTTAGGCATGATTGTGTATAGGATATAAGGAAAGTACCATAATTCTCAATTTTGAACTCATATTTAATAGGTATTTTTTAAATTTTTTATTAAATCTTTAGAACTTATTTATTGAAAAAATTTCAAAATGAATGATTTTTTTTATATAAAATCATAACGATAAATAAAATATCTCAAACATTTATTAATATAATTCAAAATTCATAAAATAATATTTAGATGACATTGGTTTGTTTTCTATATTATATTAATTAATTAATATAAATGTATGTATAATTATATAATAATAAAAATATATACACTAGAGATTCGAAAGGATGTGATTGTGAATATTATATTACCGAGATTTAGATATGAACCTAAAATACTGATTAAAATATTCATACCTAGATCCAAATAAATAACTTTTGTTAATACTTATAGGATTTGGATATTTTGGTCATCTCAGCTTATGTCCAGGATAATTTAATATCTAAAATGTAAATTCAAGTCAGATATTATTGTAAAATTTAACTTGAAATTTTATTCCAATTCAATCTTTAAATCTAATATTTTAAAAATTAGACCAGATTAAATCGAAAAATTAGTCAATCAATTGATATTTGGAATCGTTTGGCTCTCAAAATCAATCTAAAAAAAATGTAAAAAAATTAATCAAATCAGTAAAAAACTAATAAAATTAATAAAAACAAAGTGGATTAGCATTGAATTGATCAAAAATCAATATTTAGTTTTTGTTTAAATCAAAGTTTTGATATTTTGTGATAAGAATGATATTTAACGGATCTTACCTAATTTATTTTACATAAATTTATTGTTATATGCAAAATACTTTAATTAATTTTTATATTTTGAAAATATTTATATTTTCTTTAAATATTATTTTATAATATATATGTCAATTTAATATATATATATATATATACACATGTATATACTGCTCTTTATATATATATATATATATATTTGAAAAGATAATTTAATTCTAATTTAATTATGACCAAAACATTAAATTATAAATTATTTTTTATCCTAATTTAATGGTTGATTCAATTCTTAAAATATTACTTAAATCTTATTATTATTATTATTATTATTATTATTATTATTATTATTTGATAATACAAACAAATACCTAAAAACCTAAAGAACAACAGTATTGATGCTGCATAGCCAAATTTAAACTATCTGATCCAACTAAAATCCTAGAAGATGAAAATCAAACTTAAATCTTATTATTAAACGCAGAATTTTCATTGTCTCGAGTGAGTCGCGAAGCCAACTACCAACAACTCGCTTCTAATTATACTCCTGCAATTCCATCACGCACGAGTTTATATATATTTAATAGGAATTTCTAAAACCAAAGCTTTTGGGATTTTTTTTTCCTGTTTTTTAGAGTGGTCATATTATAAATTCAAGAATACCGTATTTTGTAATTATAATATAATTATTATTAAATATAAATAATATTTTATCTATTTTAATAAATTTATTATTATAATGATTTTTATTAATTGTATAAAAATCAAATTGATTTTTTAAGAGCTATAAATTATTAAATAAATTAATATTTTAAGTAGTTATTTAATAAAAAAATTAGAAAGGATCTAGATAAAATTTTAAAATATTACAAAAATTTAATAAAAAAAAGTTGTTGAGATTGGGTTAGTCTCAAGTTTGAGCCAAGTTTAAAAAAAATTCGAACTCAACTCATATTATATTCAACATTTTTTTTAAATAGATTTTTTTTAAGGTTTTTTTAGGCTCATCAATTTTGTCTTTTTTCTTTTAGCTAGATAGACTTTCCAATTTATGATCAAGTCTAATAAAATGTAGTGAAATGTATTTTCGTAAATGCATATTTAAATTTTGTATTATTGTAATAACTTCTTTTTTTAGAAAACGAAATACTCCGCTGACACGAGGGCTCTCCATGGCTTAACAAGGGAGCTTTGAGATCTCACATGCTCTATTTTACTGGAGCCTTGTGAAGTTGAACTACCAAGCAATCCTTGCATCAACAGTTGCTAAGCTATTATTAAGCTAATCTAAAGTTGTCAAACTCACAAGTTTAGACAATTTTTTTTTAAAAAAAATAAACTCATAATGTAAATTAGTACCATAAACTCAAAAGAGTTTATTTTTATTAATATATAACTATTTAAAAATATAATTAAAATATAATATACAATAAAAATTTTATTTAAATGCAATTCAAACTATACTATTTCAAAATAAATGTATCCATATTATATAATTTATAGTACTCAATATAAAAATTTCAATCAAGTTAAGACATAAATAATTTTTTAATATCATCAAATCTAAAATATATAAATACAAATTGAACAAAGATCTTTAAAAGTTTAATTATTATCATCTCAACTAGTACATTAAAAATTATTTTGTCAAGTTCAAATTTTTGCTTCACAAAAGGTATAAAAATATAATAATTTTGACTAGGATAATAATACCTTAAAAAAGTTTTTTAAAAAAGGAGACGGTGTAAGATAAACCCATGATTTGTGGTAAAAATTTCAGCTAATAAAAAAGGACATGCCTAAAAAAACTTTTTTCATCTTCTTGAACTGATTTAAAATTCAAATTCTTTTTCCTTTATTTTCTCTCTCTCTCTTTTGTTCTCCACTTTTCTTGTGACCTTCTTGGACAACAAATTGTGATGCTCAAAAGGTTGTGGCGTCTCTTTCACTCTCTCCTCTTTCCTCTTTCTCACACTCGTTTAGGTGTAGATCAGAGAAGGATAACCTTTCTTCCTTATAATGCTCTCTCTCTCTCTCTCAAAGATGGAGATGGCAGAATAGGGAACAACATGAAGCTATTCATGATGCTCTCTCTCTCTCTCACACAGACACACAAAATGCTCTCTCTTTCAAAGACACAGAAGGAAGAATAGAGAACGATGGAGTGCAAACCTCTGAAACAAAGATGTAAAATAGAGAAGGCTTTGCTTTTTTTGGGGGGGAGGGGGGTTGTGTCTTTCTACAATCTTTCTTTACTATTGGATTGGGTTCTGCATAGAAAATTTTTTTTAATTCAATTCCACTAAGTCATATGGTAACTCGCTAAATTCAATCCAAAGCTGAGTAAACCAAGTTTGCCAACTCAAAGGTGAGTTAATCCAAATTTATAAAAAAATCTGGATTTAGAAATAAGCGGACATGATTTTTTTTATATAAACATATGAAATCAATAAACTTAGCGAGTCAAACTTGCGAATTTGACATTAATGACATAATCTCCTCATTGATTTTGTTTCCAAAAATGTAAATAAAATCTATTGACAAATAATAAAACTATAATATTGTAAGAAAATATTGAAAATAATAATTGATACAATTCAAATAAATGCTGCTATAAAAAATCTCAGAACCATCTATGAAATATTAATAAATAAAATTCAACTTAAAAGTAACATAAGATACATAAAGTAAATATTTTAATTATGAGATGAATGTTAGATCTTAGTTTTTGGTGTAATCCACCATTTCTGTTTTGTCTAGGTCAAGTGCGCTACATTGGTAAAGATAGTTCACGGAGAAGTATGCTAACGCACCTAAAGTTAGCCAAGCAATTATTTATAACAAAAATGAAAGGTTGCACGTGAGTTGTTTGCCTTGTAAGATATCCACCTTGTTCACTCCTTTTAATATTCTAGGTCATTCTATCTCATAAAAGATCCATGACAAGTGTCACATTTTTGAGCGACATAAAAAGTTTGTCTCATTAAAAAAATCATCTGTTGATCAAATAATCATGTAAATTTACATACATACGTACATACATACATATATAAAAATACAATAATCAACGGTTGCAAATTAAAGCCCATTCCTTGTTAGAAGATTTTAAGTTATCACTCAATATTTGATAATATGTTATTTTTTTATGTTAACAGAGTATGATAGATTATATCATCTAACTATGAAGCGACAAACTTGGCACGACCAAAAACAGCCATTATTAGTTGGCCCAAAAAAGAAAAACAAAGAAGAGTCATTGCTAATTTATTATGTTATTTGAAGGTTAATTACAAACATCCCCCTCAATTTAGGAGTTAAGTGAAATTTATTCACTCAATTTTAACAGTTAGTAATAGATTCTTCAACAATTTAATTTTGTGTAATATAATCTTTTTGTTAATTTTTCAATAAAAAATTCTAATATTACTTATTTATGTAGGTTAAAAGACCCTAAATCAACAAAAGTACATTTAACTTGACATTAAGTGACAAATGAAAACCTTTTTCGGTCATTTTTTCACATTTTTTTGGTAGTAAAAGAGCCATTATTTGAGTAACTTTATCTAAGTGGTATTAAAGTTTTGGATTAAAAAATGTCAAAGGAGGGATTATGTAGTGCAAAATTAGAGGGATTTATGATCAATTTTTGGAGTTGCTGAAAGTTAAAAGTGCACTATCCCCAAATTGAGGAGAGTTTTTTTTAACCTTTTTTAAAATGGCAAACAATATTCACAATTTGAATGGATAAGATATAATTTTGTTGGCTTATCTCTTCAATTCAGAATGTTAAACAAAAAGAAATAAGGATAAATTGATTTGAATTCCTATACTTTCATTCAATGTTTAATTCGACTTTTATAACTTAAAAATATATAATTAAATCCTTATAATTTTTTTAAAAAAATTAATTGGGTCCCAATAATCAAACTTCTAATAATCTTCCTTTAAATTTGCTAATGTAAGCCCAAAAAAAATAAAAAATAAAAAATGTTGCCATGTGGACACTAATTGAAAATACACCTAAGAAGAGATGAATAGGTGCTTATGCTAAAATGTAGCTTGATTCAAACTATTTTCAAAAATTGTCCAAAATAATTATTTTCACAATTTTCAAATAGGAAAATGATTTTTAAATAATTTGAACATGTATGAAAAATTAAAAACTAAGTTTTAGTAAAATGTGTAAGTTTTAGTTAACTAAATTTGGAATCATTTGACTAAAACTTGATGTAAATAGAAACAATAATAAATAAAAGGAGATAATTAAAGAGAAGAAGAATGCACCCAAGAATTATACTAGTTCAGACCTTTCCTTCACTAAAATTCAGAATACATAAGAAAAGGTTTCTTTTGGAGCTCATCAACAACTCATAATAGTTTTCAACTCACTTAAAACTTACTTCAAGGTGTGGGTTTTCACTTGGCCTACCCTAAACTGACTTTCCCCATAATGGAAAGATTTACAAAAGATGAAAAGATGTTTTGAATTACAATAGGCACATTAAATCACTCTCAAAGTTGAAAAGACGTGAGACTAAGCTTAAAATTCAATTAAAAAGAATAAGGAGAATTATAATATAATTTTTTTGTTTTCTTTTCTTTTATATGCATTACTCCCTCTCTTCTTTCTTCCCTTTATATGAATGCTTCTCAAACTAGCTATACTCATATCTCCCTTTGTGATCATGTAGCCTTTCTTGATCTTGAGCCATAGGCATTGAGATGATGAAGTCATGTCTAGAAGTAAGAAGCACCTTACTTTCAGTTGGACTAAGAGAAGAGGAAGCTGCTTCACTTGGTATACATTCTTCATGATTGAGATAAACTTAAAGATGATAAAGACTTTCTTTTGCTCATGCTATCCAATCACAATAAATGCTAAAAAATGCAACAAGAGATGTTTGACATAGTGTGATAAAAGATAAAAAAAGACATAATGCATAAGTACATTTTCATTGTAACAAGTATATGGCCTAAGATAGGTTATGCACAAATCATGAAGTCCAAGAATTGATCAAATGACTCAAGTTATAAATAAGCCCAATAAGAACATATTAGGCCTGCACTAAATTGCTAATCTTAGCAATTGATTTATAAGTCCAAATATTAACTTAATGCTTTTTAAAATAAGTTTTGTAATCAACAAAATATAGTATTGTTTGAGTTTGAAACATTAAGGGCTAGTAATCTTTTCTTGTTTTTATAAAGACAAAACCCTGAATATGTGCTTTATATATTGATGTTTGCTAGTTTGCTCCACCTGAATAAGTGACAGCCTACAGCTAACAACACAAAGGCAAGACAAATATAACATGATAATATGTCTTCAATTTAGATTTTAGTTAATTGAAACATTTTTAGGAAACTAAAATATTATTTTAGGTTTTGGAAAACTGAAAGTAGTTTATATAATTAACAAAGTTTTCAATTAACTAAATTATGTTAACTGAAAATATGACTCCTACAAACAAAGATCAAACCAGAAAAAATTTAAGGCTTAACCATAATTTCTCCTACCTTTTGTCATCAACAGTCACATTTAATCTAGCACAATCCAATATCAATGAACCATAATAATCATTCATCATATTGTATATCAAGGCAAGCAGACATAAACCACAAGTTCAAAAAAGATAGACCAATACTAACATAAAAGAAACTTAACGCAAAATAACCACAAATAGTTTGTGAATCAAAAGTTTAAAGGCCATCATAGAAAAGTCAAAAAATGAGGAAGGCCAAAGAAATAATAAAATTATGCATTCTTAAAGAAGACTCTTACTTGAACCGACTCAAAATCACCCTTAAGGTCCTTCAATTCCTTGTAAAGCCTCCAAACTTCTTGTAGCATCCCTCTTTTGATATCTAATAGCTTAGTATTGTTTTGATGAACATCTTACTTGATGGTAACAATTTCTTGTTTCACCTTTGCCAAATCTGCAATGACTTTGTAGACTCTTTGCTAAATATTAAGGAAAATACAAAATAAATTGGCATTGAAATTTACCTTCCCTACACCTATGATTCTACCTTTACCACCATCTCCAAAGGTAACCAATCCTCTATCCTTGCAAGTGAAATAGAGAAATGTATAAGGGTTTCCTATCGTGTACTTAGAGCAATTGCTATCTAAATACCATTGGTTCCCTAGAATTTTCCCTTTCAAACATAGCTATAAGAAAATTCAACTTGTCTTAGATACTCAAATTTTTTTAAGTCCTTTCGAGTTATCATTGGTTTCCTTAGACATAATTTTGCCTTTAGGAACCCAAATTTTATTGCTTTGTAATTTTCTAGACTTACGTTAATAACATGCATATCCAAATTTATAGTAATAAAGTCAAGGAAGAGATAAAGATGTTTGTTTAATTCCTTAATGAAGTTCTTACAAAGCTTAATAGTTTTATGCCTTTCATAACCAATCCTGGATTTGTTAAACATATAACTTTGTTTTCCCAAAATCATTTTCAAATTTTCTTCTCCTTTTACAAAGTTTACCAAATCATTGGTTAGAATAGCAACTTAATGTTTTTCATTTTCATTCAAAGCTTTTTCTAACCTTGTCTTTAGCATATGAGATCCTTTTTTAAGTTTGGAATTAACTTGGATAAGATCCTCGTATTTTGCAAACAATTTTTCAAAATCAATTAAAAGCTCATTAAGAGTTTCTTGTAATTCATCTTTGGTAGGTAGAGTTTCACATTTTACCTCCTTTTCTTTAGTACCATAAAGCACAAATTTGCTATCTCTTGTTCAATGTTGACATCATCATCTTCATCTTGATTCTTATATATAGCCATAGCTTTCTTTCTTCCATATGATTTGGTTGATTTCTTCTTGACATATGAGCACTAGGATCTAATGTGACCATTATCACCACATTCATGGCATGCAATGATGTTTTTCCTTTGATCTTCCTTCTTGTAGTCATTTTTGGATGATTGACCTATTTGTTTCCAAAGCTTTTTCCTTCAAGCATAATTCTCTAGCTTCTTGGAGAAAAACCTAGTATCTTGTAAATCAATGTCATTATCATCTTTTTCTTCTTTTCGTTGCTTAACAGTGGCTACTACCTTTAGTGCCATACTCTTCAATTTTTGTCAAATTATACCTTTTGAGATGATTCTTTTCATGTGCAATGAAGATGCTCCTTCACTCATCATAGGAAAGAGTAGAAATATCCCCACTCTTAATATTTTTCACTTTAGATTGTCAAGTTTGAGGAAGACATATAAGAATTTTCAAATTTTTTCTTTAAGTCAAAGTTGGTTTTTCCAAGTGCTTTAAGATCACCATCTTGGAGAATCTATTAAATGCCTCCTCAATGTTTTCATTTTTTTTTTCATTGAGAACAATTTGTATTCATACAATAGTACATTGATTCTTTCTTATTCACCTTAAAAGTACATTTATGAGTTACTTCAAGCTTATTCCACTTTTCTTTGGCAATATCACAACTTGAAATTTTATCATACTTTTAACCACTGACTACCTAATATGAAATGTTGATTACTTGTGCATTGGCTTAAACTAACTTGATGTCATTTTCACTCCATTCACTTCTTGGTTTTTTAGTGGTTTCTCGTTTATCATCCTTCTTTATGAGATATTTTTGGCCCATCCTAATGACTTCCTAAACAGGATTCATTTTGACTTTCAAGGAAGCAGAATCCCTCAAGTTATTGATTCATCATTTTTTGTAAAAACAACAACATTTTTTCTTTTGGTTATCAAGCACAAATCAAGTAGAACTAGCTCTAATATCAATTGAAAAGACAACTAAAGGTGGATAAATAGGTGTTTATGCTAAAATGTAACTTGATTCAAGCTATTTTTGAAAAGTGTCTATAATAATTATTTTCACAATTCTTGAATAAGAAAAAAAATTTAAATAATCTAAGTATGTGTGAAAACTTGAAAACTAAATTTTAGTAAAGTCTATAAGATTACGTTAACTAAAACTAGAATCAATTAGCTAAAATTTGATGCAAACAAAAACAATGGTAAAATTAAAAAGATATAAAGAACAAGAATTCATCCAAGAATTGTCTTGATTTGGATTTTTATCATATATCTAGTCCCCTTAAATTGTAAGAAATTTTCTTTACTAAAATTCAGAGTACATAGTAGAAGGTTTCTTCTTGAGTTCACTAACAACTTACACTAGGTTTCAACTCACCTAAAATTTACTTCATGGGAGGTTTTCACCCAACTTAGCCTAAACTAACTTTCTTTGCAATGGAAGGTTTATAAGAGATGAAGAGAGGCTTTGAATTATAGTAAGCATAATAAATTGCTTTTAAAGCTAAATAAACTTGAGATTAAGCTTAGAATGCAATTAAGAAAAATAAAGAGAACTACAATATAAATTTTTTTTTCTTTTCTTTTCTATGTATTACTTCTCCTCTTCTTGCTTCTCTTTATATAAGTGCTTCTCAAACTACCTATTACTCATATCTCCCTTTGTGATCTTTACATGTAGCCTTTCTTGATCTTGAGCTACAAAAGGTTATTATAGTTGTGATTAGTTAGAAAAGTTGTTATGGTTAGTAAGCATTCTATTATAATTAACTATATGTATGACAAGCTTATATATATATATATATCTAAAGTAACAAAATCGTGATCTAATCTTTAATTACTTTCTCCCATCACCCTTTCCATCTCTTATTCCTTTATTGTTCCCTCATATTTTCTTCTTCTCTCTTTTCCTCTCTGACTCTGTTATGAAAGCTTTCATGGTATCAAAGCTGTCTTTAATGGAAAATGCAAGTCAATCTAGTTCTGTGTACACCAAGTTCATGCTACAAAGCTTCTCAAATCCAATGTCTATAATACTAGATGATTCGATTTTCTTGATATGGAAATAATAGCCCTTGTTGACAATTAAAAGCAATAAGTTACAAAAGTTTATCCTAGGAAAGCATGCTTTACCTAAAAATTTTTCTTCACTAAAAGATAAAACTATGGAAAAATTGAACAAAGAAATCCTAAATTGGGAACAATAGGATCAATTAATGACGTACTAGCTATTGTCATATATGGTAGATGGAACACAAACTCAAATGGTAAGCTACAAGTATTCTTATCAAATTGAGGAGAATCTTGAAGTATTTTTTGCCTTTTAGACTCAAGACAAAATTAACATGCTTATCTGACTTTAAATGGGGTTATTTGAATATAAAATATATGACTCTTATGTATTTTTTTGTATGATTTGATTAAGAATGAATGAAATGAGAAAATATAGGACTTTCAAATAAGGAACACTAAAAACAAAAGTTACATGGGCCCCTAATGTAAAATTACTCAGCTCGTGTAAGTGCCAGATTGTGAAGAGCATGTAGAGACAATGAATCACATGATCATGCCATGTGACAAAGCATATTTACATGGCCCGATCATGTACGGCAATATTAATGTGTTTCTACAGGAATCAAGGGGTAATTTTGGAAAAGGGACTTTAACTGTAGGTCAAACACGTTAAGAAAGATGAGGGAATACAATTAGTCGCATGCTTCAGTTAAGAAAGAGCTCTAGAGAACAATGTGATGCCATGGAGATTTGAACTTCCTTTTGAAAACTGCTATGCCCTATTGAATAGTTTTTCCGTCATATACTTTTCTATCTTCTATTGTCATGAATTTATTCAATTTACTTTTTAGGATTTTTTTTATTGTAAGTAGCTAAGCCCCTTAAATTTGAGGTTTGGATGAGTTTGTTTATTAATTATGTTTAAATTAAGATACTCATGTATTGACTTCATTCCAATTAATTTAATGTTCAGTTTCTTAATTATTGCAAATTGATGGCCACTATTTATGAATTTTGATTTATAGTAGGCAAAATTGATAGGTGAATCACTATAAGGGATCATCTGGACAATAAATATAAGTTATGATTTTATAAAGATATAGATCATAGGTGGATTGTAAATCGTATGCATACCAAGCCACTACATGCAAGCATATACTAAATTCTATTGAGCTTAAAGGATTTATATTAAGGTTTATGGTCACAAAAATATACATAAAACTAACATAGACATATGTGTTTTATCTTGAAAGAAAATTACACATGCATTAAGGAATCAATTATTAATTAAGGTAAAATCAATTGCATGTGTTAATCTTTCTTCATTTATAAGAAGTAAATAATGACATCCAAATTCTAGAATTTTTCTAATTAATCTAGTCAATTCATTTAATTTCTGTTTTAGTTCATTCTTAGTTCCTAGTTAATAAATTGAAATTTCTATTTTTTAGATAATAGGAATAATTAAGAAAATTGATACTTGATTAACCTCTTTTATAGAACGATACTTGACTCGCTTTTGTATTATTTGTGTGACCCATATACTTGTGAAAAATCACTAACAAATGATAATCTATAAGTATCTATTAAAAACAAAGAAGCTAGTAGACTCTCTTGCTTTAGTTGGAAAACCCCTTTCCATAATTGCTCATATAAAAGCAATCTTGGAAGGATTACCACATGATTATAATGCTTTTATTTTATCCATTTTATCAGGATTAGATTCTTATACAATGACAGAGACTGAATCTCTCTTAATGGCAAAAGAAAAAAGAATTGAAAGTTACAAGAAGTCATTAGAAACTGCAATGACAGTGACTCAAGTAAATTTAACTAATGCCTAATAGAATAAAGATAAGAGTATTGGCAGAAGTAGAGGTAATTCAACAATTATAATACTAGAAACAAAGGTCGCAGACAATCATGGAACAATGCTAATTTGAAAAATAATATTGGCAAGCCTTAATGCCAAGCGTGTAGCAAGTTTGGCTACATGGCCTGGCAATGCTACTATAGGTTCAATTAGAACTTCATCAATCCTTATAACATCAAAAATCAACAACAACAGTTAGGATAAATGCCCAAAAATAATAGTCAGATGACTATAATTATGTTGCACCTGAACTCTCATATGATGTATCATGGTATCTAGACTCAAGGGCCACAAATCATGTCATATAGATCAAAGCAATCTTATCACTAGAAATAAGTACATAGGAATTGAGGAACTTCTTATTAGCAATGGTGCAAGCATGGTTGTTAACAATGTAAGGCATTTTAAACTTCTCTTACCATACACCGCCTAAACACATTCCTTAAATCATCTATTACATGTGCCTCAAATCACCAAAATTCTTCTTAGTGTATCCAAATTTGCTTAAGATAACCTTGTGTATTTTGAATCTCATGCAAATAAATGCTTTTTTAAGGACTGTTAAAATCATTAAGTTCTTTTGCAGGGCCATACTAAAAATGGACTTTATTCATTTGACAACATCGAATTCATTGATGATTCATCAAGACTAGCTTTTTAATACGATATACCAAGCCTCATTTTTTCAATTTTTGTCCAAGTCAATACTGTACACATTGACAAAGCCATTAATTTTTCATTATGGCATCTTAGATGAGGACATCCATCTAATACAATTGTAAATAAAGTACTATCCTCTTGTAGTCTAAAAGCAATAAATAAAAATGATCTAACTCATGTTTAGCTAAATCTCATAAAATCTCTCTCAGTTCCTCAATTACACAATATTTGAAACCTTTAGAATTAATATATTCTAATATTCGGGGATCCTCTCTTATGCTTTCTGTTGGTGTTTACAAATATTACATTCATTTCATTTATGCTTTCTCCAAATTCACTTGGTTATATCCCATAAGAAACAAATTTGATGTTGTACCCATGTTTCTCATTTTCAAAGCCATGATTGAACTTCAATTGGGTTACAAAATTAAAGCATTACAAACTAATGATGGTTCTCAAAGATCATGGAATTATGCATAAAGTGAGTTACCCATATACCTATAAGCAAAATGGTAGTATAGAGAGAAAATATAGACATGTGACAAAAGTGATATTATCTTTACTAGCCTAAGCCTTTTTTCCCTTGAAGTTTTGGGATAATGCCTTTTAAACCACTACCTTTTTGATAAATAGGTTACCAACACTAGTCCTCAACTATAAATCTCCTTTAGAAACCTTTTTCCATACCAAGCTAGATTACACCTTTTTAAAGGTTTTTAGGTGTGCTTGCTATAATACTATCAAACTAGAATTTTGGTCTAATATATGCATTTTTCTTAGCTATATTCCTATCTATAAAGGCTATAAATGCTTTTCACCTAGTGGCAAAATTTACATCCCTAAACATGTTATATTTGATGAAGCTTAATTTCCTTACATCAAGCTATTTTGTACCCTAAATTAGTCTACTCACTTCACCAAATAGACTCTCCCATCGCCACCTTCTATAACATCATAATTGATTAGCCTCTTTTAACCTCATTTAGCCTTCACTTAGGCTTGATTCCATGCAAGTCCAAAGAAAAAGAGTAAAATTATGGCATTTTTTAAAAATTTATACTTCACCCAGTGGACTCCCGTGGACCCATCAATGGCATTTTCTACTTATACTCCATCTATACAACTCATATATATCATAAAACAATCCATGAACCATGGATTTGAAGCCAAAAACTAGAAAAATAGCAAGTTACTCACAGGTCCAGAATTCAAATTTTTGACCCTAATTTTAGAAAATCATAATTAATTCTAAAAAAATTGAAATCAAGAAAATGATAGCTTTCTGAAAATTTCTGGATATCAACTATAGTTAAAAATAGTTCCAGGCCATGAAAGGCCAGTTGAACCATGATTGATAACAGAAAAACTCAAAAGGTCTGACTGCCTAAGTTTGCTGTCACAAGTTACTGAAATGAACTTCTAAAATTCGTTTCTCCCTCTCTATAAATCCAAATGAGGTGCTCTTAAGTGCTACAGAAAGCTTATCATATCTAGTTTATGTTTGTAAAATTTTATAGCCATTAGACACCATTTGTCCTACAAATGACAGAGGCAAAGGATTTAACCATTTGTACAGTACACAATACCAATTCTATCAAAATTTGCTAATTTTGAAAATTCATTAAAAATTTTCTAGAGCTCCAAATAACATGCACTTTAGCTTCCCAAAAAGATCTAAGTGATACTTATATGTATGCCAAATTTTAATCCAAAAGGAGCTCATTTGGTCAGATTTTGATATAGCTCATGAATGTGGCAAATTTGGCACCATATGAAGGTCCAAGTTAGTCTAAATGGCTTCTTAATTACTCTACCACCTCTTGGGCAAGTTTTAAAGTATAAACACAACATATACAAGCTTCTCAAATGGTTCAAATTACCATACAAGCTTTTCCAAGGCTTCCTCTCATCTTCCATCACATATGGTCCCAAACCAAATTTAGAACAAATTAAAACACTTTCTAGTCTTATCAACCATGCTTGGCCAAAATAATAGGGGAAAATGGGACCCATTCAGTTTCCAATTTTTTCTTGATAGAAAGAGCACTTGGGAGGCTTCCTAGGAGTCTTGGAAACTCAAACAAATACTTACATATGCTAGGGAATTCTTGAATCAAAACAAATTTTACAAGATGTTCAAGAACCCCTAACTTTACTATCTTAAAATTTCATGATTTTTCTTCCACTTTCTTTGCATTTCCTAAGATCCCACACTCTAAATCAATGGTTTCTTGCTAGTTCTAGGTCAGAACTCACTCCCTCTCTCAAGCTCTCTCCTTGGCTAAAACATCACACATAAAGAGCAAGGGAAGAAGAGCAAATGAAACTATGAGTCATACCTTATTTTCCTTACTTCTTCAAGAGTCTTTTCCTTTGCCTTAGCCTTCTTTTGGAATTTCTAAACTTCTCCTCTCTATACATGGCTCAAAATAGAACCAATTTAATAATCAAAACTATGAACAAGGAGAGGAAGAGGAGGAGAATGAATTTGCCAAATGAAGGAGCTTGAATTTTAAGAATTTCTTACCTTTCTCCTTGTTCTCTCTTCCTTCTTGAATTTTCCCTTATCTTTCTCTCTCTTAGGCAGAGCTTCTTCTATTTTTAGCCAGCCTAAGGTTAATCAGAAAAAGAAGATGATTTTAAACTCTTTAAGAAGCAAAATTCCTTTTTTTTACTATTTTTTCTAAAACGAGTCTTGCTATAGTAGGAAGCACCTCTTATTACGACGAGAACTTATCAGTTCTAGGTCCTAACTATTCTCACCATAGCTTGCGCTATTGCAAGAAATTTTTTAAATTTTGCATGAGGCACAAACTCGCTATAGCGAACTAGCATCCTGGTTATAGCGAACTAACACCCTAGCTACAGTGAACTGGTACCCTGGCTATAACGAGGAGGCTTGAACAACTCTTAAGCCTTGAATCCTTAATTCATCACTTATGAAAAACTAGCTATTACACCTTCTATACCTCTAACATCTACTAATCAATTATCAACTTCCTTACATCATACCATGAATCCTAATGTCTCTCTTATTAGTAACTCACCTACATCTCCTATACATTCTTTAGATAGTAGACTAACTAAATCTACTTAATTAGTATTATGGTAAGTGCATTAATTTAGCTCCATTTGGCATAGATTCTAATCCAATGTCTAGTTCAAGTCACCATATGATAACTAGGGCTAAGCTAGGGAGTTTTAAGCCCAAGGTCTATAATGCAACATTTGAACTAACTTATGTTGATGAAGCTCTAGCTAGTCCTAAGTGTAAACAAGCAATGAATGAAAAGTTTCAAGCACTCTTAAAGAATTCCATATAAAGTTTAGTCAAATTACTTAAGGGAAGAATTCCAATTAGGTGTAAATGACTATTCAAAGTAAAAGAAAATCCTAATGGTAGCATAAATAAATACAAAACAAGGCTTGTGGCAAAGGGGTTCCACCAAAAGGTAGGGTGTGACTATATAAAGACTTTTAGTCCAATGGTTAAACCAATCTCCATTAAAGTTGTTCTCACATTGGCTTTGTCAAGAGGATTTCAATATTACCTTTCTTAATGGCACATTTCAAGAAGAAGTTCTCATGTGTCAAACACTAGGATTTGAGCAATCTGACTTCACTTTAGTATGCAAACTACACAAGGCACTTTATGGGCTTAAACAAACTTTAAGAGCTTGGTTTGAGAAGTTGGGAAAAACACTCAACAACATGGAATTCATTTCAGAAAATGTGACTCTTTTCTTTTTATCAAGAACAACAACAGTAAAATCACATTGGTGTTAGTTTATATAGATGAGATGTTAATCATAGGTGACAACAATGATTCTAGATTTGAATAAAGCCTTTGCACTTAAGACCTTCATCAAGTTAACTACTTCTTAGGCATACAAATCTAAAAAATTATAAATGGAGGCATGCACTTATCATAGTCAAAATAGACAAAAGATATATTGTGTAGAGAAAAAAATGCAAGATACAAAACCTATGAAAACACATATGGCAATAAGGATAAAAATTTTAGCTCTTGGGGGTGATGAGATGGATATGGAGCACTTTAACATGTTACAATCATTATATTGGAGATTAAGTTTTGTGTTAATAAGGTCTATTAATTTATGTATAAACCACTAGTGAGTCACTAGGAAGTGGTAAAATAGATAGTAAGATACTTGAATGGCACACTAGGCTATAGGATTCATTTGAGAAAATCTCATACTTTAGATCTAGCTACATTCAGTGGTACAAATTGAGGTTGTAAGATAGATTATAGAAGATCAACTTTAAGTGGTTGTGTGTTCTTTAGCATGATTATAATTGCTTGGTTTTTAAAGAAGCAAGTTATAGTTTCAAAATCTTCTACTGAAGCAGAGTACAAAATATAACTAATGTAATGGCAGAGTTGTCATGGACAAAGCATTCATTAAAGGAGCTTAAGGTCTTTGTGTTAAAGCCTCCTACTATGTTCTGTGATAATCAAAGTGTGGTATTGTTGTTAGCTAATCCCATAATACATTCAAGAACAAAACACGTTAAATTATATATTCATTTTGTCAGAGAAAAGGTACAAAGAAGGAAATTTATGTTGAACACATCTCCTCCAAAGACTAAGTTGCAGATGTGCTAAATAAGGCACTCTCTAGTTCATTGTTTGAAACATTTAGAGACAAACTCAATGTAATCAAACCTCCATACTAAGTTTGCGAGGGCATGTAAAAGGGTTGTTACAGTTGTGATTAGTTAGCAAAGTTGTTATGGTTAGTTAAGCATTTTATTATAGTTAACTATCTATATGAGAAGCTTATATATATATATATCTGAAGTAACATAACCATGATCTAATCTTTGATCACTTTCTTTCACCATACTTTCTATCTTTGATTCCTTCATCATTCTCTTTTGTTCTCTTCTTCTCTTTTCTTCTCTCTTACTTTGTTACAAAAGCTTTTAGAGCTATAGGCACTCAGATGATGATGAATTCATGTCTAAAGACAAGAAGCACCTTGCTTCACCTAAACTAAGAAGAGAGGAAGTTGATTCACTTGGTTTGTGTTCTTCACGATAGAGATAGGCTTGAAGATAAGAAGAAAGATTTTCTTTTGCTCATGGTATCCAATGTCAATTACTGCTTATAAATGTAGCAAGAGACATTAAAGGGAATAAATGGCAAAAAATAAATAAAAAAATTATTTTTCTTCTTGAAATAATGTAGCAAAAGGTAGAGAAGGCGTAAAGCATAAATATTCTTTCTATTGTAACAAGAAAGTTTAACTTGTATTGCTTAAAGATTTCTACCTCTTTCTTCGCTTCTACTACATGCCAAGATAGCTTTTGTTCTTTTTAAAAGAACAATTCCAAAATTGTATTGCATGTGAAGCCCATTCAGGATCAAGCATGGAAAGAATATATAGCCTAAGAGAGGTTATGCACAGATCATAAAGTCCAAGAATTGATAAAATGGCTTAAGTTATAAAAAAGCCCAATAAGAACATATTACATCCACATTAAATTGTGAAGCCTAGAATTGATTAATAAGTTCAGATATTAACTTAATGCTTATTAAAATAAATTTAGTAATCATCAAAATATAGTATTATTTAAATGTGAAACCTTAGGGGCCACCATTAATCACATGTTAACTCATTTTCCCTTACCTTTAACCCTCTACTTCATGAACCTTTTCATTGTCTTTCCTTCATTTGCTGAGCCTTAAAACATGATATCAACATGATATAACAACCTCTTGAAAAAATTGGCAAGCATTGAGCAGAGCTTGCTTTGAAAACTAAAATGCTAAAGCCAAAAAATTCCCATACCTAAAGCAACCAATTTAAAAGGCATCACATAAAGGTACAACTAGATAGAAAATCATGAAGAGATCAATTGCTCTTGGATTTGAGTTGTAATGTCTCCCACTACTCTTTGTATTTGTCTTTTTCTCCTTTTGCATTTTTCACTTTATCTCTTCTTATATTTCTTTGATGTAAGAAACCAAGTTTGTACAAATTTTCGTGCCTTATATCTTCCTCTTTCTCTTTCCACTCTCTTTCCAAAACATTAATTTACCAATTTTCTACTATATGTGGTTTGCAAAGTGAATGAGGAAAAAAAGCAAAGAAACTTAGAGTTTGTAACTAAATACTTTTGTTCTTGGTTACTTATTATTTTTAAATTTGTGATCTTATTTAAGTACATTAAATATATTAATTATATTTTCCTCCCTTCTAAATCAAACAATTTAATATTCTCCTAACTTTGATTATACCAAAATAGCATGTGCTTCCTATTTTAGTAACGCAATTTGTAATTTTGTTTCTTCTTTTGACTACGTTTAGTTTTTCCATTTCAAATCTTTGTTTTTCCCTTTCATGCTTCCCTCAATACTATTTCAAGTAAATTGGTTTGTGTATGTGTAGCACAGGGAGACCCACCAGAATAAAACCAAAATAAATGATGATAATAATTGATAAAGGCCATTCCTTTTAAATCTCGTGGACTATATTTTTATCAAACTCTTATTCACTCTCTCTCTCTCTCTTTATAAAGAGAGAAAAGGTGGGGTTGGTGACTTATTATAAAGATGGTTGTGGATTAGAATTGAGAAACAAACTTTGCTCTCATATTACAATAATAGTAGTTTCAAGGAGAAAATGTCAATTGAATTGAAGCCAAATAAATTCAATGGCTTTAGTTAAATCCTGTATGTAATGATAAATGTGAGCTTCTTATTGCAGTGTTGTTCATGATTTTGCTATATAAGTTTGTGTACTATTGGCTTGACTTATCATATTTCATTTAATGATACGAGGGGTGCTTGTTCAATAAATTGAAGATTGTATGGATAGCTGAATGCTAAGATGACAATTTTATGGGCTTCTTCACTAAAAAGCAACAGTTGAAATTGGGATTAATGAATAAGCAATTTAAGGAAAAGTAGTTACCAAAAGGTAATAAATAAGCCAAATTTGAATTGATATAATCTTAATTTTATTGTACTTGCATGGAATTTAGATTGGTTGAATCCGAATTCCATATGTATATTTTTTAATGTTAAAGGGAATTCGGATTCAACCAATCTGAATTCCTTTTAGTCTTTTTTTAAAATTTTCTTTAATTCAATTAAATTAAGGAGAAAAATTTATAATATCCAAAAAGATAATTAAATGAAAAGCAACAATAAATGAAAGAATATTCGATATAAAATTATAGCAATATAAATATTATAAAAAGAACTATAACAAATAACTTCCAGTGTCGCATCTCCTTTCACATCGTGATCAATGTCATCCTCATTCTTTTGATTTTATTGCTCGTGTTATGAGATGAGAATTTAAATCTAAGGATGGAGACTGAACTGGAGGAATCTACTCATGTGGCATCATAAATCTTAATTATGATGATCTTCCAGGCTTAAAGGAGCAACCAGTATATATGGCATTAAATGCCAATGTATCACATAGAAGCTCTACAAATGATCTGAGAAAGCCTGATATCTTCTGAAGGGTTTCAAAATGAAACAAAGGCAAGGGTGACAAGAAAGAAGAGGGACATGTTCCACCAAAATCATCAAATTGACTAGGCAATATAGAAAAAAAAAATCAACCATGCTAATATCCTATTACGCTAGAGTCAAAATGTATAAAGATACATCAGAAATATCAATGCCAATGTCTTGTTATATTGGCTACTGTTATTGCTAGCCATTTGTTCCAATAGTGGCCTGTTAGGTTGACAAGTAGTCTTAATGTCTCTTTTCCAAACGACCTATTAGAATCTGAGGCTTGGTTAGTGTAATACCCATTTGTTTTAAAAGTCTTAAAACTACGGAGATTACAAAAGGAAGTCTCCTAAATTGAAGGATTAAAGGCCAAACAAAATTAAAATGATAATCTAGACATCTAAAAATGAGAATACATGGTTAAAGATGACTGAAAACTGGAGCCAGAATAGCTAAACAAAATTAGATGAAAGTGCAATGGCATTTTTATAATTTTGGTCAATTTTTAGAAAACTCAAAGGATGGATCTTTAAATAGAAAAATTAAGTTTCTTGGGATTTTCAAAGGCCCTAAAAATCATTGGAACTCCTGGAATGGCCAAAACCTCTTCGATATGCATTTTAAAGTATTAGTTAATCAAAATTTTGATCAGATCATTCGGTAAGGTTTATATCCAATTTAGGTAAAACTAAAGGTATTTTATGAATTAGATGACCTAAATTTTATGATAGAAAAGATGGTTATAAAAAAGGAGTAGAAATGAGCCCAAGCGAAAGGAACCAAGTTTAACGACTGAATTGGAATTTTGAAAAAGTGTCATAAATAGACCCCTAGCTTCTTAAAACCACGACTCTCTCTTCTCCACCCTTTTAACCAACTTCCATCTGGTCTTAAATAGAATCCAAGCAAGCTTCAAGAGGTGCACAAGAAGAGGGAGTGAGAGGAAGGAAACCAAGGCTGAAAATGTAAGAAATCACTACTTTTTCATGCTTCATGCTTCATCAAACTTCTTCTCCTATTTCTCCTCTCTCTTCTCATGGTTTTGGTGTCTCAATTGAACATGTTTAGTGACTAGTTCAGTGGAGAAGAGGAAGAGTTTGAAGAAAGGCTTGGAAGCTATAGAAAATCCTCTTAAAAAAGCTTTGAAACAAAGCAAAAATCACGGCTTCACTTTCTTTTTCTTGGTTTCTTCTTAAGGGTGAGTTTCAACCAGACCTAGGCCCATCTAGAAGAGGATGAATTCTGGTCATAGCATGGTAGGAACAAGGGTTTTAGAGCATAAGGAATACGAATATGTAATTGGCACTAAAAGAGAAGTTTTAGAAATCAAGTTATGGTAAGTAGGATTTTCGTTACACCTAGGAAATTTTGAAGCTTTCTAATGATAATCTAGCTTATATAAGAGTATGTATGAGTTCATAAGACATCTAAGAAGCTTCATGGATGCCAAAACTTCTAGGAAATTGAATGAAACTCCATGGGCTCCTTAACCATATGCATGTCTTGGCTAAAAGGAAGAAGAGGTACCTAAGGAGAGTTTTCTCTGATTTCAAAGATAGAAATGGTCTAGATATAAATAATAAACACTAAAGGAACTATTGGTTTGAATTTAAGAACCATGGTTTGAAAGATAGAAGTTTAAGTTCCTTTTTATGCATAAAAAAGTAACTTAGTATTTGACTTCTTGAATTGAGTTTGTGATAACTCTAATGAGTTTAAATGGAGTCATGAGACTTATATTGAGTGAGAAACTGGAGCCAAAATCATGAATCATATGAGTTGCTTCATTATGCCCTTGTATGGAACTATAATCATACCATAAGCTAGAATATGCTTGTGTAAAATTTATGTGAGGTTAGAATTGGTTCCAATAATGTAATTGTGTCTTATTTGATATATCAAGGCCAAGCAAATCAAGATCCTCTTAGGTGTGTGTGTGAGGCCAAAAAGGGGAAGTAGACTTTAAGGAATAAAACTTATGTTTCTTGTCTCAAGGTAGCTCTCTACCCTTTCTTGTATGTATTTCTTAGTTGTTTGATTGTCCTTGCATGCTTGTATGTATGATTGAATCATGAGATATATCTATAACTATTGATTAAATGTTTTGGTACCATTATACTTTTGGAAATGTATTTTGAATGTAAAATGGCTTTAATGGATAAGGTTGCCAAAAGTCTTTCAAATTAGGTGAGGAAAAGTCAAAAGTTTCAAAAAGGAATAAGGCTAAGTCAAAAGCCCTTAAAAGTAGTTTAGGCTAATTCAAAAGTCCCAAAGAATTGGGTGAGGCTAGACCAAAAGTCCCTAGAGCTCATGTTTGAATCAGAATGACATCATATGACTTGAAAATGTGATTATGTATGTTTACTAGAAGCATTTGTAGCATGTTTGCATTTTTTGACATGAAAATGTGACATATATATGTTTGAAAGGGTAAAAGAGTTATTGGGGTTCTTTAAATCTCACTCTTTCCCACTTTATGTCTAACCATATCTAAGTAAGCCTCATGGAGCAAGAAATGGAAGCCAAGGAGCTTGAGTGATGAGACTTTGATAATAGAATAAGATTTTGTGTAATTTGATGTCAAATTATGTATATATATGATGTTTATGAGATGTAAAATCTTAAACATGTATAAAAGTATATAATTATGATGTATGAACCAAATTTGGAACCAAATGTTCATGTAAGTTTTTAACATCCTTGAGCTTTAATGTACATATATAAAAATAAGTGGATGAGTGATTTTCAGTTCCATGATAATTTAAGCCTATTGGGATGCTTCTATATGCTTTGTTTAAGCTTTTGGATGTGCTCAAATAGTTATGAGATGATTAGAAGGCCGTTTGGTACCATTTGAAGCCATATAGATCCCAAAATTAATCATATTCTTGGCCTAAACCAAAGTCTGACCAAATAGACACATTTTTGCATGAAATTTGACAAATAATAGATATCATCTAGATCTTTTCACAGAGCTAAAGAACACTATTTTTAATGTTCTAGATAATTTATTATGATTTTTTAAAATTGGCCAAATTATGTAGAAACTGTCACTATTACTATTCATATGGTTAGTTTGGTTTTTGGTATTATTTAGAGGATGAATGAAGTCCAATCCTCATGAAATTTTATAGGCATATATTAGACATCATAAGATTTCTATAGCCACTGAGAACGCCTAATTTGGAGCTTTGTAGAAGAAGAAATGAATTTTTGAAATTCCAGATCTGCTGTTGTCTGAACCAATGACCCAGTAACTGTTCCATTGCCATTTCGTGGGACAAACATGGTTGTTTTGGCCTGAAATATTTATGGTAGTTAGAAGACGTTTTGAGCTTTCCAGAAAGCTATAATTTAAATGACTTAGAATTTTTGAAACTTAGTTATAAATTTTCAAAGTTTATATCAATATATAGAGCATGTGGAAAATTACAAGTGTGATGTGATTTTGTGATGTATGTCTTGGACCCAAAATTTATGATTTAAATTGTGATATTTTCTTTTTGAACAAATGTATTATTGATGGAAAATGAGTTTGGTAAGTCCACATGATCTATTTAGCCAAAGATAAATTATTTTGTCTTTTAATAACTATAAATTTTGCTACTAAAGGTAATTTGTTTTATAAAAACGAATTCTTTTAACTACTTATAATAGAAATTAAAGGCTAGCTATATATGGTATGACATCTATTGGTATCAAAACAAAGGTTTAAGCATTCTATTGTCAGCTATGGCTTAAGGATGTGATTTGCCAATTATATATGACATGTGGGATAAATTGAGTGTTAGTTTGTGGCTTGTGTTTATATTTTATGTTAAACTATGTTTAAACTATTTTAGATAAGATGGTGAAAACTAGGAGAGGTAGGCCCTCTAGAGAGGCTAGAGCAAAGCCAAAGCCTAGTGATCCTATGGTTGGAGTCTTACAGGCTATTATGGCTTACCTGGATTAGTAGCAGGTTATGATTATGCAGTTACAAGAAATGCTTGCTTAGAAAGATAGTGAGAGGCCTACTCCTCTTTAGCTACAACACTCAAACTGTCCTAAGAATTCAGAGACAGTTCCCTCAAGCCAGCACCCACAGACTTCTCAGACTCCACCAGCTCATATGCCTTTTACTCAGTAGCAGCCCTCCATTTAGTAGACTATAATAGTGTTTAAAAATTTTAGGCCTCCCACCTTTAATGGTGAACTAAATACAAAAAAAATAGAGGCCTAGATTATGCAATTAGAGAAGATATTTAGGGTTATGAAGTGCACATCTAAGCAAAAAGTCGTGATAGCCATATTTCAGTTAGCGAAATAGGTTTATTACTAGTTGAGGAGCACTGAATCGATTATAAAATCAAAGAACCTCCCGATCAATTGGGAAAATTTCTTATAGGAATTTTATGAGCAATATTTTCCCAGTTTTATTCAAGATAAAAAGGAGTTAGAGTTTTTCCTCCTGAGACAGATAGAGGGAATGTTAGTAGATATTCCTCTTATTTGCAAAAGCATGATGATGAGAGATGGAGGGAAAATAAGTTAAAAAAGGGGCTATTACTAAATATCAGAGATAGAGTGGTGCCCCAAAGAATCAAGGACTTCAATGCACTAATAGAGGTTTGTAGAGTCACAAAAGCAAACTTGAGAATAATGCACGTAGTTCCTAGAGCAAAGCCTCCTATCCCTGAAAATAAAAGGCCATGATATGAGGTACCAGCCACCAATAATAGTAAAAGAGGTGGCAGAGGACAGTGGAACCGAAGAGGAAATGGAAGAAAGAAACTAGCTCAGTCTAGCAGAGGCAATTTCACTCCAGTAGCCTACAGTCAATGTGATAGAAATCATGAAGGCAAACCATATTATGCAAGATAGAAGGTGTGCTACAGGTGTGGTAAACTAGGACATATAGCGAAAGACTACACATAGCAGAGGGAGGTAGTCCCTGCCTTTAGACCTTATACCCAGGGTAAAGTCTTTGCCTTGACACAATAGGAGACTAGCAGACCTTCGAGCCTGATCCAAGGTACTATTAAGATTAATAATTGTATTGTAAATGCATTATTTGACTCAAATGCTAGTCATTCTTTTATATCCTATGATTATGCTAGGAGATTGGGTCTGAGTGTATATGCATTACCTTATGATTTACATGTATCTACCCCCATATGAGATTGAGCCATTACCTCCCATGCACGTTTAAGTTGTGTAATCCAATTTAATTATTATTTTACCACACTTGACCCGATTTGTATGCTTCTAATTTATATTAATTTAATTATTGGAATGAACTGGATGTTTACAAATAATGCCATACTTGATTACCATAACAAATTTATTACTTTACCTGAATGTGGAACTATATCTAGTACCAGGATTAAGCTACTTTTATAACCACTTCCTAGGCTGAGAGATCTCTAGAGCATGGTTGCCAAGGGTTCTTAATCTTCTTTTCTCTATAGGCTAAAATAGAAAAGGGTATAAATGAGATACTTATAGTAAGAGAGTTTTTAGAGGTATTCCCTAAGGAAATTAGCATACCACCCTCAGACATGAAAGTAGAATTTGCCATAAATATTGTGCCTAGGGCAGGTCCAATGTCTAAAGCCTCCTATAGGATGGCTTTCACCAAGCTAGTAGAGTTAAAGAAGCAAATAGAGGAGTTATTTGAAAAAAAATTTATCAAACCTAATGTTCCATCATGGGAAGCCTCAGTCTTACTTGTTAAAAAGAAAAATAGGGGTCTTAAATTATGTATAAACTACGTGGAACTCAATAAGATCAAAATTAAAAATAAATACCCCCTTCCTAATATAAATAACCTCCTAAACTAGTTGGTAGAGGCATCAGTGTTTTCTAAGATTGATTTCAAGTCAAAATGTCATCAGCTTAGCATTAAAGCTAAGAATATTCCTAAGATAACTTTCAAGACAAGGTATAGGCATTATAAGTTTTTAGTTATACCTTTTGGATTGACGAATGCACCTACCGTATTTATGAATTACATGAATAAAGTATTTAAACCCCACTTAGATAAATTTGTAGTTGTCTTCATATATGATATTCTCATCTATTATAAGAGTAGAGAAGAGTATGAACAACATTTGAGATTAGCCTTGGAAACCCTGAGAGAAAAGCAATTATATGCTAAACTCAGTAAATGTGAGTTTTGACTCATTGAAGTGAAATTTTTAGGCCATATGATTTCACAGGCAGAGGTCATAGTAGATCCCCACAAAGTAGAGGTAGTACTTTAGTTGGAGAGATATAGGATAGTGACAGAGATTAAGAGTTTCCTAGGTTTAGTAGGATATTATAAAAGGTTTATTTAAGGCTTTTCTCAAATAGTTATACCACTAACTAGGCTCATTAGAAAGAATGTACCATTTTTGTGGGATGAGAAATATGAGCAGAGCTTCCAGGGATTGAAGCATTGGTTAACCACAGCCCCAATCCTAATAATTCCTGACCCTAGGGAGACTTTTATAGTCTACAGTAGTGCTTCTAAGAAAAGCTTAGGATGTGTGCTTATGCAGACAGGCAAAGTGGTAGCTTATACTTCTAGACAATTAAAACCACATGAGGAAAATTATCCCACTCATAATTTTAAATTAGTAACAATGGTGTTTGCTCTTAAAATATGGAAACACTACCTGTATGGTGCAACCACAGAGATATACAATGACTATAAAAGATTTAAGTACTTATTTGAGCAAAGAGAGTTAAACATGAGATAGAGAAAATGGTTAGAGTTTTTAAAAGATTATGATTTTACTCTGAAATACCATCTAAGTAAGGTAAATATAGTTGCAGATGCACTGAGTAGAAAGTCCATACATATGGCTTACATGATATTAAGAGAGCAAGAACTCATTAAGAGATTTAGAGATATGAATCTCTCATGTCAGATGCATTCTGGGAAGTTATTGATGAGTGAAACCCAAATAAAAAATGACTTGAGAGATCAAATAAAAGAAGCTTAGCAAGTAGATAAGTATATCATAAAAGTTAAAGCTTAGATGTCTTAGGGTAGCACTTTAGATTTCAATCTGTCTGAGAAAGGAATAATAAGATGCAAGAATAGGTCGTATGTGCTTAGGAACTGAGAATTGAAAGAAAGAATACTAGAAGAGGCGCATAAAATTAAATACACCATTCATCCAGGTAGTAACAAAATGTATCATGATTTGAAGAGAATGTTTTGGTGACTTAGAATGAAAACTAACATAGTTGAGTATGTCTCTCAATGTTTAGTATGTCAAAAAGTCAACATTGAACACCAGAAGCCAGCTGGGTTACTTTAACTTTGGATATCCTGGAGTGGAAATGGGATAGCATAACTATAGATTTTGTCATGAGATTGCCTAGGACATTATCGGGGCATGATGCCATATGGGTGATAGTAGATAGGTTAACTAAGTCAGCTCATTTCTTAGTAATTAGAGCAACCTACACCCTAGATAATTTAGCCCAACTATACATAAAGGAAATAGTAAGATTACATAGTGTACCTAGGAGCATAGTATCAGATAGATATCCTAAATTCACTTTAAATTTTTAAAGATCATTATAGGATGTCCTAGGAACCAGATTGAGATTCAATACAACCTATTACCCTCAGATAAATGGTCAAATAGAAAGAACCATTTAAACCCTAGAAGACATATTAAAAGCTTGTGTATTAAAGCTAAAAGGTAATTAGGATACCTTTTTGCCTCTAATGAAATTTGCCTATAATAACAGTTATTAGCATAGTATTTAAATGGCACTATATGAGGCATTATATGGGAGAAAGTGTAGGTCTCCAGTATGTTGGGTTAAGCTTAGAGAGAGAAGCCTTATAGGCTCAAAATTAGTAGACCAGACTTCAAGACAAATAGAAACAATTAGAAAGAAACTCCTAATAGTGCAAAGTAAATAAAAGAGTTACGTAGATAAGAGGAGAAGGCCATTAGAGTTTGAGGTTGGAGACCATGTGTTTATTAGAGTATCTCTAGTCACAGGGATAGGTAAGTCCATCAGGAGTAAAAAGCTCAGTCCAAAGTACATAGGTCCATTCTAAATTCTTAATAAAGTTAGAACTATGGCCCATAAACTTGTTCTTCCCCCAAACCTGAGCCAAATACATAATATCTTCCATATATCCTAACTTAAAAGGTACTAGCCCAACCCCTCACATGTCATAGAGTATGAAATTGTGCATTTATAGGACAATCTATCTTATATAGTATCATCGGATCAAGTTATGGATGCTAAGCTAAAGCAGTTAAGGAACAAAACTATATCGGTGGTGAAAGTGGTTTAGAAAGGGCTATCTTTTGAGAAAACTACCTGGGAGCTAGAAGAAGAGATGAAAAAGAAAAATCTAGAACTATTTCAATGAGGTATGTATCTAAATTTTGAGAACAAAATTTTATTTAAAGGGGAAGAAATGTAATACCTATTTGTTCTAAATGTCCTAAAACTAGGAGATTACAAAAGGAAGTCCTTTAAATTGAAGGATTAAAGGCTAAATAAAATTATAATGATAATCTAGACATCAAAAAATGAGAATACAAGACTAAAAATGCTTGAAAATCGAAGCCAAAATAGCTAAATAAAATTAAATGAAATGACAGTGGCATTTTTATAATTTTGGTCAACTTTTAAAAAACTCAAAGAAAGAATTTTTAAATAAAAAATTGAGTTTTTTCAAGATTTTTAAAGGCCTTAAAAATTATAAGAACTCCTAGAATGGCCAAAACCCTTCTGGTATGTATTTTAAAGTGTCGGTAAACCAAAATTTTGATCAGATCATTTGGTAAGGTTTTAAATCTAATTTAGGTGAAACCAAAGGTATTTTATGAATTAGACGACCGAAATTTTATGATGAAAAAGATAATTCTCAAAAAAGAGTTGAAATGAACCCAAATGGAAAGAATCAAGTTTAAGGACTAAATTAGAATTTTGAAAAAATGTCATAAATGAGCCCCTAGCTTCTTAAAACCACAACTCTTTCTTCTTCACACTTCTAACCAACTTCCATCTGGTCTTAAACAAAATCCAAGCAATCTTCAAGAGGCGCACAAGACGAGGGAGTGAGAGGAAGGAAACTAAGGTTTGAAAATGTAAAAAATCACTACTTTTTCATGCTTCATGTTTCATCAAACTTATTCTCCTCTTTCTTCTCTCTCTTCTCATGGTTTTGGTGTCTCAATTAAACATGTTTAGTGACTGGTTCAGTGGAGAAGAGGAAGAGTTTGAAGAAAGGCTTGGAAGCTATAAAAAATCCTCTTGAAAAATCTTTGAAACAAGGCAAAAATCATGGCTTCACTTGCTTCTTCTTGGTTTCTTCTTAAGGGTGAGTTTCAACTAAACCTAGGCCCATCTAGGAGAGGATGAATTCTGGTCATAGCAAGGTAGGAACAAGGGTTTTAGAGCATGAGGAATAAAAATATGTAATTGGAACTAAAAGAGAAGCTTTAGAAATAAATTATGGTAAGTAGGATTTTCGTTACATCTAGAAAATTTTAAAGCTTTCTAATGATAATCTAGCTTATATAAGAGTATGTATGAGTTCATAAGACATCTAAGAAGCTTCATAGATGCCAAAACTTCTAGGAAATTGAATGAAACTCCATGGGCTCCTTAACCATATGCATGTCTTGACCAAAAGGAAGAAAAGATACCTAAGGAGAGTTTTCTTTGATTTCAAGGATAGAAATAGTCTAGATATGAATAATAAATACTAAAGGAATTATTGGTTTGAATTTAAGAACTATGGTTTGAAATATTGAAGTTTAGGTTCTTTTTTAGACATAAAAAAATAACTTGGTGTTTATCTCCTTGAATTGAGTTTGTGATTACTATAATAAGTTTAAATAGAGTTATGAGATTTAGATTGAGTGAGAAATTAGAGCCAAGATTATAAATCATAGGAGTTGCTTCATTATTCCTTTATATGGAACTATAACCATATCATAAGCTAGAATATGTTTGTGTAGAGTTTATGTAAGGCTAAAATTGGTTCCAATGATGTAATTGTGTCTTATTTGATATATCTATGTGAAAGGTTTTGTCATGTAACCTCCAAAATAAAACTAGGTTGAGAAAAAATATAATTAGTGGTATAACTTAGATCATCTCTCTTGGAAATAGAATTCAATGTTTAATTGAGCTTTCTAAGTGTAAGAGGATCTTAAAAATTGTTTAACTAAAGGGGGGTTTGCCTAAATTTAACTAACTAGAATTAAATTGAATTAAATTTCCTAATCACTATCTAATTACATGAACTAATGGGTGAATGATAGATATGTGACTAGCTTTGGATTCATCCCTTGGTATCCACTATCACTATCCTAATTCAATTGTAATTAATTCTAGCCTAAGAGTCCCTAATTGTGCTCATGGGAGTGTATCTTAAGTTACCATGCAAGAATTAAAAGATTAATAATCTAATGTTGAATTGAAACCTCAATCCTGCACCAAATCATTAATTCTTACCTTTAAGATCAATGAATACTTAAATTTAATTGATTAAATGATTAATTAGCTATTAAATTATCACCCTAGGATGTTTAATTAACCAATCAAACTCTAAGAAATTCTCAAATCAAACAATTAAGCACACAATCTTACTCATGTATTTCATCGAACACCTTGATTGCATACATGGGAAATTAGAGGGGAGATGAAAAATTCAACACTTAATCAATCAATTAATCACTCAAAAAAGTCTTCTAATTAGTGTCTAACTAGCCACTAATTACAACTACACCAATCTCAATGAAATACATCTTAACCAAGCATGTACAAGAGAAAGGGAAAAGTGTAGAAAATTAAAAAAATCTTAGCCAAAATCTGTTTATAATCCATGGATTCAAGCTTCTTCAAGGTCATCTTCCAAGCTAATCACAAGATGAGAATTAATGCTTCATTAGAGGTGGAATAATGGATGAAATAGGAGATGGAGTGGCTATAGAGTGGATGGAGTGAATGAGAGTCTGGAGTGTTTTTTTCATTAGATGATTCAATGATTTTTCAATGGAATGATGGATGAATGGTTATGCCTCTAGCCTCCCCTCACACACTCTCCCTCATGTGCTCCTTTAGTGAGTGTGTGGCCCCCTTGATTATATGATTATGTGCTTCACTCTTTCATGCACTTCAATTAGAGTCTATCTAGCCCATCCTCACGTGTTTCCTTTTTTTTTTATTCTCAGCCTCTCCCTATTAAAAATCACGTGCCTAGCCTCCTTCTTAATCACGTGTTCTGGATTATATGAATGATGGATGAATTAATGCGTGGCTCCTTGCGTGAATGGATGATGATTCCTCCTAGAGCAGCCCCTTCTCCTTACACGTTCTGTCCATGTGTATTTTCGTTAATCCCCTCACGTGGCTTTACTTCCTTCTTTTAAAAATGTGCTCTCTTGCTTTATTCAACTCGTGATTCTTCCACTCATGCTATTCTTTTCCAGCTTAGCCCCTTTTTCTTCATTTTACTCCATGTGAGCTGACAAGTCACCTCACTCGAGCTTCATCACGTAAATCTCTTCCCTATTCAACTGCTTCTTCTTCTTGATACAATCCCATGCATGGCTCTATTTTGCTCACATTCTTCTACTCTAAAACTGAGCTAAACGCTCGTGTTCCCTCTCTCTATTTGCTCAAGTGTGCTGCCTCCTTAATAGAGTCCCCAGCCTGTAGCTTCACAATGCACCTTCTGCCCTTTTATGTGTTTCTTTTTCTCCCATGTTAACCTGTAGCTTTATGTTTCTTCCTAGCTTCATCTCCTAGCTAAAACCATAGCTTCTTGCTCCATCCACGTGTGTTAGCTTCTTCATTTAACTAACCTATGGCTTCTCTCCATGATGAGCCCATAAGAGACGTGCAAGTGTAAGTATGTGCATGTGAGTGATCTATGTGTAATGTGTGTTCGTGCACTGCAGTGGTTGTGTGCCTGGTGGAAGCTTGTGGCTATGAGCTAAATGTGTGAATGACTCATGCTTGCATGTTAACGTTAGGAAATGGAAAAGCTACCTATGTGTTGATGTAAGAGAACTTGAGCTACGTGGATGTGTGCTTAAGTTGTGGCTTGCTTTCTTGAGTGTAAACTTATGCCTTTTAATCCATGTAAGCTCCCTGTGTGAGTGTGATGTGTGTGCATGGAGGCTTGTAAATGAATGTAGCAACCCGTGGCAACTTGAGTGTTGTGGAGTGTGTGGAGGTGCAACCATGTGGAAAAGAATTTGTGCAAGGGTTAGAGTGTATGAATGAGATGAGCATGCTACATGGAAGACTACGTGGAATGTGCATGAAATAGAACCTATAAATGATGCATCCTTGTATGTGTTAGTTATGTGGGAGTGAGCTAGTAATGTGGAGATGTGTTATGTAGCTATATGGAAGGCTACTTATATGAATCGTGTAACAACCAGAGAAAAAAAAAAAAGAAGAAAAGAAAAAACTGAAAAATTTTCTAAGTCATGAAATTTTCTAAGTCTGCTAGCTATAGCAAAAAATGGCCTAGCTATAGTGAATGTACCTATTTGCTATAGCAAGAAATGATCTAGTTATAGCGAGAGTGCTTTCTAGATATAGCGAAAATACTTCTAGCTATAGCGAGTGCGGACATCCCATACAAAAACTAGGGAGCTGCTCGCCGTAGTGCGCGCCGTAGCGAAAGCAAGGGTTTGGGACTGATACTTGCTCGTTGTAGCGAGGGTTATTCTTCGCTATAATGAGGGTTAGTCTGGAAAAGTATGAAAAAAGAGAATTTGACTTTTTAAAGTGCCCCAATTCATTCCTTCTCCTTTTAACCGACTTAGGCTTCATCCAAGGCAGAGAAAAGGGCGTAGGAGAGAGAGAGATATCTAGAGAAGGAAGGAGAACAAGAAAAAGGTAAGCATAACTTGAGATCTCTATAGCTTTTCTTCTTAGAGTTCTGTTCTTCTCTCTTTGCCCTCTCTTACTATGGTTTTGGATGTTGAATTAGTTATGTTTTGGGCTTGGTTCAGAAGAGAAAAAGTGGAAAAGTACTCTTGAATGAGCAAGAAACTCATGTATATTCATTTCTTCTTCCTTGCTTTCCTTTTTTGAGAGCTTGAGAGAGGAAGGATAGTTGGTGAACTTCTAGAGAGAGAAAGAACACCTAGTTTTTTATATGCTTGGTAGGGCTATAAAGAAACTCTTAGCCTTGTGAATAAGTGTTAAGTTATGAGAGAGTAATTCCATGTTCTTTGTGTTTCTAGGCTTAAAAGAAACACCTCCATCTAGTTGTGATTGTGGAACCAAGAAGGGAGAAGACAAATTGAAAGGGAAGGCTTGTGTTAGCCTATAAGGTAGCTCCATCCACCTTCTCTCATGCATGGATGTGTGTTTAGCTTGTTTTAGAATGTGTGTATGTGTATTTTCAAGCTAAAAAAAGTATGTTAGCATGCCTTTACATGTCATGATCGTTGATGTTATGTTATGTGTTAAATGAATCTATGATGTTTATATGAGTTTGCGTGAGTGTGGAAAGGCCAAGAACTCTTCCCTTGGGTGAGAATGAGCCAAGAACCCTCAAACTCGGTTGAGACAAAGTAAAGGGTCTCCCAAGAGTAATGTGGACTTCCAAGAGTATGGTTGAGTCCAAAGTGCTCAAGAGTGGGTGAGGCAAGTCCAAAATCCATGAGAAGAAGTATGAGACCAATCCAAACACTTGGTGAATCCTTGAATGTCTTATATGCTTGATTCACATGCCAAGGTAATTTTTAAAATGTCCATGACTTCCACTTTTCCACATATGCATTTGAAAAGCTTGCTTTACATATATTATGTATGATTGAATGAGAGATGAGCTATTGAGATTCTTTGAATCTCATCCCCTCCTCTCCACTATCCTAACATGCTAGGTGGACCAAGTGAACAAGGACATGGGAGCCACCAAGCTTGAAGCTAAGGAAATTGGCAAAGGATTTGTGAAATAGCCATGTTATCATGACTTTGTTGTTAAGAGATGTAATCTAATGATGTACATGGGGTGTGCACTTATGAATACTTGTAAATGGATATACTTATTGTATATGTATGAGAATGAGAACTATAGTGCATGATGTAGCAAGTTTTTAGTATGAATAGCAAGATCTTGGCATTACGTACATGGTGTATGTTTTGATGTGGGAGAGTGAGTTTTGCAAATCTGAGTTATTAGACATTTGAGCCATGTTTGATAGCCTATGTTGATGCTTTCTTACGTACTCATAGAGCCTTAGAAGTAGGAGAAGCAAATTTGAACCCTTGGAGTCCTCTTTTAACAAAAAAAATTGACACTTTGCCCCCTTATATCAAAGTCTAACCAAATGGGCTCTTCTTGCCTTGAAATTTGGCATGTGACTAGATCTTTTCTAGAGATTTTTGGGAAGCTAAAGATCAGATCATTTTGAGGTCTGTGGAATTTTCTATGATTTTTCAAAATTGGTATCAGAATTTCAAATTTTGCACCAACACTGTTCATTTGGTTAGTTGTGTAATTGTGTCATCCGAAAGGGCAAACGTGGTCCAATGGCTACGAAATTTTATAGAAAGAAACTAGACATTCACAGTGACTTGTAGAAACTAGAAGCACCTCATTTAGAGCTCTATAGAGGAAGATATGAATTTTTGAAGTTTCTGCCCAGTATTAGTCATCTTGCCTGACCAGAAGTACTATTCCATCGATTTCTGAGAGCTTGGCTTCATGAACTGATATGCAGATATTTTTCCTCTCTAGTTAATATCCACATATTTACATATTGGTATGATTTTCATGTATTATATTTTTGTGGAATTAATTAGACATTTTTGAAGTTCATATCAGTAAATTGTGACAGCATCAGAACCCAGTCCAATCTCCAGACCATTTCGCGTGTCAAACGTCCTGTGTATGGAATGTTATGACTGGTACATATTTTTACATGAAGTAGACATCCCAAGCTTTCCAGAATAACCAAGATTACATGTTTTCTACTTTTCTAGATTTAGTTACGATTTTTCAAACTTTTCCCAGAAATGGGGCCAAGTCTGGCTGAGAATGCATATTCATGTCCCATGTCTCTTTTTGGTTTCCATGGGTTGAAAGCATGTTTTTGGGATTGAAATGAGTTGTAATGGTGCAATTAAATATGAGGATACATAGTATGAGCTCACTTTATTCTTACTATATCTCACATGAGCACCTAAGGGATGATGGGCATGAGTTAGAAAGATGGTGTTACAAACCGTGCATGAGTGAGTTATGGGTCTACGTGGATGAGTGAGTTGTGCATCTTCTTCCATCCAAAAATCTCTCATTTCTAGTTACAAAATATGGCTTCCCTCCATGAAGTTTAGCTCTTAATTCAATCTTTAAGCTTCAATCATTTTCCCAATTAATTTTCATCCTTAAAATTCCCATTGCCCAACTCTTCTCCTTCTTTTCTTTAAATAAAATTCTCATTCAAACTTTATTTGCCCAGTAAAATATGCATAAAAGAATGAGAAAAATTCAACAGGAAAAATTTACAAAATTATTTAAAGAAATTTATACATTAAAATTCTAAAATCTTGTAAATAATTTCCTTGAATGCAAAAATGGCTACTAAAATCAAATTCCACTTAACTAAACCCATAAAGCCATATTTGATCATTAAAATGATTAAGTTAAGAAGAATAAAATATAAAAATCATGTTTATCACTATACCAAGCAAATCAAGCTCCTTCTAGGTGTGTGTGTGAAGCCGAGAAGGGGAAGTAAACTTCAAAGAAGAAAACTTGTGTTTCTTGTTTCAAAGTATCTCTCTACCCTTTTTTGTATATATTTTTTAGTTGTTTGATTGGCCTTAGATGCTTGTATGTATGATTGGATCATGAGATATGTCTATAACTATTGATTAAATGTTTTGGTACCATTATACTTTTGGAAATGTATTTTGAATGTAAGATGACTTTAATGGGTGAGATTGTGCCAAAAGCCCCTTAGATTAGGTGAGGAAAAGCCAAAAGCCCCTAAGAATGGGTGAGACAAAGCCAAAAGTCTCAAGAGGGAGTGAAGCTAAGTCAAAAGTCCCTAAAAATGGGTGAGGCTAATTCAAAAGTCCTAAAGAATTGGATAAGACTAAACCAAAAGTCCCTCGAGCTCATGTTTGAATCGGAATGACATCATATGACTTGAAAATGTGATTATGTATGTTTACTAGAAGCATTTGTAGCATGTTTTCATTCTTTGACATGAAAATGTGACATATATATATATATATATATATGTTTGAAAGGATAAAAAAGTTATTGGGATTCTTTAAATCTCACTCTTCCCCACTTTATGTCTAACCATATCTAGGTAAGTCTCATGGAGTAAGAAATGGAAGTCAAAGAGTTTGAGTGATGAGACTTTAACAATAGAATAGGATTTTGTGTAATTTGATGTCAAAGTATGTATATATATGATGTTTATGAGATATAAAATCTTGAGCATGTATAAAAATATATAATTATGATGTATGAACCAAATTTGGAAACAAATGTTCATGTAAGTTTTTGCCATCCTTGAGCCTTAATGTACATATGTATAAAAACAAGTGGATGAGTGATTTTCAGTTCCATGATAATTTAAGCCTATTGGAATGCTTCTATATGCTGTGTTTAAGCTTTTGAATGTGCTCAAATAGTCATGGTATGGTTAGAAGGCTATTTGGTACCATTTGAAGCCATATGAATCCCAAAATTAATCATATTCTTGCCCTAAACCAAAGTCTGACCAAATAGACACATTTTTGCATGAAATTTGACAAACACATAGATCTCATCTAGATCTTTTCACAAAGCTAAAGAACACTATTTTTATAGTTATAAATAATTTATTATGATTTTTTAAAATTGGTCAAATTATGCAGAAACTGTCATTTTTACTGTTATTGTTCATATGGTCAGTTTGGTTTTTAGTATTATTTAGGGGCCAAATGAACTCCAATCCTTATGAAATTTTATAGGCATATAGTAGACATCATAATCTTTCTATAGCCACTAAGAACACCCAATTTGGAGCTCTGTAGAGGAAGAAATAAAATTTTGAAATTCTAGGTCTTCTATTGTCTGAACCAAGACCCAGTAACTGTTCCATTGTCATTTCGTGGGACAAACAAGGTTACTTTGGCCTAAAATATTTATGGTAGTTAGAAGACATTTTGAGCTTTCCAAAAAGCTATAATTTAAATGATTTGAAATTTTCTAAAATTAGTTATATATTTTCAAAATTTATATCAGTATATGGAGCATATGAAAAATTACAAGTGTGATGTGATTTTGTTATGTATATCTTGGACCTGAAATTTATGGTTCAAATTGTGATATTTCTGATTGAATAAATGTGTTATAGATGAAAAATGAGTTTGGTAAGTCGACATGGTCCATTTAGCCAAAGATAAATTATTTTGACTTTTAATAATGATAAATTCCGCTGCTAAAGGTAATTCTTTTGTAAAAATTGATACTTTTAACTACTTATGATACAAATTAAAGGCTAGCTATATCTGGTGTGACAAGTAGATAAGGTGCCTATTCAACAAGTTGAGGAAAAAGTGAGAACCATTATTCACCGAGAGCAGGTAATATATTGCTAGTCTCAGTGCACAGTATTACGAAAATATATAAGTAAAGGATCTTGCAAGTATATCCTATAATGTCCCTTTACCAAATTAGCTTAACTAAAAAAAGATAAAAAGTTAAATGTCAACATACAATATATTAAGAAAATGATGATAACAAAAGTGACAAGTTATTAAAAAATATATCATATATCCAGTAGTAGTCCTCGAATTTTGGATCCATCAACGAATACATTGTCAGTACTATCGCATGTGCTGGAACGTGTGATCAAATGGCTTTTAAGTGATAAAGGAATAAGATATAGTATTTCACCATTCATATCATCGTTAGATAAAATGCTATGCTCGAACACCTAGTTGATTTGAGTTCTTCCACAAAGTTGAAATTAAAAAGAGAGTCCAATCTGATTAGTTTTTGAAGGAATGATTAGTGATGATCGAATTATCATAAGATGTGATTTAGATAGTGCCATTCTATGATCCAAAAGTATATAAGTGGCACCGATGCAATCTAAATGTTTGGAGAAGCTAAGTAATACCCCAAAATCAGCTTGCACATGGTCTGTGACTGGTATAGGCACCAAATAATGTGTAGGTAACATAGAATGAAATAATAGGTCATTATGAAATGGTAAAAAAATGATGCACATCATAAATGAAAATCAGGTACATACCTTATCATCCCTCGTTGCATCTAGCAAAGCTTTGTATAAACAAAGGGTTCTAACACTCAGATAAGTAGGTCGTTCAATACTCTTCCATTTGTTATAATGAGCAAGTACATTTGGTAAATAATTGGTAACAAATGGAGCCAACATGGTCAAATTAAAAATGTGAAAATTTTAATTGTATTTCACACCTGAAATCTAGAAAGGGAAGTATAGGATACTCTAATACAAGAGTCAGGGGTAGGCAGTCTCTTTGGTGCAAATATAGCGAATCGACCCCATACTTATAGATGTAACAATATCAAGCATCTAACTATACTGCAATGATTACTGTAGGTTGAGTTACAAAGGTCGTGGTGGAGAAAAGCCAACACTGTTGATCCTCAGCTAAAATAGCTAGCATGTTCAAAGTCCTCTAGCAAAGGAAAGTACATGAAGTAAACTCTATAATTGCATCTATTTAATATCAATCAACCCCCAAACATATGAAAAATATATACATGGATCAACTAATGCACAACCTCATCTCTACGTCATAGGTGTGCAAAGTTTTAGGCCAACCAAGCGATTGTAATTTACTGTTCATCAGTTTGATTAGTCAATGGCATAATCCCTGGGAGCTACTAACACATCTCCAGCTAATTGAAACCCATCCTACCCATAATAGGATCCCCTTTGATCGGTAAGCCCAACTACATTACTACATCCTCGAGGATAATCGTGTACTCTCATTGACTGGTGTGAAATGTGTACATCTTTGGGCACTATTGTTCTACTAGTATGCTAACCAATGATATATCGTACTCAAACTAATTCACTTGTACAATGTCATAAAATCCGAACTGCCTTTGATAATCAACAATGACTGGCAATGGATCACCTAAACAATCATTGTCCAAAACTCATCGTGGGCAAAATATCTAATCATTTTATGAACATGGATAAATTACAAAGATGGTGTAACCTAATGAAACAGAAAACATTATTAAACAAATTATCTTATCTTACCATCCCAAAGAGCCTATGATATATGCCACCCTTATAAGAATAGAAGCGACTTGTTCTCTGAACCTAGATAAATAGACTATTCGGCTTTAGCCATGGGATTTATACAAAAATAATATAATATACTATTATTATTCATTTAAAATGGATGTGTATAAATAATATAATGCGCCATTATTTCTTTTCAAAGTGATATGTTCAATTAACATAACGCGCTAGTATTAATTTCAAACCAACATGTATAAATAAAATAATGCGCTATTATTTATTTAAAAGTAATAAACACAAATAACATAACAAACTATCATTCATTTAAAAGTGACAAGTATAAATAATATAACAAACTATTATTTATTTAAAATTGACAAGTATAAACAATATAACAAACTATTATCCATTTACAATTAGAGAAAATAAATAACATAACTTATTTCTATACAGTTACAATTTCTATTAATATACAACTGAGTGTCAAAATTACGATGCAAGCAAGAGGCACGGTTATGCCCAATTTGTTTACAGATACACCTACTTGGTTGTCCCAATATCATAAAATCCATTTCATTTTGATGTGCAACTCCTCATTGTGCATTTGCATTTGATTGCCCACTTCCTCAAATTCACCACCCTTAACTAAACACTAAATTAACTTGCTAGAAGCATAAAGTAGTGGGATCGACATATTGAGACACTGGATCAACATAAAAGACATTATCATCATCACCCCCGCTACCATACACATCATCATCATCATCATTGCCATAATCAAGATCAAGTTCAACTATATACTCATCTTCATTGTTAAAGTATTTGAATACATATTCTTCTTAAGCCTAGTGGAAAATGAGGTTTAATAAAGTCAATTGCTAGGTGAGAGGAACTCAATTGCAAACTAGCCTCTATTGGTAGAATTTGATAATGTTAAGCATAAGCTGGTAGTTTATAAAACATATCATAGCTGGATAATGGTAGTGAGGGTAGCAAATCATTTACAAGGTTTGGCTGAAATTCCATTCTCAATTGTGGGTCAAGAATTGGGGTATTCACATATATCTCAACTACATTCAACTATGAAAAGAAACATGAGTATGGTTGCCACATCTTCTATACATTATAATCATCTTCCAATATAATCGCTTTGTACCACGTTGGATTTACTGTTGTCGGGACCTTATATATCAAATTAGATACAACATAGTTGTGAGAAAATTGTAGCTTTTGACTAACAACCTATTTTAATTCTTCTAAAGTAATATCAGTGTTAACTATTATGTATTTTGATATTGTATATTGAAATGTCGCACTCTGAACACTTTTATAAGTTTTTTTATTCGCATAAATGCAATCAATTTCATTTCTCCTAACCATTTCTTTCCACGTAGATATCCTAAATGTAAACGTGCTCCAAATAATTATAATTGTAACAAACTTGTAGTTTATTTTTTATTACTGATATAAATTTTTCAAAATGTTAGATATTTTTTCTAATTTTAAATAATTTATTCCAAGTTTAACAACTACTTTTTATTTCCTTAAATAAATTACTTCTGCTACCCTAATTTTTTAAGTACTTTTTTAAATATAAATATTTCAAAATTTTACAAATTTTTCACTTAATTATTTTAATTTTTTGGACTTTTTTATATAATTTTAAATGACTTTTATTTCCACATATCTTTTTTTTTCTTCTTCAAATAAGTCTTTCAATCTTAAGAATTACTTTATATTTTTTACAAACAATATTTCTCTTACCCTAATTATTTTAGTATATTTATAATTACAAATAGTAATACCTCAAAATTTTAAACATTTTTTATTTGCATAATTATTTTAAAATATTTGACATTATTTTCCCACTGATTTTAAATAATTTTTATTTATACTTATCCTATACATATTTTTTTCTTCTTTAAATAATTTTTTAAATCTTAAGATTTACTTTTTAAACAAAATTATTTCTCTTGCCCTAATTTTTCAGTTATTTTTTATAATTAATATAAATATTTCACAATTTTTTATTTACTTAATTATTTCAATTTTTTGTACATTCTTTTTTTTAATTTTACATAATTTTAACTTACACATATCTTAGCATATTTTTCTTTTTTACAGCATTTTTTACAATTGTAATAATTACTTTTAATTTTTAAAAAAAATTATTTCTTCTACCCAAAAATTTTTATATCTTTTATTATTAACATAATGTATTTTGCAATTGTAGACATTTTTATTTTTTTTTCATTTGAAATTCTTCAACATTATTTATTTCTCATTTATATAATTTTAACTAATTTTTATTTACTCCTACACATATTTATTCCTCTTTAAATAATTTTTTTAAATCATAAGATTTACTTTTTATTTTCTTAAATAAATTATTTCTCCTACACTAATGTTTTCAATATATTTTTTATAAATATAAATATTTTAACATTTTATGCATTTTTTTACTTCATTTTTTTAATATTTGGACTTCTCTTTAAACATTTTGGTTTTACAAATATTATATATATATATATATATGTTTTAGTTTTAAGAATTAGTTTTTATTTTTTACAAACATTATTTCTCCTACCTTAATTTTTTTAGTACATTTTTTATTATAAATATAAATATTTTCAAAATTTTGACATTTTTATTTACATAATTATTTCAAATTTTTGACATTATTTTTTATTTAATTAATTTTAAATAATTTTTATTTACACATATCCTATACATATTTTTTTCTTTAAATAATTTTTTTAAATCTTAAGATTTACTACATATTTTTTTAACTAAATTATTTCTCCTACCCTATTTTTTTCAATTATTTTTTAATGTTAATATCTAGATATTTCACTATTTTAGACTCTTTTATTTACTTACTTATTTCAATTTTTTGTTCATTATTCTTCTAATTTTAAATAATTTTAATTTACACATATCCTATTCATATTCTTTCTTCTTTAAATAATTTTTTGCAATTGTAATAATTAACTTTTAATTTTTTTAAAAAGTTATTTCTTCTACCCTAAATTTTTTATATCTTTTACTATTAATATAAAATATTTTGAAATTATAGACATTTTGTGTTGGCTTTTTATTTCAATTTTTTGAACATTATTGCTTTCTCATTTAAATAATTTGAACTAATTTTTATTTACACATCCAATACATATTTTTTCTTCTTTAAATAATCTGTTTAAATCATAAGAATTACTTTTTATTTTCTTAAATAAATTATTTCTCCTACACAAATTTCTTTAGTATACTTTTTTGTAAATATAAATATTTCAACATTTTACATTTTTTCCTTAATTATTTAAAATTTTGAATTTTTTTAAATACCTTTGGTTTTTCGCATATTCTATATATTTTTTTCTTCTTTGAAGTTTTTTCAATTTTAAGAATTACTTTCTATTTTTTACAAACATTATTTTTTTTTCTCCTACCCTAATTTTTTAGTATACTTTTATTGTAAATATAAATCTTTCAAAATTTTAGCCATTTTTTATTCACTGAATTATTTCATATTTTTTTACATTATTTTTTCATTTAAATAAATTTGAATAATTTTCATTTTGTTATGTCCTATACCTATTTTTTCTTCCTTAAATATTTTTTTGAAATCCAAAAATTTACTTTTTATTTTCCTAAAACTTTTTTCTTCTACATTATTTACATATTTTTAAAAGAAAATAATTCTTTTTATATTCTCAGCATCTACATTTCAAATTTTTCCTTTCAAACAACATATTTCTCTTTTATTTATTTTTTCCTCTTCATTTATTTCTTCCTTCAAAATGTAATATTAATTTTTTATTTTTACTTTCTTTTTATATGTAATGTATATCTAAAATAACAACTAAAAATAAAATTTATCATACAACAAGTATATTTTAAAACTAAACATCCACTCATAATAACAACAAAAATTATTATTATTATACAAATATTTCAAAATGCACTTATTTTAGTTATAATAAAAATAAAATACCAAATATAAAAAATATATTACAAATATATTTTATTGCAAATAATATCAATTCACCTTCAATAATCAAAAAATGCCTCTAAATTGTTAGATGCTATGTCTCGCTTACCTAAGATTCTGTTGAAAAATGTAAGCTCAACTGATAGATTTTAACTTCCTTATTTACCAATACTCCAAATCAATTGCAAAAAACTTAAAAGAAGAGCTTGAGGTAATTTTGGCTATTTCTCGACTAAAAGAAGCTCCATCATTTTTGTTATAGGAATGAGTGTCCGTTCAGATTCACGTTCAAAAATCGTGTTTGCATAGAAGCAACAATTTGTTGTTTTGTATGAAACGTGATTTAAGAGAAGCAAAACGCGTTTCCAAACACAACCTGAGATAATATATAAGCAAGAGCTTAAAGGGGAAATTCATAATTTTATTGCTTCATTATTTATCAATATTTTTTTGGGCCAATCAAAATTCTCAAAAGTTTAAATTCTCTCGTCATTGAATATATGTCAAGATAAAACAATAATTCTTTTTATTGTCTTACAATGTGATCTGTGACAGTCACCAGTCAAGTTGACTGGTCACATCATTGCTTTTTGCAAGCTAACCTTAGGCTAACTTGCAAAGGCTATTGAATTAAAAACCATAGGTTCTGAATTAAGCAACATTACATTAAGAATTAACAGTTTCAAATTTAATGTTGCCTTGATTTGCATGAATTTAAACATAATCAATTCCAATTCAGAGTTTTTATTACCTTCAGGACAAACTCTTTTTCCTCTATTATTTTTTGGAATTTTCTTTAATACTTCTGAATAAAAAACGCAATTTTATGTCCTTATTAGCAAGTTTTAACTATGATACAATTATAAAAGTTTGATTAGGAGGCCCGATTATAATTTTTTTGAAGTTATAAGAACTGTAAATTTTTAAACTGCAAAAACCGACTTAAAACTTGTGTGAAAATAGAGACTAAACGGATTAATTTTGTGAAACAACTAACCTAATCAAGTCTACTAGTTTTTCTTTAGCTTGGAACTGGAAATGGATGATCTAAGTTCTTGTTTAGAGTTTCTCTTTTTGTTGAAATCTGGATTGTATTTGGAACTTCGAATAATGAAAAGAAATGTCTCAACGAGCATGCCACCACCATCCCCAAAACTCCTCCAGCAGCATTCTGAAAACAAAAAAATGAGTCGGTGCAAGAAAGGAAAGGGTGGAAGAGGAGACAAGTTATAAAACTTGAGAATAATAATGCGGAACAGACATCAGACGTTACCGTGGCAGGATTATGGCTAAACAATGCTCTGAATAATGCATGTCCAACCAGATAGCCCGTAAACACGGTAAGTACAACATGCAAACCTGAAAATTTCAAAAGAACAAAAATAAAACATAGCTACGTTAGAGATAGGAAAACGCTGACCATAGACGATACAAGAAATATTCACACATGGCAAAGGACAGGCGTACAGAAAGAGGCCAAATGGATTTGTGTCATCCAACTTCGACTTCCTTGTGTCCATTTTATAGAATGTAGATACTAATTTGAGTAGCATAGTACTTTAATCACTATGGAAAGACTGGAAGCGCAAAGAAATAGCCTACTTCACAAGAATAGCAGCTAATTGAAACTGGTGTTTGTTATCATGAAAGTCTTAATACATTAATGTTTTCTGGTAAAGGTGCAAATATCAAAAGTGAACTACTTGAAGCATAATTAGCGGTGAATAATGAATTTACATGACATTCCTCAGTTTGGCCAAAATTATATCCCTCCGTAATTTTTAACCCATCAAAACTTTCCCATGTGTTACAAATATCCAGCGTAAAACAATCCCCCATAATATGTCACTGGATGGTGATAACATAACCAATCTATCAGTGTTAGCAAATACCTTGACCATAGAGTTAGTGAAATGTTTGTTTTGAAAAAAAAAAAAAGTTCTCATCATCAATGTCAGAAGAATTTACATGAATTTAAGATTAAAATGAGCCAGAGCCAGAGCCGGCAGTGATGCCAGAAGAGTGAAATATTCAATGCACGATCATGAAAGATAAAGTATTTTGGGATGTTCTATTTCCTTTTCAATTCACAAATCTTATGTTTTGACCTTGTTAAGTTCAACTGAGAACTTAAAAGAAAACAAACAAATTTGTAAGCCCTTGTATCTAAACACCCACGAAAAACCAACAGTTCAAATCATAATTTTGCCGTAATATCATTTTAAAATGCAGCAAAAACTTATAGAATGAACTGCATCACAATTGTAGCATAATCTGTGCAGCTTCAAAATAAGTTACTGAAAAATGAGATTTTAACGGAAAAGAAGTACAGAAGCCGGCTATGGACTTCCAAGCTCAACTAAGCAAGTCAACAAACCAAGCTTGAACAGCTTCAATAACAAACTACTCGAATTGATATGACTTAATTTACTCTTAAGGATGCAACTAATGAATGGACAATAAAGCTTTTTTTTCTCAATTCAATCAATAACTAAATTAATGTACAAAAAAGGGGCAGCCAGTCACATAACTCGATTTGTTAAATTACAATCCCAATGTCAGAGAAAAGTGAACAAGAGTACAGGACTTTACCAAACCCTAATTGATCCTTATAAGCTGAGAATGGCTCGTTGACATCCTTCCGCGGGGCAATATCCTTCACAAGTTCTTGGTACGCATTCCTCTCTGCTATATCTTCAAGCTTCTTCAGTCTCGCCTTCAATTCTTCACTCTTCATATCAAAAGCAGTACATCAGGAAAGAGTCAAAACTTGTATGCAAGTTTTCCTTAACTAAACGAGAACATCATCATGTAACAATATAACGTTTCATATTTAATAGACGTATATCTCAAGAATAAATTTTGGTGACGGAAATGTTAAATTAAAAAACGTGTTTGAAGTTGTCAATATTAGCAAATATATTCCAATTCCAATTAAACAATCTATCTTGATATCTTCCACTTTATATCATCAATTGTTTCATCAATGGCGTAACCTTCTCCAAATTCGGTTGGAAGCATGTATAAGCCAATTTCACAGGTCACAACCTAAGAAATTGCCTTCTATTGAACCATTACACAAGCAATGCAAAACCCACCAAAATGCTGCCTAGCAATTTTCCTGGCTATGATCAAATTAGCAGAAAATCAAAGCGGAAATTACCTTGTGTGTGGGTATGGGGATAGAGAACACAAAATGGGATCCGGAGAAGAGCGAGATCTAATGGGGTCTGGTGGAAGGATCGGAGGCGATCCAGATGGAACGAAGTGGCACGTAAGGTACATTGGATTGCCAGAACAGATCCGAAGCGGACTGACGGAGCTCCTCGGAAAGAAGCGGGTCCTTGGAAGCTGCGGAGAAGAACAAGCGAATGGAGTGGGCGGTAGACGTCACGAGCCCCGGCGGGTTTGCCATCTCTCGGTGATTCCTTCATCTCCCATCGAAATTGAAGAGGTTTATGTAGTTTCCGGTTTCTTCTTGGGCCACGAAGTTGGGCCTTGATTGTAAATGCCACACAAAAGAAAATCAATACTGGGCATTTAGGGCTTAACAATATCCAAACTCTACAGCGTAGTGAGACCCAATAAGAAATTTATCGTGAATATTTTTGTAATTTTCTTTTCATAAGAAACAATCTCTATTTTATAATTGTGTCAAAAGAATGATAGTAAGCATAGATTACTCTAAAATTACTGGTCAAGTTGCCCCTGTGACTCCATATGGGCGGGCAAAGATCCAATTAGAGAATTACTTTCAAGGACTTTTGATCTGCATATTAGAAATTATAATAAGAACTTAAACTTTCGATGGTTTTAGAACTTTAATAACTAAGTAATCAGGAGTTGGATTCTGGACACCTCTCATTCTGTTAATTAAGGTATAATTAAATTTAACATAAGGTATAATGAATTTGTATTTTATTCACATTTCAAATTTAAAAGACTTTTGTTAAAAGATACGTTAGGGATGATAATAATAATAAAACTTTATTTAATAGCAATTGAATTGGTCCTCAACACTTTAAAGGTGACTACTCAATTAGTTTCAGAACACCAAAGCTTTGAGTTGATCACCCAGAGAAACTATCATTCAAAGAAGGATTGAAACTCTTGCATATGAGAATGCTAAGACCTAGTGTGAATTTATTCAAACATTTGAACAATCCTCTATTGGCAGGTATCTTCGAATTCTGTCTAAAGTAAGTTCATTTTTTGAACGTTTTAAAAGTGTACTCCTTCATATTAATTTTAGTGTATTTAATATTTTACTTTTTACCCTTGATAAAAATCGAATACATTTTGCTAAAGCATTAATAATTGGAAGAATTACAGTTAAAGATTTAAAGTTAAAAAAAATCATTTTAAAGAATTTATTAATATTAAATTTAGGAGATTTTATTTAAAGTCAGTATAATCTATTCTAAAATAATAATAATAAATCTTTAAAATAATTTTTTTATTTAGGGTCCTCAACTATAAATTTTTTTTAATGATTTAGTGTGTTTTTGTTCTGCGTTGGATACAGAAAAAACCACATTCAGCAACCACTTTTATACAAAAAATAACTCTTTATTGCTTCTAACCAAATCACATTTAACAAGAATAGAAGTTAAACCAAACATTCACTAAACTCTAGGAATGGATGTTTAAAAAATTGAAATAGCTCAGAAATGGACGGTTGCCACAGATTAGTCGCTACCATAGTCGTAATTAAAGAGTCATATTATAAACGTGAAGTCATCGATAAAGAGAGTTGAAAGACACATATTTGGACTGATTCTGAGACTTCATGGACTTCATTAAGCAACCAAATACGATTACGGGAAGGGAAATTTCTCAGGTACCACCAAATGGACAAAATGTACTTCAATAATTTTTATTTTATTGAAACGCACTTCAATAATTACTATCTCTTCCAAATTATTCAAGCTTGTTTGGCCCTGTGTGTTAAGAACTCTTTATCATTGTTATGGTAAAAAATAAACGTGAACAAAATATTTTAACTTCTGAAAGTATCTCTTCCCTTATATTTCAACACATACGCACATATTATAATATTTTTTATGTGAAAATTATGCTTAGTCACTTTAATTTTTGTCTCCAATTATAATGTCATGTTCATTTTTTAAAAAAATTACAATTAATTCTTTAATCTATTACCTTTATTGCAATAACTCTCTTGTTATCTAAATTTAAAAACTTTATATAAAATTATTAAAATATCATTATTATTGTTTAATATTTCTTTCTTCCTCTTCATCTTTTTCAACAAATCTGTCAATGACTTCCAAGGTTAAATTTTAAATTATAGATAAATTTTTCCTTCAATACTCTCTCTTTAAATATGTAAACTAAACTATTGTTTTAATTTCCCTTAGTGTATTGGAATGAAGAGAACATTTTTAAAAAAAAAAAATCAACTTTTAGCTTAGATGTTTGTAAATATATTTGCTTCTAAACTGGAAAAGATAGACATGTAGTTTAGGGCTTTACGCATTCAATTCACTTGAAGAGACCAACTCCCCACATTTAGCTGTGTTGTTCATTTTGGCCACACACACCATTTAACACTATATTGGTCAACCCGCACAAAGCAATTTCATCTTCGTTATATTGTCTAAGAAGAGATTAATTGTTAACTATTTGGCGCTTCAACGGAGTCATAGACACTAAATTCATGTTAAGAACTTAATTAGTGATGGAATGAGAAATATATTAGTATTCAATTCACATTGTTTTTAAGAGTAATATTTGTTCCCTCTAATTATTGTAGGGTTAAAGCAAACTGCTTTTTAAAGTTATCTAAAACACTTTAAAAATTTCCATTCAACAATAATAAAACTCTCTTCTTCAAGAAAATTGCTAAGGATCAAGGTATATGGGGTGTAGAGAGTTTTCTTTTTTTTTTTTTCAGATTACATTACAACAAAAACTAATAATATTAACTGAAAGTTTAGTCGAGAAAATATCAATTTTAGTCGAAAATCATATCTTTTTAACTAAATTTTTAGTTGGATAAGTAGCCAGTTTTTCTATCGCCAGTATTTTAGTTCTGACTGAATTTTTTTCAAGTTTAAAAAAAAGTTAAAAAATTTTTAAATTAAAAAAAATAAAATAAAATAAAATTTGACATTGGGTCGATTGAATTTCAATCAATGAATGTGGTCAATTAAAATTTAGTTCCCCAAGCTCTATCATGCAATTTTGTTGTTTGATTTGGCATAGATTTTTTTTTTTTTTTATCGTTAAGAGATTGAATTTTTTTCAATTAAAAGTTAGTCAAAAATCATGTAAATGTTTGAAAAAGTTATCATGTAAGTCAAAATTCAATCAGAATGATCAATCAAAAAAATCAAACATTATTGTAGTATTATATCATATATTTTTAGAATTAATTATGTATATAACTATTTTTAAATCATCATGTCTTTTCATTTAATTTAAAATTCAAATTCCAATTATGTTGGTTGAGTGTTCAAAGTTTCTATTCTTTCCAACAATTACTAGATTGTGTTCAAAGTTTCTATTCTTTCCAACAATTACTAGATTGTCATATAGTAAAACTTTATGACTACTCCCTTTAACATGCACTAAATCTACCAAAAGAATCAAAATTTTGATATTCTTGTTTCTAACTAGTTGACTTGTCTCTCCTAAAATGTTTTTAGGAATTTCTCAATATCAGACCAGACCAATTGATTGAAAATTAATTCTTAGATGACTAATGTTTTGAACCAACCAACTAGTGTATTTCGGAGAAGATAATTTATGAAGCTTCTATGTGATAATCTATGACACTTTTGTGTTGCACTAATATATTGATCAAAGTAATCCATTCACTAGTCTCCAACATTAATTTGCATTCAAAAATATTTGGAAATTGGCTCTCTAAAAACCTTGGTATCTTAAAACACCGTTAGTGAATGTTAAATTTGAACTCAGTTGGTATTGTTATGTTGTATTCTAAGATCTTAATGACTTGAATTACTAACACTTTGTGTAATTAGATTCTTAATTTGATTATATAATACAACCTCTATCTTGGATCTTTGTTGCTCTAAGTTGGATTAGTTAGTACCAATGAGCATTATTTATGATTGTCTTCGCATTTTTATGATTATTAGGTTGTACAAAAGTATTAATTAATATCACCTATTTTGCCATGCATGCACTATGTTGTTGAGTAACAGCTCGTCATATACATGACATCAATTAAATACATTCGAAAAGCATCGTTCCATCTTATACGCGTTCTACTTAGATAAACAAAAAATGAGTATTTAGTCTTTGCTTTCCTGAAATATATTTAAATTATATGATTTTTTTTAAACTAAAAAATGTGTTATATTTACATTTTTAAAAAAAAATTATAATTATATTTATTTCCACTAAATTATTCTTATATATATTACATATATATGTATTTAATCAATATAAACAGTCATTTTTCTAAATTTGACAAATAAATTATTTGTTTAAAAAGAAATAATTTTAAAAGACAAAATATATTCACAAAAAAAATTTTTAAGATTAAATAATTAAAATATAATAATTAATAATATAAATTTTAACACATGTATTAAATATACTAATAAATATAAACATTGTCATAAATTTGAGAATAAATTAAAGTGATAGTTTTCAATAAAAAAGAAATACATTTTTAAATAAGATATATTTTTAATTAAAAATAAAATATATATTTTTAAACTAGAAAAAAAGAAATATGTAATTTGGAATTATTATATAACTATTTTAAAATATGATTGTATTAAAAGTAATATTCCTTAACTAATAAACTGAATGCAAAACCCTATCCCTCCTTTATTTATAACTCACCTTCTCCTCTGTATTTTTGTGCTTCTCACACCCATTTAGCGTTCTTTTCTTCCATCTCTGTCTTTCTCTGTATGGCTTCATTCCATCCAGGTGTTAGCACGGTTTGTGTAATGGACGCTTCGGGTCAGCTAGGGTTCAGTCTGGTCCAGCGTCTTCTCCATAGGGGCTATACCGTCCACGCCTCCCTTCAACGCCATGGTTAGCTTCTCTAATTCCCTGCTTCTTCTTCTCTGTTCTTTCCATTAAAAATTTGAAATTGATGTGTTCTGGTTTTGTTCGATATTAGGTCACGAACGAGAGCTTTTTAATAGGATTTGTGATGATCCCAATAGGCTTAAGATCTTTGGTTCTGACCCATTTGATTACTATAGCATCATCAAGGCACTCCAAGGCTGCTCTGCCTTGTTCTATTCTTTCGAACCTCCTCATGACCAACCCAACTACGATGTAAGCTAAGCTCTAATATTCCATTACATATGATTACACAACGAAGCATGTGAAGCCAAATTCGCTGTGATTTAGAAATATGGCTCTTATTGAAACTTGCTCCTATTACGTGAAATTAGGCCAAAATGCGTAGAAATTCTATAACTTTATGTGTAAATACTATTTTAGTCATTAAAATTTGATAATAATTTTTTTTTAATTTGAGATTATGTAAAAGTAATTTTTTGTTGTTAATTAGCAGGTTATTATTAATAGATATATGGTATGTCAGGAGATTATTTATATATTATTTAAAATTTTAAAAAATTAATTGCATAAAAAATAAAATGTATAGGGTTTATTTAATTTGACATATCATTTTTTAATAAGAAGTTAATAGACTTATACACAATTTAAAAGTTTAAAAAAATTTATTGTCAAATTTTAAAGATTAAAAATTATCTATATGATGTAAAATTCAAAAGATTTGTATTTTAACTATAAAATTGTTATTAGCACTTTATTTGATTTAGTATAACATGAATGCATTTTTTTATATAATCTATATAATATTTATTATACTCTTTATAATAATTATTTTATTAATGTAATTATTATTTTAACTATTAAATTATTTTTATAAAAATAAAGACATAAAAATCAGTTTTCATCCAATTTACTTATATCTTATATTGCTCTTCTTTTTATATCATCCCTTTAAACACTTTGCATGCGCTTCCTGCAGTGGATGGTCGTTGGGTGAATTACTGAACTGACATACTAGGTTCACCTTAGTTCAGTAAATTTCCTTTGTGGATTGATGATTGATGTGGTAGGCCTACGGGACAGATCCGTGTTATTATATATATATATTGATGTTTTAGTTCTGAAATATTGAGACATAAGATATTATACAGTATTTGAATACTATTAATGTTTTATAAAAGAAATAACAAATTTAAAATTGTAAAATTTTCTCAACTTTTGAGGGAATGCACGTATTATTCATATCATTGGCCTGGCTCTAGTCCAGTTTTTCCACTTCCAGGTGGGTTCTACCATCTCTCTCTAATGGCACATGCACATTGGCGAAACCAAAGGGCACAGTGCTAGTTTGGTTTGATTAATCCTCCCTTGCCACTTAATAGCTTATTTATATGTCACGTCTTTGTCGTCCATTTGTAGTCAGGACTTAGCAGCAGGTACATCCGCCTTCTTAAGTTATACCCATTAATAATCAATAAATGTAATAGTCAGTCAAGAAGTGGGCCTGTTTTTTGCACTGGGTTCTCTGTATTTTCCATGAATTGACTGAAAGCTCCTTTTCGAAGTTGGAGCATTGTATTCATTATTACAAGCACTCTATGATGTGTAGGAATTATTTAGAATTGTTTTTATAAAATTTAAAAAAATAATACAAAAATAAAAACAAGTATGAATTTTTTTTTAATTTCTAAACGTCACACAAATTTTACAAAAAAAAAATTATAGAGGATCTAAGTTCTTTTAACATTAAATTAAGAATTCTTGACTCAAATTGAATTTTGTTATCATTAAATTATTTTAAAATTTATTTTTATTATAATAAAAAATTATTTTATATAAATTTAAAAAATTTAATAATAAAAAATAAAATTTTAAAGAAATTAAAATAAAAAACTCGACCTCTTCAAAATTCTACTTTCTATTCTGATTTTTAATAACACTCGTTCTGGTGTAGGAGTGTATGGCAGATGTGGAGGTTAGGGCTGCGCACAACGTCCTTGAAGGTTGTGCTCAAACAGAAACCATACGCAAAGTCGTTTTCACATCCTCCGCGACGGCAGTCGTTTGGAGGGAGGGTCGCAAGGCCTTGCAAATGGATTTGGACGAGAGGCATTGGAGCGATCCTAGTTTTTGTCGCAAATTCAAGGTAGGGGTTTATATCCTTATTTACGCCAATACACATGAATTTCCAAACAAGACTAATATTAAAATAATTGTGACAAAAAAATAGAATAAATTATATAAACTTTTCTTGAATTTTTTTAAAATTACAGAATTTTTTTATTTTCAAAATATACACTTCTCTCTTTAAAATAAAAAAATTATATTATATTTTAATTTATTTTTAAATTTTTTATTAAAATAATCCTTCATTAACCACTTCCTCTCTCTCTCTCTATATATATATATATATGATTAATTAATACGTATCAAAACTAATTGATTTGACTTTTAATTTTTACAAAAAAAAATCATTTGATATATACTTAGATTAATAAAAAGTATTTTAATAAAAAAATTTTAAAGTTAGACTAAAATATATAATTTGAAAATAAAAAAAATATATAATTTTAATAAAATTAAAAAATATCTATATAATTTTCTCAAAAAATGTATATAACACTAAAACTATGTTTAATTTAGCATGAGCTAATTGTGTGAGGTGTAAAAGCAGTTATGGCATGCAATGTCAAAGACGCTAGCGGAGAAAACAGCGTGGGCATTGGCAATGGACCGTGGCATTAATATGGTGTCAATTAATGGAGGGTTATTGATGGGCCCTGATCTATGCATCAATAACCCGTATTTGAGAGGTACGGCTGAGATGTACGAAGATGGAGTGTTAGTGACCGTTGATCTAGACTATTTGGTGGATGCCCACATTTGCGTGTGCGAAGATAACTCATCCTATGGTCGTTTTTTGTGCTTCAATCACATTGTCAACACCCATGATGACCTTGTTCAGCTAGCCCACAAGTTAACTCCTGCACCTTCGTTGCCACCAAGGTCTGTCACTCACCGTGGTTCGATTATGATCTTATTTCAAGAAAATTACATAAATTCGTGATCTTTCTCAGTTCTTATCTAATGTGAAGCTGTTATGATCTGCAGCTATGACCTGGATAAAAGCTTCCTCCAGCAAAGAATAAGCAATGACAAGTTGAACAAATGGATGGTAGGCTTTGAGGGTTGACTTCAACAGTGATTCTTTTGAGCGGTGATGGAAGATATTATGTAATATTTGAAAGATGATCCGAATAGGAAAGGAGATCGAAAATATGTCTAGTCGTTGGGTGATCAAAACATGAGGGCATTTTAGATTGTCTTAGTTTATGGAGAGAAAATAAATTATTTTAAATAAATATTAATTATTTAGATTATTTAATAAATAAATAAATAAATTATATTTGGAAAAAATAGACAAATTTTTTGAAATAATTTAGATAGTAAAAATTTAACTAAAATAACTCTTTTTTCTATAAATTGAAACAATTTAAGTTAAACGTAGTATCTTACGTTTGACTAGAAGGAGTTGAACATGCCTTAATACAAAATTAATGTTAATTTTACTATTTTTATATCTTTTATAGATAACTATACGTGAATTCAATTGTTTACAGTTAACTAGAAGGGGTTCGTATTGATAGCATCGGTTCCAATGTAAACAAATTTTTAAATTTAAAAAAAAATGAAAAATGCATGTAACTCGATAAAAGAAATCGATTATTGTTTTGAAACTGGTAAATAATAAATGACTTTTTATGAATTTTATAAATATAAAGATTTTTTGTAATGCCATTCTCAATTATTTTTTATCATAGCATCGTGAATGCACTCCGACGCCGCTCTGCCTTGTTCTACACGTTCAAACCTGCTCAAGACCTAATCAACTATGATGTAAGCCAAGCTCCATTTCCATTTGCTACCGGATTTAGTGCACAGCATAGTCTAATAAGTTTTGTGTTGGGTATCATCTAAATTGTTTAAATTAAATTTAGATTATTTAATTTTTATTTTTTTGAATTCTTAATTTTTTATTAAAAATGCATAATATTGATTAAAAATAATTTATTAATAATTAATATAAAAACTAACAATTGAAATCAAAAAATAAGAAATAAAATAAAATTTAGAAGAGTAAAAAAAAAATACAATAGGATATTCATCACACAGTACTGCATATTAAATCTGGACACATTTCCATTCTTTATATATATATATATATATATATATATATGGATGGTTCTCTCGCGCCGCACGTGAGGGAACACTGAGAATTTGACATTTGGCACATTAATAGGATGGACAATTACAAGTTAGCTTAACGCAACCACTTATAAAAATATGTTGAAATTGCCCCAGTAATTTGACATATTTGAAATAACCCCTCTCTATTCCCTCTATTCCTGGCCAAACCTCTAGGAATGTAATCATTTTCTAACAACAATGTTTTTCTAATGCAATAATCTAACAACAATGTTTAATTAGCATTTGTATTTATATTTATTTTTTTATATTGATTTTAATTTATCATATTTTATATTGAGTTAGATTAATCTCTTATTGTCAATAATCTTGACTTTTTTAATCATATTTATATTTAGTTTTTCATATGGCCGCTTGACTTTGTAATTAATTACATATGAAATAATACGTAGTCCAATGCAGGGCATAATATGATTTAATAAAATTATATATTTAAAATTGTAATATCATTCAAAATATTTTTTTAACAAAAAGAAATGTAGTAGAAATTTTGTGGAAAACCTACTTGGATATCCAGACAATTTCATTCCATGTTATTAGTTTTAGATACTTCAGCTACTATTGAATTGTCCAACATATTTTAAATCGCATTGAATGAAATTGTGTATTTTATAAGTCCTAATTTTATTTATTTTTTCTTCTCATTTTATGGGATTATCAAGAGATTTTTATTATTATTAAAATCATATTTTTTATTTTATAAATTAATTTATATTATTTTTTATTATTTTAAGATTAATTCAATAATTGGGCTAAGCATTAGAATTTATGTAATTTAATTGTGAAAAATCTCCACTTTGGTTTTATTTTGTAGATGATCTTTAAAAAAAAAAACCGACAAATATTGGAGTTCGCGAAAACTTCAATTGAAAGTCCAACAACGTATCATATGAAAAAGTCTAAACACAAAGACCCAATTTATCTTTGAGGTTAATTGAAGAAGCTGACATATAACTTTGAAACAACTTTTGAAGAGACTATAATTGTAAAAAATTTCCAAATTATATGTCAAATTAAAGTCTTGGATGTTTAGTTCTAACGCTTCAAACCATTTATTAATCGAATTTTTATTAAAAATATTATGGTCTATTTACTACTTAGTTATCCAAAAAATTATAAATTCAAAAAGTATGTCTTTTGAAGCTAATCACCTAATTCAAGACTAAATTCATCACTCAACCTATGACCCGATTCATTTTGTAGCTTCGTAACCCTGACATAACCCAAGTCATAATACCACTCCTACCTCGCCCTACACTAGGAATTACTTTCACTCGACATTCCATCCTACCCACATTCCCAAACATTCCAAAGTCTTCATGAATCTTTAATATAAGTAGTCAATCATACCATTTAGAGTCTTCACGAAAGGCTAGAGAGGAGCTCATGTCATCTTGGAGAAGGGAGAATAAGGAGTGATTAGTCATCATCTATCCTTCTACAAGGAGAATGCTTCTGTTGATCCACCTTTCTAGCATTTTTTTAAGAAGATGCCTCTCCATCAACTTTTTATTTTGTTTTCGTTTTTCCTCTATGTTTTTTTGTTGTTATTTCTATTTCCATTAGATATGATGTATTATTAAATGCATATTAGGTTTTTGATGAATTGTTATAAAGAGAATTACTATTGTGTATCGACAATTTTAGTATTAAATGTTAATTAGGAAGTTTTGAGTCTTGTAATATCTTCTAATTGACTTGAATTGTATAGATTATATAAATGATAAGTGTTTGATTTATTATTCATGAGTATATTTATTGGTATCACAACAATTAATCCTTATGCTAATGTCATAACATGTGGTGAAATTTTGATAAATTAAATCTTATTCAGTTGACTTTAGTGTGTGAATTAATTGGGTTTTTGACTTAGTGATAAATTGTAGGTTGAGAATTATTTATTTAATAACATATACTATAAACTTGATGAATCGAAAAATCTATCTGGCCAATTTAGGTAATGTGGTGATAAATTAAAAGATGAAATTACAATAACTAAGGAGTAAACAGTTCTATAGATCTTTAATACGAGTGAGGTAGTGTTGAATGCATTCTTGAGAGGGGTACCCTTGGGATTAACTATATTAATTTAGTATAACCAACTTGGGTCTATACAAAGAGGATAACATTTTAGGAAACTTGTTATCTATGATTCAATAAATTATTAGATTGTGCCGTGTCATGTTAAGTAGAGGTTGGGTCTACTAATTCAAGTCATGTGAGTCTTTTGTATTTTTATATTTATATTTTTTTTACCTTTTATATATTTGATAAATGTTTATGTCACTAATACTTAGAAAAATCTAAGATACTAATTATGAATATTATATATATTTGTAAATGGAAGCATACACTAACAAAATTACTTTTAAATTGCAGTGAATAAAATTGTGTATCTTAAGTGCATCTTAGTTAGGCATTTGACTAAAACCACGTGTATTTTGCTTTTGCATCACTTAAGCACTTCATTTATAATTAAATTATTATTTATTTAAATTTAAATTTAAAATTTAAAATTAATTAGATTGGTCAATTATCAATTTTTAAAAAAAGTGGACAACCGATTGAAAAAATGTGTTCCATCTCCTTTTTCTCTTTTCCGCCCCTTCAAAAAATTGGGAAAAAATATTACTCTATAGAGAGTATATAAGAAAAAGGTTTAAAATTATATGTAATTTTAATTAGAATCACATAGAATAGAGATTCAAAAAGTCTATTTTAACTTGTAAGTACCCAAAATACTTCCTTTATAACACACGGATAGCAAAGTGTTAATAAAATAGACTATATTATATTTAGAATAAAATTTTTTGAACCTTAAAGCAATCAAAATCAAGCCAATGTGTTAGAGTTTTTGACAATGATATGATAAAAGAAAGAAGGAATGACTCAAAATATCGTCATGTAAAAATATTTGCTTAAAATACTTAAATATATATATTTTTAAATTAAAGTGACCATAGCAGTTGTCATCCCTTTTCTAATTATATTTAAATAAAAATGTCCAGGGCACATTAGTGTTATAGGACATCACACTAATGCAAGATGCTGCCCAGTGTAGTTTGCGTCTTGAGGTATCAAAGACTGAGACACGAACCACACTAATTCATGTCTCTTGACACTTCATTAAGAGATTAGTGACTAGTCATTGACTCTTTAGAGAAGAGTCATTTTAACTAGCCTTTTTTATGTTATAAATTTGTTTTCCTTGCCCTTCATCTCATTTTGTTTAGGGTTTAGCTGTAAAATATTTTTAGCTTTACCTCATTTGTTTAAAGCTTCCTCTCCTCACCCTTGGTCATTTTGTTTATCTGCAAAATTTTTCTCCACTCAAAGCTCTCTCATTTTGTAAAAGGATGGCTTTCAATATGAAGTTTCTTCTTGATCTTCAATCAGTGTTAATGTTTTCAATATTTTTGCTTTCTTTGATTTTTTATTTAAAGATATATGAACTTTTCCATTATTCATTAGCATTTTTAGTGCTCTCACTTTCTTTGCTGTTTAATTTGAAGATATATGATCATTTCTATTATTCTCAACATAGTTTAAAAAAATTATTTTATGGTCTAACCCGAAAAAAGTTATAATAGACTGTAAACCAACTCCTTCTACTCATTCTCCATTTTGCAAAGATTATGTTAGTCATTAACATCTTTTGTTGGTTAACATTTTATTACAATTAAAAATATTTTTTTATAATATAGTAACTGCATTTCCATATATATATATATATATATATATATGTGTATGTATATATGTATGTATGTATGTATGTATGTATGTATGTATTTAGTTTGATGTGATCATGCTTTTTTCTCTTATAATATTTTATTAAAAAAAGAGTAATTTAGATATTTATCTACAGTAATATTAAATTTGTTTTGTAGCATATTTCCTTTGCTTGTTCTATTAATTTTCTAATAATTTATTTTTTTTCTTTTAGGAATAAAATCTTTTTAGGCTTTTTGACTATCATACTTTATTAAAAAAATTATCTATAAAACTTACATTGCCATGACATTTGTCTCATATACTTAAAAAAATTTTTTAAGGATCGCGGCACCCGCGATCCTTAAAGATTTTTTTAAAATTAAAGCTAGAGGTATATAAGTGATGTAACAAATGTTATACTACATCAATTTATATATATATTTATAAAATTTATAGTATATATTTTATAGATATATATAATATATAAAATAAATATATAATCATATAAGTAAAATAAATGTATACTTTAATAATGCAAATATATAATTAAATGTAATTTAATAAATACACTTTGAAAAAATATATATATTTATGAATAAAATGTTTATAATATAGATATATAATATATATATAAATTAAATTTATATATAATATAAAATGCATATATATATGATATAAAATTATATATAATTAAATATAATGTAATAAATATAATTTAAACAAAAATATACATAATTAAAATTTTAATATAATTAAATACATAGATAAAATAAATTAATTAATATATAAGTTTTATTTATATACTATATATTAATTTATTATATATATATATTATTCATATATAATTTTAATTATATATATTTTTTATTTAAATTAAATTTATTAAATTATATTTAATTGTATATATATTTATTTAATTATACATTTATTATACTTATATAATTATATACTTATTTTGTATGTTTATTTTACATATTATATAGATTTATAGAATATATATTATGCCATAATCTTTTGGCACATGTAAGTTTTTATGCATATATATTTTTTAATTAAGTATGATAGTCAAAAGTCCAAAATTTTTTTTGAGAATAGTTTTTTGATCTATTGTGTTTTTTCTTTTGAGACATGTGGAAACAATTTTGTTCTATCGTTAAAAATTTTTAAAAGTAGAAAATTTATAGTTCATTAAAAAATTTTATTCTATAGCCTAAATCGACCTAAAAGAATGCACTTTATCTATGTATTTAACATAATTTATCTATGATAACAATGAAGGCATAATATTTGTATGTAATAGACTAAAAATATTAAGAGTTGATCAAATATCACTCTTGATGAGTTGAAGAAGATAATAGGAAAAAAGTTATGATTGGTATTGGATCAGTTCATATCTAAGTTAGTATATAAGTACTTTCATTTCCCTAATCTCATAGTTACTTGATATGCATTTTAAAAGATGATTTTGATATTGAATTAATGTAGCAAGCAAATTAAAAGTTTCAAACTAATTGAATGCATAAGATAAATACTCACGTATATCAACCACTAATATAAATTTGAATGTGGCACAAAATGAGGTCTATAAAGTATTGACACTCTCATCCACCAATAGATTTTATTGTACTAATGAGTAAACCTCACTGTTTAGCTCTTATATAGCAAATATATATCCATTTGATTCATTTACATTTCATTCAGAAATATGTTGACACATTTTTTGAACATTAGGAATTATCTTTCTAACAGTAACAATGGTTTTTCACCCCTAACAAAACCAATTACACTTATTTAATATTCAACCCCTCAATAGAATTTGAAATCTTAACCAACTTGTAATTTTAATAATAATAGATTGTTTGATGATAAAGAAAAAGAAAAAAAAAGAAGAAAAGTTAGTATATCACTATTTACCACAACTGAGAAGAAGGCAAGTATGAGATAGGAAGACATATTAGTTGATTTGGTAAGTTTATATTAATTTTTTATTTTTATATTTATAATTTTTTATTTACTTCTTTATAAAAGTGAAATTTTTATTTATTTAAAATTTATTTTTTGTACATATTTTTAGAATGTTATAATTGTTTATGATATTATAGTATTTTTTAATTCATTGATATAATAAAAATTATAGAAAAAATAAAGAAGACATGAATCAATGTAGTCTACGTCCTCCTGATTAAGAAAAAGAGAAAATTTATGAAGAACATAAACCAACTTGCTCCATTGAAATATTAAAAAGAAGTTTTAATAAATCGTGGTATACGTTAGACGTGACTCTTAAAAAAAATTTAAATATTTTGATCGATAACTTTTACAGTTACATTTTTCAATTATTTATATATTTTTTCATGCATAAACATTAAAAAAAATCCAATGTGGTAATCTATTATTTACACTAAAAATCATTTTAAAGCTGCATCAGAAGAAAAAGGTCTCACAAATTTTCATTTTTCCGACAGTCATGTAATTGTCGGGCATTCCAATAGCATTTGTACGTACCCAAACCACGTCATCCAATATTAGCCAAGAGATGAGACTGAGTCTGAAAAAATGACTGGTAATTAAACATAGACCAGACAAATGACTTCCTTCACCTGGTTTCATCGGAAAATCATCCCTGACCTGTGATGGCAGTCTAAAATTCCATCTTCCACTCGGGATATATTTGTTTCCCTGCAAAGCAAACCTTATATCTTCCTTCTTACTTTTAGCCTTTCATTTTCCAGATGTTAAAGCAACGCTTTTGCTGCCTGCTGAAAATTTCCTTTTCCTAACTGTTTTTGCCATAGATCTAGCTGCTGATCTTTTCATTTTGGTGGGTAATAGCATAACTTAGCAGATCTTATCCTATCTTTATGTCCCGTTTTTCTGCTGCAGCTGTTGTTTTAATACTGTGTCAAAGTTCGGATTTTTATTTCCTGGGTTGATTTAATTGTTTATCTGAGTTTAAGCTTCATACCCATTTCTCCAAAGTTCAGAAATTCATAGCTCCACACAATTTCATCAGTAATCATCTGATCTTCTGGGTAAATTTTCCGGTGTGTCTTTAGGGTTTTCATTACTAGTAATGGATTACAGTCGTGAAGGAAACGTTGTCCAAATCATCACCGGAGGCGGAAGTGAGAATTGGTCCGATGACCAAGCCGTCTGGGCAACCGAAGAAGATTACCGATTGTGGAACAACAATGGCGATGCCGACACTCCGTCGAACTCGAATTACGATCAAAGGCAATCCCAATCGCGCTCGGGAAGCGAACCCCCAAACAAGAAATCGAGGAATTCCCAGGACGTAGCTTCGTCGAATAATCGGTCCAAGGCAATCGGAAAGATGTTCTTCAAGACCAAACTATGCTGCAAATTCCGTGCCGGCACGTGTCCGTATATCACCAACTGTAATTTCGCTCACAGCATCGAGGAGCTTCGTCGGCCTCCTCCGAATTGGCAAGAAATCGTGGCTGCCCACGAGGAAGATAAAACGATGACGTCGGAGCCGAGGGAGGAATTTCAGATTCCTTCAATAGTGTCTTCGGGATTTGATGGGGAGATGCAGAGGTCGTATAAAGGTAGACACTGCAAGAAGTTTTACACGGAAGAAGGGTGTCCTTATGGAGATAACTGTACATTTCTTCATGATGAGCAATCGAAGAATCGAGAGAGTGTGGCTATAAGTTTAGGACCTGGGTATAATGGTGGTGGTGCTGGGAATGGACCCAATTCCAAGCCATCGAACTGGAAAACAAGGATTTGCAATAAGTGGGAGATGACAGGATACTGCCCATTTGGAAACAAATGCCATTTTGCTCACGGTTCTGCAGGTATGGTGCCATTATCTTTCTGTGTGGCTTGCTCTTAGATGACTTTTCTGGGAAACTAGAGACCTGTATGAAAAATTCCCATATGAGAACTTAGCTTAGCTTCATATTTTGGGCAATTGAAGATTTGGGAAAACGGTTTTATTTTTTATTTTTAAGGCATCATTATGTCTGACAAAAACAGTGCTGCTATAATAGGAACTTATTTATAGTTTGTGCCTTTATGGTAGTTATATATCTGTATTTGGCGTTTTCCTACCATTTGGATTTGGATTGTTTAAGGTTTTCGTTTTCTACGTGTGCAACATGTCACCAATACGGCACCACAAAAAATGTCTGTTTGTTGTGGCTAATATCCTAATACTAAGGAGCACAATCATATGATAAATATGTGATTCATTAACTATATCATTAAAGCGTACTGCTCTCCATTCTAATTTTAATTTGGTAAATTTAATTTACCCTTACAATGTTTCATTAAACATACCGGCCAAACTCACATTTATAAGAGAGGTTATTAGGTGCTCATTCATTTCATGAAGGAATGAACAAAGAACTGAAAATCCAAAACTGAGAAGAGTTTTCTAGTCTTAGCGTGGAAAGTTTGTGTTTCTTTTTTCTTCCCTAGACTTAACTAGGTTTCCTTTTTTGAAATCTCTCTCACTTTTTCTATCCCTTGTATGCTTCAAAATTATGGTTACTTTATCTGATATAAGGCATCAGCTTGAAATCTGAGAAAAGTAGCTTACATGTTATGGCTCTTAGAAAGATATCATGAATGGATCATGCTTACATCAACGATTTGGAAGCGAAAGCAAAGATCATAGCCAAAAATATAACATAAATGTGATTGGAGAATTTTCGTGGAAAATGCATATGTGTGAGTGAGCTTTGGAAAAGGGGTAATTTAACTTCGTTTTCTCGCTCCTCTTTATTCTTTCATCCTTACTCTTCCCGTGGGGTGGTGTCTGATTGAAGTTAGGTGATGCAAAATCATTTCTCATTAATCATGATGGTGTGTGTGTTTACTCTTTCAACCCATGAATGCAATACTTATTGTTTCTTCTAAATGCTCAGCTGCTTTATTTGAATGTCTGCACAGGAATGATTCCAGTGGTGTTAGTGCTTGTCTTTGTGCATTGCATTTAGGATATTTTAGAGGTTTAATTGTTATTCCTCTAAGCCTACCTCGTTAACCTTATCAAATGAATTCTGACTTTCTTATGATGACCATATATAGAATTGCACAAATATGGAGGTGGGCTTGTCGAGGCAGAAAATAGAGACACTGCTTCTGCTGCTGTTGCTCCAGACGCAAAGCAGGGAGGAGTACCTTTGAAATCTCCTGTGGATACTGTGGTTGCTTCAGTTACTGCAGCAGCTCATTCAGATGTCTATCATATGGGAGTTCCTTCACAAAGGTCTTCCGTTGTGATGCAGAGGCCAGGACAGAGGGCTCATCAGAAGTGGAAAGGTCCAGATAAAATCAGTAGGATATACGGTGATTGGATTGATGACATCGAATAGAGTTAGTAATTTCAGTCTTACAAGTGAGGAAAATGACTTACGAATCTTCCTATGTATTACCTAGAATTTGTAGTCTAGTAAAGAAAAAGAGAAAAAAGAGAAGAAAGAGAGAGAGAGAGAGAAGGGCGGTTGCGCTTCATGCTCATGTATCTATTTCCATTCTCATTCCTTTTTTTCTAACTTGTCCGCGGATGCTGTTCTTTCAATCAGAGAGGATTGCCTGTTTCTGGTTTGTGCGTTTATGTGGAGAATTCATCTTCCTTAACTGTATTTTGTTTTTCCTCAGCATTGACAACTCCAGCGCATGACAATGAGTCACACACATATTATGGGATTTACAAGATATTTTAATTATTATTAAATTGATATTTTCTATTTTATTAATTGATTTTATTATTTTTGTTAATTTTTTATATTAAATATTAGAATTTGTGCTATTTAATTGTTAACAATTTTAATTTTGTTTTTATTTTGTATATGAGTTAAATTGTAATAAAAAAAATTCAGACTTTGCAACTCCTGGAAGTAGGTGTCACACAAAGGAGTTCGAATAAAAAAGCCAAAACTTAATTATGAGGTGAAATATTTGCTCGTTTTGATAAGCTTCGCTCCGAAAAAAAATGGATGAGTTCCAAAAATAAAATGTAATTAAAAAATGAGCTTATTTAACAAAGTTTGGCCCAGCCCTATTTGCTATCATTTTTTAAATTAAAGATTATATATTAATTATAAGTAACAATTTTCATAATTTATAGTTGCATTCTTAAATATATTAATTATACATAACTAATTTAAACATAATTTATAGATGCATTTGCTAATGACATATTCATGCTTGATCTACTCATATGTTTACTATTTTTACATATTAGTCTTATTATATGACAATTTTAGCTTGCTAATGTTATATCTTAACAATTTCAACTTGCTCATATTTTAATTATTATAGCTTGCTCCTACCACATAAAATTAGGCTGAATGAGTCTAAGCCCAGGCCCAATCCTAAGATTAATTCATTTTTAAATGAATTTGACTTGTGATTTAACCTAAAGGTCTAATTCATCTTTGAAATTAATTGATGAATCTACAAGATAACTTTTAAGCAATATTTGAAAAGGTTATAGTTATTTAAAAATTGTAAATTATATATCAAATTAAAACTTTGGATGTCTAGTTTCCAATAATTCAAATAGTTAATCAATCAAATTGTATTGAAAGAGTTATGGTTCATATACTACTTAGTAGTCAAAAAAATTGTAAAATTCAAAGAGTATGTCTTTTAAAACTAAACACCTAATCTAAGTCCGGATTCATCATCTAACCCATGTCCCAATATAGCCTAGAAAGAGGAGTGGGCACAAATCTCACTAATTAACCTAAAGACCCAAGCTACATTAGCTCCATGACTTTCACTTAATTCATAAACCCATTCATTTTTATCGCGAAATGACCCTCTAATTGTAACACCTACTCTAATAATCATTGGGTTAGGGACTTCGTCCCCTAAATATATGTCAAGTACTCATATAGTTATAAATTCTTGAGACTTCGCCTCACGCTAATTAATACTCACTTAAAAAAAAGTTCAACCTTATTAAGCAATAATACCTGCTGAAATGATTATATAACAATAAGGGCTCCACCCATTTTATTCAATTCAAAATATAGGAACTCACAGTCCTCATCTCGAACATATATTAGAATATTTAGAAAATTAAATTCAAAGGTCTATAAATATCAAACTGTTAGCTAAATAATATTTTAAGATTCAAAAATAGTAAAACCAAATAAAAATATCCTATGGTCATGGCAAAAAGTAAATAATAACCCAGCATGAGCTCGAGGAGTATAAGAGCCAATAGCTCACTCCTCCGGTAACTTCCCTTGCCTCTTATTAAGTCCTTCACCTGAAAATATTAAGAGAATGGGGTGAGCACTAACGTCTCAGTAACCCAGAGTCTTACCATGTGCATACAAACTAACAATCATATCCAATAGATCTCAATGCAAATCCAACATCACTATTATTAATTATTAATACAAAAGATCATAAGGTATAATTCAAAAATTATATGCACAACATGATAAAATGCAATATGTGTAACCTCCTTTATTGCTCCGTCCAGCCTTATACCGCTGACTGAAGCCACAGGCTTATCCACGATCTGGCCCACACATTGGACCGACTAAAGCTACTCCGGTGCTCGAGATGTACCCGGCCAAAGGTACAGAGCTCAAGCCCAGACTATGGCTTCCCTCCTTAAAAGACTAAACCAGGAGGTGTCACTGTCCCGCGTTCCCCCTTTACAAACCCGGCCAGGTAAGTATTGAGGAACGGGACCCTACAAAAAGCCAACCACTTTGCGCGAGGTGGAGGCAAACCACGTGGTCATCATATCATATATATCTCACCAACATCTCCTTAACCCATCATTTATGCATGTCATATTTATCCAAAATTCATACGAACATGTTTGAAAAATAAAGAATCCCATATAATATATCAAATAAGACTGACAAGCATGCTTGAAAGGAATATAATACTCTAAAATTTCACATCAATAATTTGAGCTCACAAGCATGCTTGAAAATAAAAATGCTACGTCAAAATTTTATTATATTTGCAAGCATGCTTAATAGGATTCTAGCAATTCCATTAATTCACAATCATTTACTTTTACCGTTTCATAATCCCATATAGCTTATTTACTTATATCACGCTCAACAAGATAAATTTATTTATTTAATTAAAATTACAACAATAAACCAATTTGCACACACATGGAAAAACCCCGAATTACCTGTTCTCTTTTGGCTCACAAGTAGTCACACGGCAAGAAAATCTAAGTAGTAAGAGCTTTTAATGAAAATCTACAAAAGTCACACATATAAACAAAATATCAATATATAATTCAAAACTACTTATGTATTATCCTAAACTACTCTAAAATTACTCTAAAACTACTTTAGAAACTTAAAAGCTATCATAGAGAACCTAAAATTCTCTTTTAAATCTATATTTCTTTATATTTTAATTAATTCATTAGAATAGTCAATTTTTATATTAACTTAAATTTACAAAATTTTCAAATTCTTAACTCTTAATTTTCTCATCAAAAATTTATAATTTAAGTATATAAATTAAATTTATATTCCCAAATTCACACACACACACATATCTATGTATAAAAATTTATATTAAATTTATATTTCTAATTTCATATTATATACATACCTACAAATATATATATATATATAACATATAATTAAATATATATATGTATATTTATTTTAGAAAAATAAAAGGATGAAAGGATGCGTTTCTACATAAGAATATATATATATATATATATATATTATAATTACATATATATACATATATAAGGGATGAAGGTTGTATATATAACTATATATATATATATATTTTTAATTCACAAAAGGACGGAAAAGATGTATATTGCATATCACTTTTATTGAATAGTGCGTAAGGTATGTTTATATATATATATAAATATAATCATATGAGAACAAGAACAAAAGCTACTCTCGTACCTGGTGTGGAGATGTATGTTCGAAGAGAGATTGAAAGAACAAGTTGGAATTACTTGAAGAAAGGCTTCTGGTGACGTGAGAGAGAGCAAACGGATGGGGGAGTGAAAAATAAGGAATAGGTTCGATTTTAGATGTATATATATATATATATATCTTGTTAGTTTTTATTATTATTATATTTTAAAATTCTATTGGATATTAAAACTAATTTTAAGTTATCTATCGGATAATTTGAAATATTTTAAAATTAATTAAGTATATATATATCTTATTAGTTATTATTATTATTATATTTTAAAATTCTATTAGCTATTAAAACTAACTTTAAGTTATCTATCGGATTAGCTATTAAAACTAACTTTAAGTTATCTATCGGATAATTTGAAATAGATATATATATCTTGTTAGTTTTTATTATTATTCTATTAGTTATTAAAACTAACTTTAAGTTATCTATCAGATAATTTGAAATAGATATATATATCTTATTAGTTTTTATTATTATTTTATTAGTTATTAAAACTAACTTTAAGTTAACTCTTAGATAATTTGAAATATTTTAAAATTAACTAAAGATATATATCTTATTAGTTTTTTTTTTACTTTTAAATCTTTGGCTTTTTAAATTATATATATATAAATAAATTTTTAAATAGGTGAAAATTTGACTTTTCCCTTATCCTATCCTGTACCCTATTCTTTCAGCCTAATATTTAATCACATATCCTTTCTTAAAGTCACTAACACTTTTTGAGGATGTTACACTAATTCCCTCCTGAAATTATTTCAACCCTTTGCTATCCTATTCCAATTCCAAAACATCCTAGCCTTCATAAAGACCTAATTATATATTCCCAATAGCCCTATTTTGGTGCCTTTATGGAGGAGGGGAAGGAAGGACCTGGCCAAACTTAATCTTTTATTCGGGGGTGTCAATGTGGTGTTTTTTCTTTGTCAATCTCTCTTATATTTACTAGATAGATGCCTTTTCATCATTTTTCTTGTTGTTTTGTTTAATTTCTCTTTTTTTCTTAATTCCATTTTTAATGTCCTAGTTGTGTTGTACTTGGTTACATTGAATGCCTTAGATTGTCAAAAGAACTTTTGGTGTTTGATAATTTGTTTAGAGGAAGATCACTTGGTGCATCTATACAATCAAGCTATTCAATGTCAACTAGGGTATTCTAAGCTTTGATTGTACTAATTTTATGTTGATCGTTGATATTTATAATTACATTAAAAACTATAGGTTGTTAAATGCTTTATTAGGTGTTTGATGAATTCTTTATAAAGAGAATTGTTTTGTATATTTTGATAATTTGAGTATTTAATATTAACTAAAATGTTTCGTGTTGTTATATTTGGATGGAAAATAGTTTGTGTAATTTAATCTAGTTAAGTGTAATCATAGATTGGGAGGGGACATTGCCTTGGTTAAATTAGAATAACATTCATAGCTTTTATTGAAACCTAGAAATTAATATTGAGATTTAATTAGATTTGGATGGAATGCTTAAGGATAATTAGGATTGGGTTAACTTTAGGAATGTTGCTATCACTCGATATTTGAAAATTGTTAATATTGAGAATTAGAAATTGATACACCTGGGCAAGTGGTATAATAAGTTGAGTCTTTGTGTTTTATGTCTTAGTCTTGTTATCTTTTTATTTTATGCATTTTATATGTATGTTAAAATGTCTATGTCACTAGTAATTAGAGAAATCTAGAACACTAATTGTATATATTATACATATTTGTAGATATGTTCTTACGTTAAAAAAAATTAAAAAAAACCTAAAATAAATGCAATACCATTTCTTGTAGTCTCAACATTTGTACTTTGAGCTTACTTTAATACTTGAAAAACCATTTCACTTACTAGCTTATATATAAGATAATTGCATCAAGTTTCTAGTGCCGTTGTTGGATGTTTGAAGTTATTGGTAAGTAAATTAACATGTTCTAATGCATTAAATTGATTATTTCTTTGTATATACACTAACTTTAATTCTACATATGAGAATGATGAGGTAAGGCCCAGACAATTAATAGTGTATGATATTTAGGTGCCTCTTGTTGGAAAATGATAGTAGTACCTTTTAGTAACACCAAGCAATTCATTAAGGATGCAGGTGGAGTATTGGGTGTTTTCCTTTGTAGCATTGGGAGAAACCTTATAGTGTTTCCCCTTAGTTTCAAGGATTAAATGTATGTCCTAGCTAACTACAAGAATGATATGTATAAGAACACTGTATAGGTAATAGAACATTAATTATTTAGTTCTTTTAGCAACTCATTTTCATATCTTTATTAATTGTTGTATTTTATCTTGCAGACTAATTTTGTCATTTGATGATGTGCACAAAGGCTACATTTTCCAATTAATCGAAAGTAAGTGAAAGAATGCATGAATACACTTGGACTAGCTTAGAGATGATGACACTCGTATTAGAGACCACACAATTTTTGACATCTAAGAAGGCATTTTAAGGGACCAATGGGTGACAAATGTAAACTATCATCTTGACTTAAAGAATAGGTTTTTTTCCCAAGATATACATATTATTGATTTAATATATCACTATTAATTACTAGGAGATTGCCTAGAAAATAGATAGAATAGAAGAAAGAAAATGATTCTGCAAGTAATGGGTCTAAGAGTCTTGCACAAAAGAAGGCTAGAATGGTAACTTCATTAAAAAAAATGTAATTGAATTTTTGATATAATTTGAGATATGTTACATTTGTCTTGAAATTTATAAGAAGTTAAGTAATGGGCCAAATCACTTAAGGAGATGTGTGGACTACCACACATAAGAGGGTTGATAGATCTTTCATTGATGATGAAGTTAAAGCTATCAGTATAAGTATTTGGATTCTATGAGAATAAAGTGTTAACCTATGATTATGTTAAAAATGATATATTACTTGAATGATTTATTAATTTATATTTTTCTTGAACTTACAGATAACGATTTTTATGCATTAGGTTGAACACTGTTCTTCTTAAGAAATTTAAGTCAAGATTCATTGGCTTTGGTTTTAAGAATCTAGGAGCAACCCAATTGAGTCTGAAGATTGAGATTAGTTGCTTACCCACCTTAAGTATTTGGATGTATCACTTGTTTCCGTCATAGGATTCCACCTTCAAGGCCTTCTTACACTAAGTTGCAAAATGAAATTGTACTCCTTAAATCATGACAACAATTATTAGAGGCATATATGGCTGAAAGATAATGAAAGATGGAAATAGCTATAGTTTTCATCATCTAAAATTTCTAGTATCAAGTGCCATATGAGCTTGCTATCATATAAACTTAGGTAGCAATTTTATAAACTTTCAATCCTAGTTGAATCATATAAGCGAAAAACATTCTTTTCATTTGGTTTTTGATTTATTACTAATTACATTTCAATTTAAATTTTAGGCATTAATAACATTTCAATTTAATAGTAGTTAAAACTATCACAAAAATCTCTACATGCTTTAATGGCAGCCAATAGCAACCATTGCTAAACCAACATGAGCTAATGGTGGTTGCTATTGATGATCATTAAACAATTTTGGTTTAACAGCAGTTATATGATAACTATTAAACCTTGTGATGGCTAGTTTGGTGATGGTTTCATCAACTGTTAAAAGCATTAGTGGTAGTTAAAACCGCCACTAAAATTGTTAAAAAAAACCATTGCTAAACCTTTTTTTTTTTTATATAGTTTTGAAATCATAAAATCCTATCCCTTAATTGTAAATTCTAAAATTTGAAACCTTTAAAAAAATAAAATTATAAAAAATAAAACCTTAAACCTTAAAGTTCCAAGCCTTAAACTCCAAAACCTTAAATCTTAAAAACATACATTCTAAAATTCTAAATCCTAAAATCCTATGTTTTTAAGGTTTAGGATTTTTGAATTTAGGTTTTTAGGGTTTCAGACTTTAGGATTAAGGGATTTATGGTTTTGATTTTTCATTTAAAAGTTTAAAGGTTAGGATTTTAGGGTTTAGTTTTGTAAAATTTAAAAATTATTATTTCAAGAATAATTTTGTCATATTGAAGTGATTGAAACATTAATGATGGTTAGTTTGAAAAGTTAACTAATGATTAAATATTATACTTTTAATATATTTTTAAAGAACATTTATTGTTCTTTAGCCAATGCCTAGAGAACATTGATTATTAAAATCTATTAATTTAAATATCAAGACAACGGATCTTATGAAAAGTCAACTTCTTAATACACTTACTTTAAATGTAATGAAAGTGAGAGATCTAACTATTAATTAGTAAACCCCACAAATCTTGGGCCCACCCATAGAAAGAAAAATTTTGAAGAACGATAATTTTTTCTTATTGCCAATGATATATTTATGTGAATTTTCATAACGTCTAAAAAAATGATTCTCAAGGATCAATTCACATGTTTAATGGAATAAATTTTATAACACACAAATGATTTATATTCTACCATCATGTAGATTAATTTTCTATTTATATTATTATAACTTATAGATTTATCTTTATAATTGGAAGCCTATAAATAAAGGCTATATATAAAGTATGATGTAGCTTAGTAAATGTGAATTATCCTCTCATTCCTCCTTGCAATTGCTTCACTTGCTCATTATATTTATTATATTTTCTTTAGTTTTTATAACATGTTATCAACATGAGTCTCTACCAAATTGGTGTAAGACATCAATCCTTAAAGCTTACTTTTCATCACATAAAGGTATAAGAAACTTTTAGTTTTCACTTTGTATTTTCTATAGATTAAAACTTTATATTATCTACAAATTCAAGGCTTATTTATATCTACAAATTCAAGGCTTATTTATAGTCATAATAAAATTATTAATTTAATATTAGTAAATGTCTTCAAAACCAAAAGGCTAAACATGATTAGATAGATAGTAGCCATATCACTTTTAGTTTTGATTATTTTATAATCAATAATTTCATTGTCCAAATGAGTAGTGTATATATATGTAGAAAAATTAATAGTATATTTTGATGAATTGGTTAATATAAAAGATTTTTTTTACTACCATATCATTAAATGCTAACATGTTTATGAACAAGTTGATAGATACTTATGACCAATACGCAAATTAATTGTCAAAGATTAATATTATTGACTTGCCATGGTTATCGAAATGATGTAAGATTATGACCAATGGCTTCAATATAGCAAAAAGCCATTAAGACAAATGGCCATAAATTTTTAAAATTTAAAAATTCCAAAAATGACCATGAAACCTAGAAGACAATAAAATGTTAAATGGTCATATTGTAATAGTTGTCGTACCCAAAATACGATTGCATGGTGTTAGAAAAATTCTTAAAATTCATTTTTGAAAAATAAAAATAAAAATAAAGTAGTAAAGTCGCCACTAAACTTTTAATTTTTTCAAAGGTAAAATTTTGAAAAAATATTTTTGAAAAAAAATAATTTATGAACCAGAAATGGATTTGGAAGTTGATTATGTGTGTGGAAGGTATTAGGTACCTCACAACAACTATTTCTAAAAACGATTATCCTAATTAGTTGCGCAAAATTAATATGATCTTAATTCTATTTTAATTCCCCTAACAATCATATGTAGTAATAAAGAAAGAAAGAAAAACAATTAAAAACAAAATAAAAGAAAAGAAAGAGTTTATTTACAAGCGTGGACTTGACCTAGGATGAGAACTTAAAACTTACATACTTTATGAGAAGAATCAAAATTCACGTAATTCGATCGGGTAAAAAATAGTGGCCATGGATTGTTATTTTTATTTATTTATTTATTTGAAAAAATAAAAAATTAGAAATAATTTAGATTTTCACAAACAAAATATCTTTGAAGTTGGTTTGTATATTTTAATTTGCAAAAAATTAAATTAATTTGATTTCTTTACTATTTTCTTTTCTTTTTTACTTTTTTGGATTTTTTTAATGAATTTTATACTTTTTTAATTTTTTGATTTTTGATATCCTTTTATGATTTTTTGATTTAATTAACTTCTTTTTTTTTTTAATTTTGATTTCTAATTTTTTATTATTTTTAATACATTTTTATGATTTTTTTGTTCTTATATTTTTGATTTTTTACCATTTTCTATTTTTATTTAAATAAAAGGATTTTTCTATCTTTTCTTTATGTTTGGGAAGGCAAATAATGCCTTGTTTCTTTTGAAAATTTTTAATCAATTGCATGCTTAGGTAGAACTCATTTTTGGAAATTTATATTTTTTCAAACTTTATTATGTAAAAGCATCTTTTTTTGAGAATTTCTAATCTCTTATGACTTTTCTTTTTTTCCTCCAATTTGTTTCTTTTTTTTTTTTTCCATTTTTGTCTTTAAAGGAATCGACTATAATGCCAAGATTATTTTTCTTTATATGGAATTCTCATTGCTTCACGAGTTTGATCTACATTGGGTATTTGAAAAAGGCTCAACGTGACTAGCAATGCTTAAGTAGTGTTTGGATAGATGAAAAAACTTGATCCTCTCTTGAAATTTGAATTCTTGGCATAAAAATATGTTAAAGACTTTTTATCTCAAATGTTTCATTATTATGGGTGAAAGAAATAAATATTACTCCTTACTCAATTGAGGTAACTCCTTTGTATTTGGGAAGACAAAGAATGCCTTGTATCCTAGGAATGACTCACTTATAGGATATGTATTTATATCTTTGATTTGAGTTTTCTTCTCTTTTTTTTAGAATTGAATTTTCATATTTGAATTTTTTTTTCCACATCAATTGAATCTTTTCATAAGGAGCTCTAGATTTTTTTTTGGGTTTTTGGTTATTTAGGAAAGACATGTAAGGAAAGAAGTTGCGTTAATACAATTGATGGAATGGAAGGATGCACAAAGGGTGAGGTAGAAGCACATGACCATTGTATTGACAAAGTTAAACAAAGTAAGGTCTAATGACAGAACCAACTTTTGCTAGCCTTGAACTTTAGCTAGACACAAGGGTATTGATCAAACAAGCTTTAACTAATTATGATATGACAAGCAATTTCTTTGAGAGCTCAATTATCAAGAAATTCTTATGAAATTTTCTTTCTTATATTCTTTTGCATCTTGCTCCCAAAGAAGTTACAACTTTCTATTGAGTGTCATATTGCCTTAGGGTTAGGTTTACAACTCTTCTTTAGTCAATACCATTTTGGAATGGAGGCTTGAAACTGGTAAAGAAAACATCCAACTCTTATTAGAGCTAGTCATGTAAGAGTTAAACAAATGGAAAATGTTTTAATTAAGGCAAATGGCAAGTGTCCTAATTGAGATGGTTTGTGGTCCTTAAGATGGTCAAGTTTGGTAGGTGTTGATGAGTTTTGAGATGAATGGTTTAAGTTTCTTTGGATTTGAAAGGATGGTGAAGGGTAAGTGGCAACAAACTAAAGGATATGGTAATATGAAAGGTTATAAGGTAATAAGTAATATTATCAAGACTTTTGAAAGCTTCTTTTTACCTAATCAATTAGCATACCTTTGCTTATTGCCTTTAAACCTTAGTCTTTCATCTTAACCATTTATGATTGAAGCTTTTGATTTGAATTTTAATTTAAGTTGATCTTTCTATTGCAAATAACCAAAAATCTTATATTTTATAAATTTTGAGATTTTTAACATTAAATACATTATCACAATGCATGGATGCAATTTTATTTTGTTGTTTAACCTAATAACTAATGGGTTCTTTGATTTTGGCATAAAAGTTTTTCAGGGTAAAGGACTTTTATTTCCTTTAGGGGATTTGCTACCGCATAAGATAGGCTAGAAATAATAATTAACTCAAGAATAAAATTATAACTTTCCTACTCAAGATTGCCCTTATGATAACCATTTTCCATTTGACCTTTATTTTTCTCAAATACTTATTGCACACAGGGATAAATAAAGTTAGCAAATCATCATAAGAGAATATACTAAATTCCACATGGATGATGTAACATCCGGTCCCTCCGTAAACGTGAGAAATACGATGTTTGATATCTTCGTAAACGTTAGAAATGAGCCAAATACAAAAGGAAGTCCCTGAAATAGGAGAAATTGAGGCCAAATAAAATTATAATAAAATTCTAAATAACAGAAAATGAGGATTTGAGTCTTGAGTTGCTCAGAAATCAAGACTAGAGTGATTCAATAAATTTGTCGAAAGGCCAGTGGCATTTTCGTAAATATGGATACTTTTTGAAAAACTTACAGAACTGCTTTTTACAAAAGGAAGTCCCTGAAATAGGAGAAATTGAGGCCAAATAAAATTATAATAAAATTCTAAATAACAGAAAATGAGAATTTGAGTCTTGAGTTGCCCAGAAATCAAGGCTAGAGTGATTCAATAAATTTGTCGAAAGGCCAGTGGCATTTTCGTAAATATGGATATTTTTTGAAAAACTTACAGAACTGCTTTTTAAATGAAAGTTTTAAGTTCTTCGGTGTTCTCAGAGGCCCTGAAAACCATGGGAAGCCCCAGTACAGTTAAAGTCCCTCCGGTATATGTTTTCCAATAGCGGTGAGCCTGAACTTTGACCGGATCCTTTGAGAATGTTTTAGCTCCAAATCGAGTGATTCCAAAAGAATTTTATGAGATTGAGGACTTAAATTTTATAATAGAAAAGATGGCTATCAAAAAGAGCTAAAACGAGCCTTAAACGGAAATGCCACGCGCAAGGGACAAAATTGTCATTTTTTTGGAACAATTTTCCCTTAATTCCCCTTCATATGTGGTGTCCTATCCTTGGCCCTTCTTAACCAACTTGCTGCAGCGTTCAAACCAGAGAAGAAAGCTAAGGAGAGTGGTGCACCAAGGGAAGAGAAGAAGGAGGAAAAATTCAAGTCTTTCGGTATGGAAATTTGCTTGTTTTTCATGCTTTTTCTCTACCAATCTCTTTTCCTCTTTTTTTCTCTTCTTCTCCATGATTTTTTTTGAAGTTTTGAGGGCTGTTTTGAAGGGAGAACAGAGGGGAAATTTCAAAATTCAAGTAAGGAGGCCAAAGAAAGCAAGAACAAGCCAAAGGAACTAAGAAAGTAAGGTAAATTCTCCATCCTTTGGTAGCCTCTTCCCCCCCTCATCCTTGTCAATTTTGTCCAACCAAGGGCCCATTCTTTAGGGGCTGTGTTCTATCCAATTCATGGAGGGATTAGAGGTTTTAGATGGCAATGATTAAGAAGGAACCAATAGAATAAAAAAAAAGAGCATTAGGAAACAAGATGGAACCATTAAGGATCCGAATGCTCCCTTGCAAATATGATTTTATATGAATGTTCTTAGGCTTAATTGAATGTTTAAACATGCTTCTAGGACCCTTAAAGAGCTTCCCACATGCACCTCCCATCCAAGAAAGTAAAGAAATTGCAAGAAAAACTAATGAACTCTAAGTAGAAAAAGTTTAGTACATTTGAAGGGATTGTAAAAATTAATTTGATTCATACATTCCCTAGCATATGTGAGTGTTTGTTTGAGTTCCTAAGACCCCTAAGAAGCATCCTAAGTGGCTTTCCCATTAAAGAAAAATTAAAAACGCCTTAAAGCTCAAATACTTCCATAATGTTGGCCTAGGATAGATGGAGGGTTAGAGAGTGTTTTAATTTATTCTAGCCTTGGTTTGGGACTTCATATGATGGTAGAAGGTGGGAGGAACCCTTGGAAAAAATTTAGAAGCCATAGATAGTGAGATGGAGGTGTAGGCTTCATAATGTAGCATAATGAAGCAACTCCTAGTTAGGCTCCTTAAAATAATTGTGTGATAACTCCAAGGGGTCTAAATGGAGTCAAGAATAATAGATTAAAGGAGAGAAGAGAACCAAGATCATGAATTTTTGTAGTTGCTTCATTAAGTGCCTTATAGAAGCATAATGGAGCCATAAACCAAAGTAGCATCATGTAAAGTGTGTATAATGTCAAGGCTTGTTCCTATGAGTAATTCATACTTCTTTTGGTGTATCTAGGCCAAGAGAAATGATCTCTACCTTCTTGAGTGTGTGAGGTCAAGGGAGAGGACTCAAGGCTTAAGGAAAAAGTGTGTAATTGCTTCCAAGGTAGCTCTCTCCACCTTCTCTTATGCATAGATGTATGCTTAGTTTGTCTTAGAATGTGTACATGTGTATTTTCAAGTCATGAAAAATGTGATAGCATGATTTCATATGCCATGGTTTTATGATGACATATTATGTTTCATGTGATGTCTTGATGTGTACTTGGGTTTGCTTGAGTGTGGTGAGGCTAAGAATCTTTAACCATGATGAGGATGAGTTAAGAATTCTTAAAATTGGTTGAGACAAAGCAAAGAGTCGTCCAAAAGCAAGATGGACTCCTAAGAGTATGGTTGAGTCCAAGAATGTCTTAAAGAATGGGTGAGGCAAGTCCAAATCCACAAGAAATTGGGTGAGGCCAATCCACTTACTTGGCAAGTCTTTGTATGCTATGTATGATATTCTCAAGTGATAAAAAATGCTTCTTGAATGTTTGTATATGTCAACATGACCATACATGTATTCATGAGACTTGTTTACATCCATTATGTATGATTGAATGGGAGATGAGTTATTGGGATTCTTTGAATCTCATCCCCTCCTCTCCAATACTCTAACATGATAGGTGGACCAAGTAACTATGGCAATGGGAGCCAACAATATTGAAGAAGAGAGATTGACATTCATATGTCTAACTTTTACCCTTTTTGAGCCATAATAATGTTCAATGATATATATAATTATTGTAAATGGCACATGACCCTTGAGACACATGTAAATATGATATTATGTAATGTATACCTATATGGATATGATGTATGAACTTTAGAAATGAATTTGGGTATGTAATGCCAAGTTATGCAAATTGGAAATTTGATGGAAATGTGCATAAGTGTGGATTGAAGGGCCAAAATGAGATACATGAGATTTGGGACCATTTGGGCAGCTTACACAAGTCTTAAATGTACTTTTAGACTTGCCCAAAAGGTGCCAAGACTAAAGAAAATCTATTTGGCAACTTTGGTACCCTATATGGAGCTAAAATTGACCATAATGGAACCCTATATTACTTTTAGGCCAAATGAGTTATTCTTGATATGAGATTTGGCATGCAATTAGGTCTCATTGAGAGATTTTTGAAAAGCTAAAGAACATAATTTTTGGAGGTCTAAAGAATATTTGATAAACTTTCAAAATTGGGATTTTCTATTGATTCTGGTATGTGTACTGTTCACACTGGTAGATTTGTATTTTGTGTCATCCGATGGGCAAATGGTGTCCAATGCTTGTGAAATTTTACAGGAATAAACTAGAGGTCATAAGATTTCTGTGGCTACTGAGATCACCTTATTTGGAAGTCTGAGAAAAGAGTTATGTATTTTGTTTCATTCTGTAATTATTTTTAGCATAAATTTAACATTTCTATATTTCCAGAATAACCAAATGTGTGTGATTTCAATTTTTATAGAATTAGTTATGAATTTTAGAAATTTGTATCAGTAATTTGAAATAGCAGCCCAGGTAGTAGTGACCTTTAGACCTTTTAGGATGTCAAACGTCCTCTGTGATGGATGTTATAGTCTGGACATATTTTTAGTATATAGTAGACATCCATAGCTTCCCATAATGACCAATATTTCATGATTTTGAATTTTTTATAATTAGTTATGATTTTTCAAAATTTGACCAGAAAAGAGGCCAAATCTGGCCGAAAATATACTTGATTATTTTGAGCTCCATTTCGGTTTCTATGAGTTGTGGGCATGATTTTGAGATGGAAATGAGTTGTATTAATGTATTTAAATATGAGAATGTATAGCATGAGATCACATGGTCCACATAACACCGAATAAAATTTTTAAGTACAACGCAACGCAAAGAAAGTCACTATTTTTTCCCTTTTACCTTATATCTTCATGAATATAATGATGGGAGGCATGTATATATATGATATGATGAGCTAGAAATTATGGTTTTAAAGATGATATCTATGGGAAAGTCTAGTAAATTTGAATTTCTTTTGACAATTTGTAGGGTCATTTTTAGATCCTGCAATTTCCTCTGTGATCTAATTATTTCACAATGAGTAATGAAGTTAATAGAATTGACTTGAAAAGAATTTCCAATTCACTTGTGAGCAATCCAAATTAAGCTCTTAATTGGCTTAACTCTTACAATCAATTAGATTCTTGTTTATATTGAAATTAGACATATGCCATTATGTCGAAACTTACTATCCTTGTGGAGGTCACCCAAGATTGTCTTTTTCGATTAATCAATGGATTATTAGTAGTAGTTGATATTCTCCATGTCCTCTAGGGCCTTATTGATTTATAGGGAGTTGTGACTTATTGATCAACTTGATAAGGAACAATCCCTACATAATTGATGCTTAAGACTTTGGCTTGGATGATACTCCCTCTGGTCTCATATATAAGAAACAAATAACTAATTCACGAATATTAAGAAAGCAGTTAAAAGTAATTAATTTTGTCTCAAATAAAAATTATTTTCCAAAAATACCCCTATTTAATATGTGCACTTTCTCCTTAAAATTAATGATCACCACTACTCATAATTTAAATAACTTATTTAATGAAGGGCATAATTGGAATACTGTAATTAATATGGCAGTTTGTTTCTTATATATAAGACCAAGTCAAATTTCAAAAAAGTTTTTTATATATGAGATCAGAGGGAGTATTTGATAAAATAAGCCAATTTAATGATCCATTAACATATGATGAATTGAATAGTACGTACTTGCTTGTACATCATTAAGAACAATGTCTTGCTATAAGAAAAGAAGAAAAATTTGTATTTTTTCTTGAGAAGCTTATTGCTTCATAGAAGAAAAAGTAATTGATAATTAATCTGAGAAAAATATGCCTTTCTATACAATTGATGCCCTAAAAAAATGATTCAAAATCTCTAACTAAGACATGATACTCACTTGGTGATGTACTAATAAGTACGCATTTCATGCAAAATTATGAATATTATAATTCTTTGAAACTTTGAAAATACCTCTTTTTGGGGGAGATTTATCACCTTGTAGGAATGAAGGTTTTAAAGAAAAGCGTCTTTTTGAGTTTAATGTTAATAAAACTAGATTATGTGCCATTTATTATTTTATTTTATTTTATCTTTTTTATCCCTTTTTTTTTGCATATGTTTAGAGAAGAATAAATGTATGCTACAAGTTTCCCTTTTAAAAAGGTTATAATGATCCCTTTTAAAAAGGTTATAATGACTATGATTGTGGCCCTTTGGGGTTAAAAACCTACCATACTAAGGTTGACTTAATTAATGCATACTTTAATCATAGTTAATGCATGTCTAATTGTACAATGACATCTCATTAACTGCTCTAGTAATCATTTTCTTTATAGGCTTTATTGAATGCATGAATATGCTAAGAATAAGTTTAAAATGCTCTCCTTTGTCATAATATAGGCAAACCCTAAGTTGAGGTGATTGATTTATAAAAATCTAAGTCTAACTATATGGAAGGCATCTATGGGTGGACTATAAGTGCGAGGTTTTAAGGCAGGTCTATAACTCCTAAAGTTATTGATCCCCAAATCGCCCCCATCGTAAAATGAGGATCTTATTGTATAAATTTGACCTAAAGAGAAAAAAGATCCTACACAAGTTTAATCCATATAACAAAGTACAATTTGGGCGATGTCTTCATGATAGTTTTAGGAAGCATAAGGCTTTATAGGGAAATTAATATAAACTTCTACTAACCTAAGGTGCATTCAGACTTGAGTATAGGGCCCATAACCTATGTGAAGTATTTGTGTCTTAGTGACATGTGTAAGGAGAATATTTATCTTTGATCCTATAGATTACCCAACCCTCATTTGCTAGGTAGATTGATAAAATAAAAGGAAAAAAATTATATATATAAATATAAGCAAAAGAATTAAAATATATATACAAATATGGTCACCTACCTAAGGTTTTGTTCCACATGTTATTTATCTTTAACATATATTATATACACAATCAATAAAATAAAACATATGAAATAAACATGTGAATGACATGTTATCTATCCTAATAATGCGAGATAAATAATAAACAAAAAAGAATCAAAATAAAAAGAAAGCCATAGTATTATGCATAATTAACTTAAAATTGGATTTAACTCTCAAACTATTCCTAGTAGAGTCGCCAAACAGTTACACTTGAAATGTGACAGCGTGGTGCAAGAAAAATTTTAAAAATTCAATTTTCAAAAATAAAAATCAAAATGAACTAGTAAAATCATCATTAAAATTTTAATTTTTTAAAAGATAAAACTTTTAAAAAAAATTTTAAAAGAAAAATGGTTTACGAATCAAAAATAAATTTGAAAGTTAGTTGTATGTAGGAAAGGTGTTAGGCATCCCACAATACCTATTCTTAAAAATGATTATACTATATTAATTGTACAAAATTAATATGACCTTAATTCTATTTTAATTTTCCTAACAATCACATATAGTAATAAAGAAAAAAAGCAATTAAAAAGAAAATAAAAGAAAAAGAAAGAGTTTATTTACATGGATGGACTTAATCTAGACTAAGATTCTAGAACGTACGCACCCTATCTTATGAGAAGAATCAAAATCTACGTAGTTCAACCCGGTAGAAAATAGTGTCAATGGGTTGTTATTTTTATTTATTTATTATTTTTTTTTGTAAAAAGAAAAATAAGTAAAAATTATTTAGATTTTCATAAACAAAACAGTTTTGAAGTTAGTTTGGATGTCTTAATTTGCAAAAAACTAAATTAATTCCATTTCTTTACACTTTTCTTTTCTTTTTTACTTTTTTTTTTGGATTTTTAATGAATTATATATATGTTTTACTTTTTGATTTCTTTTTATGGTTTTTTGATTTAATTAACTTTTTTTAATTTTTATTTCTGATTTTTTATTATTTTTAATCATTTCTCATATTTTTGTTCTTATATTTTTTATCATTTTCTATTTTTTTTAAGTAAAAGGATTTTCTCTCTCTTCTTTCTTAATTTTTTATTTTGATTTTTGGAATAACATTTTTAGTTAAGTAAAAGGGATTTTTTTGGGTATATATTTTGTGATCTTTTTTTTTTGTTTTCTTGTCTCTTTTTTTGCTTGTTTTTGTTATGCTTTGCTTTGTTTTTTTGGTTTTGTTTTTTTTAAGAATTAAACTATTTGGAAGAGAAAAAAGAAAAAAAAACAAACTTAAATTTGAATGTTGAAATATTACTATTGTATTTTTTTTATTTTAAGAAAAACCTTTAAAAAAATTTAAAGTTTAATTCTTAAATTAGTTGACATTCCTTTACATTATTTTTATTATGAAAATATGGACTTTTGCTAAAACTTAATTTTTAATAAACCCCCTTTTTAATAAACTCCCATTGAAAACAAACTTCCTTTGATTTTTGGTCATTGATTTTCTCTCTCTTTTTTAGTTTTGAAATATATACATTTTATTTTATTTTTACTTTTCCATCATTTTTTTGAAGGGAGAAGTTTATTTGGTTTTCCAAAAGCCACATATTTTTAAATAAATTTTGAACTCTTTTTTTTAAAACAAGAAATACACTTTACTTTCTAAAAACTAATTTGTTTTTAACCTTTTTTTTGAAAATCCTCTCCTTTTTCCTATTTTTCAGAATATATATCTTTTTGAAAACAAAATTAATTTGATATATGTTATTGGGACCCAAAACTTATTAATGTAAATATAAAGACCCAATGAGTATCAAGAAAACTTATTGTCACATATGGTACTCCAATTGATCCTTATGCGTCTGATGAGACAAAAAATCGCAACTTTAAAAATAAAAATAAATAAAATAAAATAAAAATAAAAGAAAAGGTACTTGCAAACATATAATATTTTGTGGGATGTGTGCTTGTGTTCAGTTAAAATCATAACATTCCCAGCATGTATTACATCTTATTCAAAGTGCCTGAGTTAAAGAGAAAAGAAGAAAAAATTATAGAGCATCTCATCTTGCCACCGCCTAACCTCTTAGTACAATTCCCCATCCTCTTGACTTCACCAATTTACGGGCCTTACACACAACAGAAGCAAAGGGACATATTAGTTTCTATGATGATGAAACATCTTCCATAACTGATTGAGCAACTAATGCCTCAATACATGAGCAAAATTAACATGTAACACGGCAATTCTAAGAATCACTAAACTTGTAAGTTGTTTATTTTTGAACAAAAATTGACATACAACTTCTCAATGTCGGACGTGCAACACTTTCAATTCACATCTTTGTACATTTCCAAATTGAAACCGACTACACAAATGTTTGGATTCAGATGTATTACCAAACTGGAATGCAAAGAAGAGCTTAGTGTGCTACATAGCTTTATATGCCGATGAACACCAGTAGTGGTTCCCTGGTTAATATACCAACATTCATGATTCAACAAGCATATACACCTATTTTATTAAGATAATCACATAACATTTTCATATGGGTTGATGAGTATTTATAGCCTGAGAATCCAGAATCATTTTTGCAACTAAAAATGAAAAGCTCATACCAATTCAAGGACTTATGCCATCAACAGCTCAATGCATCTGAACCTATAAGCCTCTACCTGATTAGACATACCACTAAACCATTATATCAGAGTTAGCAGAGTAGAATATATGTACATACAAAATATATACTCATTTAGACTAATCACAATCAGCAAAGAACCACGTCGGTATGGAATGCAAGTCAAGCAGGAAATGGCAAGTATTTTAGTTGAGCTTTTGCATAAAAACAAAACCATACAATTTCCAGCTCAATAATTAAAGCCACTCAGATGCTCAAATTTTAATATCAAGATCATGTCCATAGCTTTGAGAAGAATTACTGTACCTGAATTAAGACGATGATTCTGATCATAGACTTTCCTCAACCCATCTCCACCCCTTGAAGGATGACAGTAGCTCATTGCTAAAGGACCAAGCCCCTCGTTTGGTTTTATCTCCCCTCCAATCTCCCAGCTGAATGTTCAAGCCCGCAACCAATTAGAAGTCCCTCCCTGAAATTCCAGAGAATCCTTTGAAATCTCCTGTCTCACCGTCATTCCTTCCTAACTGGAAACAGAAGCCTTTGTTTCAATGGTAATTTCTACGAGTATCATTAACCTTCTTGGCCTCTAATTTCTAAACCTTCTTCACTTTCTCCTCGCCTCTCTCTCGGCTTCTCCTATTCTTTCTGAATCCCTCTTAGCCTTTCAACTTCCCCTCTTTCTATCTTTTGCTTTCGGCCTCCCCTAATTTCTTCCTCCTGAAACCAACTCCCAAGCCCTTTTTCATTTCTAATTCCCCCTTTCAAATCCTCTTCCTTGGAATCCTTTAGCTCTCTCGGTCTATCTCTTGGTTCTCTCCTCGAATGCCAAACCAATTCAGCTAACCCCCTTAACCTCTCACTTTTGGTTTTTCCTTCGACCTCTCGTTCTTTTTTTCTTTTGCTTAAGTGAGTGTAACCAGTTTTATGGATGGTGGCTATCTACGGAAAATCATCAGATCTGATTCTCTTGTTCCTCTTCCCTTTTGGGGGTGTGTGGGTGTGGTGCTTTTACGCGTCTGCATCGTTAGTGCATTTTCCTTTTACCAATCATAGCAGACAATGCAAATGGACGCGTTCCAATTCTCTGCACTTTGGGAGCGAGATGCATGCTGTGATTTTTTATAAAATGCACCGTTTTGATTCAGTAAAATGGTGCGTTTTGACTCAAATTATATAAAAAAAAAGGTCTCCAGCTTACCCTGTCTTCTTGCCATTGTAGAGCTTATTTTTCTTATTTTTCGTCATCTTCGTCACCTACTTCCCTATTTCATTAAGGTGGGAAAAACTTGGATTTTTTTACCAACATTTACACACATGTTAGAAGCAAAGTAAGCAACACAAAACCAAGAAACTTGTCAAAGCATTTTGTTAACAAACCAGCAACCACCAATTCCTTTTGCTTCTTTCTTTCTTTCTTTCCTTGCATTTTATGATTGTCGCCTTTCTTGTTATCCTTTTTGGGTTTTATTTCATATATACAAAAGCTAACCCTTCATCAAGTTCTTGAAACATTCATTGAGAGAGAAGACATTTTTCTGCATCATCAATGGCTTCGGCAGAAGAAGACAATCTTCGGTAGAGATGGCTCCTTATATATATATAGTTCTTTGAGACTAAAAAGCTAGCTAGCTTCTGTACTGTTGAATATGATTGTATTAAGATTTTTGTTTTTTCTTTTCTTGTCCCTTTAGGAATGGGCAAATTAACTGCCATTTCCATGCTTATTTTTGGGCTTTCTGTAATGCAAAAACAGATGATAAGAGGGTAGAAATTTTGTAGAAGGGAAGAGATGAATCTGAAAACAAGTATGGAAATGGGATGGTTATAGTTACGGCTGGAAGTGAAGATTAAGAATCAAGAGGATCCCATGAGTTTCATTAATATAGTTATTAGGGAGCCACCATGTGACAAGGACGTTTCAATTTGTGGGCGTTGGCTCTGTATGAGGTCAAAACAGGCTTTATTCTTGGTGTCATTTGTGGATCAGCAGGAATTTAATTTTGTTCTTTTTTATATTCATGATGTATAGTTTTTTATTCCAATTAATGAACATGACTTGGTATATTTTCATTTGCTTTTTTTCTTTTAAATTTCTTTATCTTTGGTACTTGGTTATGATTTCCCTATCTATGATAATGTTTAAATGTATATTTCTTTTAAATTTCAAAATTTAAATGTGTTCAATATCATTCCAACAAATGCAAATGGGTTGTCCCTAATTTCATCAGGCATATGTGTTGATATTTTTTTTCTTTATTAGTTACAATGGGTGCTAAAATTTTATCCCTTTTTTCAGGGATCATTCGATCGATAGAGATTTGACACCTAGATTAGGTTTGGAATTTAACAACCTAGAAAGAAACATGGAAGTTTTGGGTTGCATATATTGGGAAAACCGAATTTGGTGCTAGAAAATATAATTTTACTAAAATAAGAAAGATAAAACTATACTTTCTTACAGATATGTTTGCTACAAGAGGGTTTGCATAAACAAGACAAAAGGGATAGTATGACTACCAATCCTCGTCCTGAAACTAGGACTAATTGCAAAGCAAGAATGGGTGTTGCACTTGTGAATGGAAAATATAAAATCAATGTCTTTGTTGAGAAACATAATCACCCGCTTCATCTCCCAGAGACAATTCACATGTTAGCATCCTAACATAGATTGACCAAAGTACAAGCCCATGAGATTGAGTTAGTAGAGGAATCTGGGCTTTAACAGAAAGCCTCCTTTTAGTGGATGAGTAGGTATATCAGAGGAAGGACCAATCTTGGTTACACTCGAGAGGATACAAATAATTATCTTAAATCTAAGAGGCAGAGGAGCATGGAGTATGGAGAGGTTGGATGTCTATTACAGTATTTTCAGGAACAATTGGCAGAAAATCTGTCATTTTACCATGCTTACCAGATGGATATGGAAGAATAGATTACAAATGTCTTTTAGGCAGATGCATGAATGTTGATTGATTATGTTTATTTTAGTAAAGTGGTAGTATTAGACACAACATATAATACAAATCATGATCACAGACCACTTGCAATCTTTTCTAGGCTCAATCATTATAGAGGATTAGTGATTTTTGAGGCATCATTGTTATATGATGAAACCACTGAGTCCTTTAAGTGGCTATTGAACACCTTCTTAGAGGTACATAAGCAAAAAAAGCCTCTAACTATTTTTACAGACCAGGATCAAGCAATGGCAAGTGCATTATGTCAGGTGCTTCCAGAGACAAAACATATGTTATGCACATGGCATTTAAAGTAAAATGGGATAAAGCATCTTGGAAACTTGATGAAAGGTGAATCACATTTTTTAACCGAAGTATGTATGAGTATGAAGAGGAAGTCTAGTTTGAGGAAGCATGGAGTAAGTTGCTATCAACTTACAATGTGCAAGAAAATATATGGTTGACCTTAGTTTACAAGATAAAGGAGAAATGGGCATGGTGTCATATGAAGAAGGCTTTCACCTTAGGCATGCGGAGCACACAGCTAAGTGAAAGCATCAACGCTATTGTTAAGAGTCGCATAAGAGCAGGTATGGACATTAACCAATTTTTTAGGAATTTTGAACAGGTTGTAGAAGATAAGAGATATAATGAATTAAAGCATGAGTTTGAATCACGGCAAAAAATGCCTCAACTAATTGTCCAGAGCTCACCTATATTGAGATAAGTTTCTCAAATTTATACAACCCCCATCCTTGACTTATTCTAATAGCAATGGGATTTATTTGCACCTGCTTGTATAAAGCATAGAAATGAGGTTGGTTCAGTGTATGACTATGTTATTAGTATGGTTGATGAAAATGGAGAATGGAAAGTTTAGTTTAACCCAAGTAATCGGTCAATTTCATGTAGCTATAAGTGGTTTGAAACCATTGGAATATTGTACTGTCATGCGTTGAAGGTATACAATATACGAGATGTGAAAAAACTCCTTGAGCAGTACATATTAAAAAGATGGACAAAAGATGCGAGAAGTGGTGTTCTACATGATAGTAAGGGAAATGAAGTCCAAGCAGATCCTAGGCATGAAAGTACATAAAGGTATAGACGATTTTGTCCCATGATGATAAAACTAGCAATTGAGGCATCTGATTATCCTAAAGCATACTTATTGGTTTACAAACGCATACTAGAACTAAACAAGCAAGTGGCTGATCTTCGTGCAAATAGACCATATATAAATAATGATGGTCGTATGAGTATGGCACCACCAACAATGTTTGCTGCACAGCCAAGAGGATTCAAGAAAAGAGACGGCACAAAAAAGAATAAGCAACTGAAGAGTTGGGTTGAGAAACTACGTAAGACAAGAAGAAGAGATTCAACGGACAAAGATTCACAAACTCGTTGTGCCATGGTATGAATATACTTTTTTTTTTGTAGTTCAATACATCTTAATGTTACCTTTCTTTTTTAGGACACTCAAATGCAAGCAAGCCCCTCTGCCACTCCATTTGCACCTCCAGCATATGCCACATTACCTTATATAGATGGGAGTGAATTAACTTATACAAAACTATTGCTAGTTAGAATAGTTAATTTTTCATAACTTATATGATATTATTGGATATTTAGTGCATATGATATAATCAATGTTTGTTTATAATATAGGCACCAATGGATTCTTCTATGCCATCTCTAGAAACACTAGAGTTCAGTAGAGATATTTCAAGAGGTACAAAATATTAAAGTAATCACTAATAGTAAAATAATCACTTTTATTGATTTTAATATATTTGTTACAATAAACACTTTGATACAACATTCCCTTTTGGTTCACATAATACATCTATCTTTGACTTTATACGTCATAAAACTATCACATTTGTTTCATTTACATTACGTCTTAAGCCCTAGCCCTTCACCTAAATTCATACAACAATATCACTTCTTGCATAATAGCACTTCTTGCATGTCCATAGCACTTCTCGCATCTTCTTACAAAGCATCACAGACAAAGGGTCCTTACCTATTTATTCTTCTTTACATATACAGGTTCAACAAGCCAACTTGTAAGAGAGATAGGTCATGGATATGTTCCGAGCAATACTTGTAATTAGTGAAAATATTAATTCAACTATCACATTTTGTAGTTAAGAATTTCATGCATATAATTTTTTTTTGGGTGGTATGCATATAAACATTTTCCCTTCATTTGAAGTAGTGTATATGCCAAAAATTCATATGGGTTGCAAAAGTTGACTATATTTTGTACATCCATACTTAATGAAACAAGTAATGCTATTTCTTCTTCTTCTTCTTCAGGCTTTTTTTCCTTTTTTGTACTTGCTTCTTTATCTCAAATCATAATATTTGTTTATCTAAAAAATCTGACACTAAGAGTTCAACATGGTGTTTTAATACAAATGAACATGAGTGGATGATGGAGAAACAAGGGCCACAATGATGAAATTCTATAGATACCATAAGGCAGATAGACTTTTTACCTAGCAAATCAATATCATTATTTGTAGGAATAAGTAGCTATCAAGTTTAATGTTACAAAGGTCAAAATATGAACCAAGAAAAATGCAAAAGACAAGACAGAAGATATTAAAAATAAGCAACACTACACATAAAAATAGCATCCCAACAACATTAAGTCCCCCTGACATACTAGCCGAGAACAGAACAAGATAGAGCTTCACTTGCACTCATACAGATTTTTAAACTAGCATAAAATAAAGCTTGAAGGAAATTTTAAGTAGCATAGATTTCTATAGAGTGCCTCTAATCGAATAGGAAACTATGCACATAAAACATCTACCTAATACACCTATACCATCCATATTTATTTGTATAAGTTCATTGCAATGGGTAGTGTTTGCTAGTTCTTGTGTTATTGTAGAAAGGATAAGGGATGGACAACAATTTTATAGCCAAATAATTAGCATGAAGGCTTGCCATTTCTTAGCCAAGTTTCATTGGATCTCCTAAAAGCAGTGACTGATAAATCACTCCCCACAAGAACCTGAAAATAGCTTTAGCAAAGAATCATGAAGAACTTGAATCAGCAAACGATCCCTTAGCAAATTAATTTAGCAGATTGCAGTAATAGACTATTTATACACCTATATGAACTTGGAATATCCAAGACCAAAATATTAAATTTCTATCTAGTGGCCTCAATATGTTACCTTAGATTGATTAAAAGAGTTACAAACTTCCACAGTGAAAAGAGAAATTCTGTCTTTATCAAGTAAGGGATGTCTATTACAGAAACTAACAAAAAGGAATTCATCATTCTAGTTTTCTATTCAGCACTTCAAGAAAGAATTTATGCTTCTGATTTTTAAAGATTTAAATAATATTTAAGGAAGTTATGAACTTTAGATTATAATATGCCACTCTAGATGGCAATATATGATTGCTTGCTTGAGAAATAATGCAGCTACCTATAAAAACATATATTACCATCCTCTTTTTCCTATATTATAGCATGCATTCTTCAAATTTTTAAAGCATTGCAAATAAGGTAACCCAATAGCCACATCTATCCCTCTGTATATACATTACAAACTAAAGACAACAAATTTGAAATTTGCTACTAGCTTAAATATGAACAACAGCGGAAGTTATCATACAAGTAATAAGAAGAAATAGAATGGAAGAGAGTAAATTGGAATTTGAACAAGAATCATAGGATAATTATATGCAGATCCTTCAATATCATCAATTTTGAAAGGAACCCCGTCAATCCTTGGCTTAATCTTCTTGTATCTTATCCATACAAGGGTAGGGGGAAATGTCATTCATACCATCTCGCAGCTTATTAATCCACATGTAGAATCAAAACAAGCAAGGAAGAATAATGCACATATCGCATACTTGAGGTCAATACCCATAAACAGAGGATTCAATTGTATTCCAAATCACCTATTAAATTAGAATAGAAAACAAATTAAAAAAAATATTCACCACAATGATACAATTGAAACAAGGGAGTAATGCATGACCAGGTTTGTGACGGAAAGCAACCTTCGAGCTTCACAGTGCTCCCCTGAAGCAGATGGGACTTGAGGAGGAATGCATTGCTTTGAATGCAGGCACGGACACTGGCTAGAGAAGAAGATGCATTTTGGGCAGATGGGGTCGCATAATGAAGGTGAAACCTACAGATATTGTGCCTTCAATTGGATGGATAGGATCAAATTAAATGGACAGCCAAGAGGATATATATATTTTTATCTGAAACTAAATCAAAATAGTGCATTTTATCGAAAAGCACGCCGTGCATCTCGCTCCCGAAGTGTAGAGAATTGGAACGCGAATTGGAACGCACAAGTGGACTGAGTGAAGCATGAATATCCTGCATGAGGTAGGGCCGTAGGGTTTTGTCCAGACTCTTTCTACCTTTTTTTTTCAAGTTTTGATTTTATTTTTAATTTTTTCATTTTAATTTTATTTATTTATTTATTGTATTAGGCTTCTGGTATTTTGGGCATTGGGATCAAAAGAGTTTCATCTGATAGGCCTTCTTGGGCTTTTTTTAATGTTCTCTTTTAATTATTTTTTGTTTGTTTGTTTGTATTTATTTGTATTTATTGTTTTGTATTAGGTTATTAGGTTTTGTTGTTTTGGGTATGGGGTTGAAAAGTTTGGGGCTAATAATTTGGTGGTGGTGTTGTTTTTTTTTTTTTTGGGACATTTCTTTTATTCTTCTTTGATTTCTCATTTTTTGTTTTTTCTTGTTTTTGCTTCATTTTTTTGTTAGTTTTTGCTTGCTTGCTTGCTTGCTTTTTTTTTTTTTTTTTTACTTTTGTTTGATTTTTTTTTCTTTTTCTTTCTTTTTGTTTGGTTCCTTTTTTTATTTTGATTTTGTTATTTTGGTTAGATAGGCTCCTAGAATTTGGAGAAAAAGAAATGAAATTATTTATTTATTAATATTATTTTTACTTTTACTTTTGCCTCTTAAAATTTTTATTTTATATTTTGCTAATTTGATTTTATTCTTATTTTTGGAGCATGTTCAAATAAAATACGGTGTTCACAATAGTGACATGTTTTATTGAGGCAATTTATGTGCAACTCTTAAAATCCTATGAGAGAAGGCCAATTGTAATTCTTTCGTATATATATGGGTATCCTTCACTATGGAGAAAAAAAAGTATGCATCATAAGTATTTGATGTTATTACTATCAATCTCAAAAATATTTCAAAGAAAAAAAATCAAATATTCTTGCAAAATGTGTAAAGTATTTATTTTTATTTCTAGCCAATTTCATGATGAATTGGATAAAAATATTCTCTATAAATAGACATGCAATCCTTGGAATAGTTTGAAAGGAGAATACATACATTAGAAGTGATGATTTTTCCAAAGGGGAGCTATTATGAATGTAGTTATTTTGAAAATTTTTAAAATTATGGGGAATGTAAATTATCCTTATTTGAAATGAACTTTCAATTGAAAGCGTGCATAATTAAAATTATGTTGTGCTTTATACTTTGAATATACTCTTGTAATATCAATATTTAAGTAGTTGATACTATATTATTAAAGAGTAAAACAAATGTATAGTAATAATAATATATATAAAAATATAGTGTGTGTTAGTTCTTGAAAAACTATACATGAGAAAGTATGTTTTAGTTTTTGAAGAACTAATTAATGTTGTAGACTTTTTTTTGTCTCTCTCATCCCTTTTTATATGTTTTAATGAATGAAAATTACCATATTCTTTATGATAATCATTATGGTAATAACACTATAAAAAACATATTTTTAGCGATGATTAAAAAAAGTCATCACTTAAAGTATGCTTTTAGGGATGATTTCTTTTTGCCGTTACAAAAAGTTGTCACTAAAAGAATATCTCTCATTTTATCAAAATTTTCAGTGCCAATATAAAAAAAGTTGTTGTTAAAAGTCTTTTATGGCAACAAAAATATCATTACAAAGTACATTTCAATAGTGATTCAAGATATGTCGCCATAGAAAGTCTTCTGTAGCGACACAATTATGGCTACACAAAAACTTTTATGGTGATTTCTCATATTTGTCACAAAAAAGAGCTTTTGTGGCAGCTTCTTAGGTTGTCACAAAAGAACTTTTGTGGTGATTTCTCATGTTGCTACAAAAGACTTTAGTAGCGATACATTGTCACCATAAAAATTCCTTAGCTGTAACACTACAAAGTCATTTTTAGCAGTGACTTTTATTGTCACAAAAGCCCTAAATTATTTTTTGAGAAAGTTAAGTCAATAAAAACTGGCTTTTGTAGTGACCTCATGAGGTTGCCACTAAAGCAACTATGTCATTGCCTTAAATTTTTTTTTGGGAAACTAAAGGACGAAAAAAAGTGGCTTAGGCGGCATTCTTATGAGGTTGCCACTAAAATGACTTTTGGTGGCAACTTTTGTCGCCACAAAAATCCAAGATTTAAAAAAAAACTAAAATCAACAAAAAAGCCTTAATAATTATTAATTATACAGTAAAAATAGATAAAGAACCCATTGGAACCTAAAATATAACTTAATTAATAAATAGTAATAAAATAAAGTAATAAATGTTATATGATACAAAAATAATTTTTTAGATAAATGTAAATATAAATATATACAACTTGTTAAATTAATTATTAGATTTAAGATAAATATTAATTCAAAATAAATTTGACTTTCAACTAGATAAAAATAATTTAAAATAAACTATTGGTAATCGATATATAAGTTAAAAAAATATTTTGAGTGATTAATACAATTATTGAAATTCTTTAAATTAAATTAATATTAATTGTGATGACATAATTATTAAAAATTTTAAATTAATTTAATATTTGATACTATAATCTTTTGATCCATTAGTTTTCTTTATCCAATAATCACTAATAAATCAATTTAAAATTATTTTTAAATATTTTATTAATACCAATTTAAATTGTAATATTTTTATGATTTAAAAATAACAAAAATAAGGCCTTGATTTTTGTCTTATATTATATTATGGTTTTCTTTATTCTTTTGTTTATTTTTTCCTTCCCAACCTATACTAACATGTTTATACTTATCATTTTTTTTCTTTCACTCTATGTGATAAGTTTTTATTAACTTTTTGTTATATTATATGTAATATTTTTTTATTTTTAAAATATTATTTACTTACTTTGATAAGTGACATTGGTTACATTTTTTTAATTAAATTTAAATTAAAGACAACAAAGATAAACATTAATCCAAAAAATGAAAGAAACCATTTAATCTTATGCACTCTTTTTAAATTTAATATCAATTCCTTTAAAATTTCTCCCTAATTCCTCTCTCTTTTCAATTACCCTCCAAATTTGGTAATTCCTTCCCTTTTCTTTTTCAATGTTGAAGCCCAGTCCCTCGTCATTTTCCCCTCTTTTTGATTTCTTCCAAATTTCTTAAGCCCTAGCTGTTAAAGTAGAATAATAGGATTGAGAGGGAGATGAGGCTTGGTGGGATGTTCGTCCAAAGACGCGATGTTGGTGTTGATGATGACTATGATGGAGTTGGTTCTTCTTCTCATGGTTTCCATGGCTAAAAACATGCTAATTTGTGGTTCTTTGTCTCATGGTCTCCCTTCATTGGTGAGTTAAATCTTGCCTCTTTTTCACTTTAATTTGCATATAGGTTAATAGTTGAACAGCTAAGGTCATTTGAATTTAGGACAGATCTCTTTGATATCAGTGGGATCTTGCTCTACTTCATTCTAGTTTGTTATTCCTAATCTATTTTGAAGAATAAGGGTTTGAAACCCGTTTTCTATTCTACTTGAATTAGGGTTATGGTATTTTGGACTTAGGGTTATGTCATTCTTATCATTTATTTGATTTGTTTATAGTTACCTATATGATTAGAGGGAGTTGGTACTTGTTTTAATATGGAATGGGTATTTTGGAATGGGGATTATTACTCTTTGCACTATTTTAGTTTCTCATAGGAATGTTTCCTTTAGTAATTGGAATTGGAATTATGATGGTTACTCTTTGTACTATTTTAATTGCTTCTTGTCTTTTGGGTTAATTAGAAATCTTGCTCTCATGCCATAATATCATTTATGCCATGTGATTAATTGCTTAATTTTCCTACTCCCTTTTGGCTAATATTATTATGAAGTTTCCCTACTATTTCATATAATTGATGGCTTGCTCTATTGGTAATTTGGACATTAATTGATTTTTTTTTCAATACATGTTAGACACAGGGAATGAGGTCTGATGTTGTTCCTTACAAAAGCATTCTATTTGTTTTAACGAGGATAACATATGAGGGAGGCATACAAGGACCATATAGGTAAGTTTTTAAGTTGTAACATTTTGCTTGATGATTTAAGGAAAGTTTCTATGAAATATAAAAAGGCTAAAACTTTTATGTTTATCCTTTTCTATGTCTTATTAGGTGTGTACTAATTTATGTCTGCATTATGTTTATGCCAATGGATGTTGTCTTAATGAGGTTGGCAATATGGGGAGAAAGTTAGTTGTTAATTACTTTATAGTTATTATTATACTATCTAGATTAGTAGTGATGTACTATAAACTTTTAGTGACTTTATATATATATATATATATATATATATATTCTATATTGATAAAATTGGACTAATTTGCTTAAAAGTATTTTACCAGGGATAAGGTTAAAAAATAAAAAATTCATATTGGTCATAATAAGACTGAAGAACTAGCATGCTATTAGAGAGTTAATGAATAGGAATTGACATCTTTTCTTAAGATTAGATCACTCAAAATTTTCCATTTTTGCAAAGTCAACATTTTTTGTAGCTTTTTGAGATTTGCTCTTTATAGCGTTTTTTATAGCTATTTGAAATTTCCTTTGTGATGTACGTCGTACAATTATAGATTATCCAGAAATCTCATGTTATATTTCTCATTTAACAACAATTAATGAAATTCACACTTTTGGCAATATAATTTACCGTTATTAAAAACCTTAAATAATTTAATTATACACAAATAAATATTATCATCATTTTACTCTCCAAATTCATGCTAAACAAGTTTATTATGCTTAGGATATCACAACAAGAAACATAAATTTCGTGGGTTGCTTTATATACACAATTTCACTGCTTTAACACATATTAGGGGCCAAATTTTAAAAAATCATAATTTGAACTACACAACTTTAATTTATGCAAATTTAGTGGTTATAGAAAGCTTATAATGAGAACTATCTATTTTAAAAATTTCAAGTTAAAACAAGTTCATGTATTCTCTTAAAAACCTTAAGAATAGAATTTGACCATATAAACAGTAAACTAGTATTTTTTGTATTTGTTTAGCCAAATTTAGAAATTCATAAAATATTTTATAAAATTTCAAAAATTATATTCTTTGACTCTGTGAAAAGCTCTCAAAGTGATCTAAATGCTTACCTAATTTTAGCCCAAAATTCATCCATTTGGTCTATCAATGGTTCATGGACATATTATGGCTTAAAGAATAGAAATTTTAGTTCAAAATGATTCAAAATGAGCCATATTATGCCATGTCTCCATTTGGGCATGTTTTAAATGATAAATATATTGTATATGGTTAGTTCAATATGTCTCAAATGCCATACAACTCAAAATGACCTCTCCACTTGCCATTATATATATATATATATATACATTTTTAAGAACTCAAAGGGTCAAATTACATAATATTGGATATTACTATCTATAAATGGTTTCTACATCATATTCTCATACTTTTATATGTGTTGGAATGATCATATATCAAAATATATAATTACATCATCATATATGCAAGAGTAGGTTCAAAAACTTAATCTATTGTCAAAGTAGCCCTTCTCATACCCTTGGATCATCATTCTTGCTTCCCTGAGAGCTACCTAGCCATGGTTAGTGGAAATAAGAGAAAAATGAGATTCTAAGAATCCCAATAACTAATCTAATATTCAAGCATATATATTTGATTTACTCAAATTCAAGTATGCAAGTATGCACGTCATACAACTATATATCATTCAAATTCATACATTTGAAATCCCATGGCTCCATCCAGAGCAATCTCATGTTCTAGAGACTTTTGTTTTAACTTCACTCATCTATTAGGGACTTTTGGTTTAGTCTTACCCTCTTTTAAGAACCTTTGACTTAGCTTCATTCATAATTTTGGCCTAATCTCACCTATATTTAGGGACTTTTAGCCTCACCTCACCCATTTAAAGGAATTTTTGGCATAACCTCACCCATTTAAGAGCCAAACCAAATCCAAATATAATTAAATACCATGTAATTGCATATAATCGTCAAACAATCAATATTACACATAATTTGCATACAATACATACAAGTAATCCAAGACACTCAAACAACTAGGTATACATATATAAGAATGAAGGAAAAGTTACCTTGATTCAAGAATTTGAATTAGTTCTCTTTTGTTTCATTCCCCTTTTCTAAGGTTCTACACCTATACTTGAATGAAATCTCACTTGCTTGGCCTATACACATCAAATGAATCATAAAATTAACAATGAAACCATACTTATACTTATTTAAGCCTTACATGTATAAGTTAGGATTTTAAGTGCATATATGGTTTATTTGAATACCTAATGAAGCAACTTCCACAATTCCATTTCTTGACTCCAAAACCTCACTCAACATGAGTTGTATAACCCTATTAGAACTCATTAGAGCCATCATAAACTTAATTTAAAGAGTCTAGCACTAGGTTGCTTTTTTAAACATAATTGAACCCTAAATTTTTACCTTTCAAAAATAAGGTTTCTAAATTCAAACCAATAGTTCCTTTAGTGTCTATAATTCACATCTAGACCATTTATAACTTGGAATTAGTGGAAAGTCTTCCTAGGCACCTTATATAGCTCATGGCTGAAACATGCATCAAGGAAGGTCTTCATGGAGATTTTGTTTCACTCTTAGGGAATTGACATATATGGAGGTTTCTTAGCTTCTTCTTAGTTTAATTATGATTTCATATGGCTTAAAATACACTTCTAAGGTTTCAATCTTCCCAAGGTGTAATCAAAACCCTAATACTATATCTTACAACTTATGGCTCCTTAATTATTTCTTTTGATTCCATCTTAATCTCTATACTCTTAAACCTCTAAAACTACTATGTTTAGGTTAGAATTAATTTTCCCTTAGAACCTCCCTATGTTGGCTAAGCACGAGAAGATAAGAAGTGATAAAGAAAGCAAGCCTTATGCATGGTATCATACCTTATTTCACTTGTTATCAAATGGAAATTCTAGTGGTGAATTTGGTTGCTTCAAACTCCATTTTTTCTCCAAGAGTTCAATCAACAAAGTGCTTTTCTCAAGAAGCTAAAACCACAAAAAAAATTCAAAGAAGAGAAGAGAGTTTCTTACTAGCTTGAGATGAAAAATGGACATTTATTTACCTTTCTTGGCCTTCTTTGTTCCTTTTCTCCTTCTCTCTTCTCATGCCTAAGGTTCTATTTTGGAGCAGAGACAAGTCAGTTATTAGGGGCTAAGGGTGGCGTGAGTCATATATAAAAGGAAAAGCAAAGTTTTAAAACAATTTACAAAATTTCTGTTATGTCCCTCAATTTTAATTCTTTCGTTTGTCCTCATTTTAATTTCTTTTTGATAATCATTTTTTAATCATAAAATCTAAATCTTATAATTTATTAAAAAAAATTTTGTTTCAAATTTATGGGATTCAGAATAATATGAAATAATTCAGTCAAAGTTTAGGTCAATTGATGACTTAAATTACACACCAAAAGGGTTTTAACCATTTTGACGATTCCTATGATTTTCTAGGCCTTTGAACAACCTAGTGAGATCAATTTTACCATTTAAAATTTCTTCCTTTAAATTTTAAAAAATTTATCCGAAATTATAATTTTGCCACTGGGTTTTGGTTCACTCTGTTTAACTATTTTAGCTTTAGTTCACGGCCTTTTTTAGTTTATTAACCATATTTCTAGATGCTCTAATTAGCATTCTACCCTCAATTAGCCTTTACTTGTTTGTTTTAGGGTCTTCTTTTATCAAAATAGAAGTTTCGATTTAGCTTTTGAAAAATCAAATATTACATTTCACCTCTTAAAAATAAATTTTATATTCAAAATTTGGAACATACCTTAGTTAAATAGTTGCGAATGCTGCTTTCTCATATTCTCCTCAAGTTCCCAGGTTGCCTTATCAAAAGATAGGCCCTTCTAGACTACTTTCACTAGAGGAATGCTCTTATTTTCCAACTGTTTAATCTTGGTATCGATGATCTTCTCTAATGCTACCATATAGGAAAGGTTATCTTGCAATTGAATATCCTCATATTTTATGACATGTGAGGGGTTTGGCAAATACTTTTTTAATTAAGAGACATGAAATACATTATGGATTTGGGTCAGGTTATGAGGCAAAACTATATGGTAGGCAATAGGTCTAATTCTTTCAAGGATTTCAAATAGACCAATGTACCTAAAACTGAGCTTCCTTACCTTAATAGATTGACCTACAATAGTAATTATAAATACTTAAATGAACACATGGTCTCCAGTCTCAAACTCCAATGGCCTTATTCTCTTATCAGCACAATTCTTTTGTCTATTCTTGGTCATAAGGAGTTTCTTCCTAATTAATTTTATTTGATGAATGGTCTGGTCTACTATATCAGGTCTTATTAAACTCATCTCACCTAGCTCAACTTAACATAAAGGTGACCTTATTTTCTTCCATACAATGCCTTACTTGAGCTATTTGAATATTGGAATGGTAACTATTATTATAAACAAATTTAGCAAGTAGTAAGTGCACATCCTAATTTCCCTTCATTTCTAGAACATACACCTTTAACATGTCTTTCAAGGTTTGAATGGTCCTTTCTATTTGACCTTCTATCTGAGGGTGATAGGTAATACTAAATTTTAATTTTGTTCTTAAAGCTACCTGTAATGACCTCTAAAAATTTGATATAAACGTAAGGTCTTTATAAGATATTATGCTATTGGGTACTCCATGAAGTCTCATTATCTTTTTTATACACTATTGGGCTAACTGATCTAAAGTACATGTAGCCCCAATAACTAAAAAATATGTAGATTTTATCAATCTATCCACTATTACCCATGTACAGAGGATGTTTTGGATAATCTTATAATAAAATCCATAGCTACACTATCCTACTTCCACTATCGGATATGTAAGGGTAGTAATAACCCAGTTGGTCTCTGATATTTTATTTTTACCCTCTAGCATACCAAACACTTAGCCAAATATCAGTTTTCATATTTGGTCACCAAAATATTCTTTTCAAGTCTTGATACATCTTTATGGCCCCTAGGTGAATAATATACTTACTTTTATGTACTTCCTTTAAATTTTTTTCTCTCAATTCAGTTTTATTTGGGATACATATTCTATCTCGGTATACTACCATACTATCTTTAGACATTCTAAATTCTGAGGTCCTACCTTGGAAAATTTTACTTTTAATTTATTTCAAAAAGTTATCCTCTCTTTGAGCATATAAGATTTGGTTTCTCAAATCAGTCTCTATTTTGGTCTTACTCAATAATAACCTACTTAAAAGCATATGACAAGAGATATTTATATCTTTTAAATTTTTCTGAGTTTTTGTTCCTTAATCATTATAAAGGCTATGTGTATGGACTTTCTACTCAAGGCATTGGCCGCCACATTGCCCTTACTTGGATAGTATTTCAATATATAATTATAATCTTTCAAAAAATCCATCCATCTCCTCTGTCTTATTCAATTTTTTTTGATCAAATAGATATTTCAAACTCTTGTAGTTATTATATATCTTTATTATAGAACCATACTGTAACATCATATATTTATAGCATGCTTCCTATTATTTCTAAGTCTCACATGATGAATTGCACAAAAGGGAATGGAAAATGACATTAAAATAATGCCTTATTTCGCGTTGCGTTGCGTATGAAAATTCTATTCGATGTCATGCGCACCATATGAGCTCATATATCACATTCTCATATTTAATTATATAAATACAACTTATTTGCATCACCAAAATTGGCCCACAACTCGTGAAATTCAAAGGGGAGCATCAAACTCACACTATTATTTTCGGCCAGAATTTCAGTTTTTCTGTCATAATTTCAGAAATTTATAACTAAATCCACAAAATTCGAAACCCAACAAACTTTACCATTCCAAAAAGCTCTGGATGTCCAACCCATGTTAAAAATAATTTTAGCTCATGAATCATTAAGGGAAGAACACTTGACATCTGAAAAGCCACTGAAGTCACTGCTATCTGGGCCACTGGTTCAGTTTGCTGATATGAAGTTTCAAAATTCATAAATAATTATAAAAAAATTGAAATCATGCATTCTTAGCTATTTTGGAAAGCTACACATGTATAATTTATGCCAAAAATATATACAGGCCATGAAACATAACACATAAAGCGTTTGACATGTGGAAAGGGACAAAGGTTCGGACAGCTACTGGTACTGATGCAAGTGTCTGCTATGAACTTCGAAAATGTCCAATTAATTCCACAAAAATCCAATCTATGCAAATGATACCAATTTGGAAACCTATGAATGTTAAATTTATGGTAAAAAGATACTCAGACTATAGAAAGCTAGTTTAGCCACTGAAATTCAATGGAACAGTGACTCAAGTTGTGCTGTACTACTATTGCTGTTCTAGAAATTCAAAAATTCATATCTCTTAGCTCAGACCTCCAAATGAGTTGCTTCCAGTTGCTACAAGTCTTTGTGACCGCCTAACATCTACCTATAAAATTTCGTAGCCATTGAATCATGTTTTCCCCTCAGATGACACAATTTCACAACTGACCAAATGAATAGTACTGGTGCAAATTCAAAATTCTAATACCAACTTTGAAAAATCATAGAAAATTCCACAGACCTCCAAATGACCTGATATTTAGCTTTACAAAAAACTCTAGGCATGATCTACTTGCATGCAAAATTTCAAGTCAATAAGAGGTCATTTGGTCAGATTTTCTATAGCTCAAGAATATGGCAATTTTAGTCCTAACAAGAGGCAAATTTGGTGTAAATGAGCCATCTATTGTTCCACACACATTTGAACAACTTAGAAAGCATAAATACATCATAAATAAGTCTCTCATAAGGTCTAAACCCTCATGCAACTCAAATTCACTATGCCACTTCCATAAACATACATACACAAGTGGGCTCTCAAGTGGTCAAAATACACAATTTTATTCATTAAACTCTATTCTTGATACATACACTAACTTTACATTGTTTTACACTTATTCAAAGTGTCATGGCTCAAAAATAACATTTACATATTTACTTTGACATTCTAGACATCATAGTATATCAAAAATGGAAGGATTTGCTAAGAGATGGGGATTTAAGCTCCTTGGCTTCCATCCTTTGGATCTTGAACTCCACCTAGATCATATAATATGAGAGAAAGGAGGGGGTGAGATTCATTGAATCTTAATAACTCATACACCTATTCAAGTACATTTTTAAGGCATACAATATGTCAAAGGTACAAGTATGCAACTACTCAATCGATGAAGCATTCAATTCCCACATCTTTATGTCACAAACACATGTCAAGAATAAGAATGAACTTTAGGGACTTTTGGTTTGGCCTCACCCCATTTCTAGGACTTTTGTATTACCTCACTCTTGGTTTTTAGGACTTTTGACTTAGCCTCATCCATCCAAGGGACTTTTGGCCTTATCTCACCCATGCCATGAGACTTTTGGCATCTCCTCACCCATATTAAGAGACTTTTGGCACTACCTCACCTTTATGAGCCATTTCCATCATTCAAAGATATTCAAGAAAGTATATTGGTATCAAAATAGCAACATAGCATCAAGTGGCATGTCTTAAACATATAAACATACGCACAAGAACACAATGACACATATGTTACAAGAAAATACAACAAGAAAAGGTGGAGAGCTACCTTGGTGCAAATTCAAGCTTTACTTTGTTTGTTTCTTCTCCTTTTCAGTTCCACAAACACAAGGAGGTGGGGTTGGATTTCCTTGGCCTATTCACAATAAACAATATTTAATTATACTCTTGGAGAAAATTATGACATCCAACTTACTCTTAAGACTACACTTTGTTCTATTTGTCACAATATGGTTCCATTAAGGACCTAATGAAGCAACTACTATAATTAACATTCTTGGTTCCATTCTCTTGCCATATTTAGACCTCTTGCCCTTATTTAAGGTCCTTGAAGCCATCACACATTCACTTTCACAAACTTAGGTCCATGTTGCTTCATAAGGTTACATTATGGAAGCCATTGCCTCATCTCCCAACCTAAGGCTTCTAAATTTTTTCCAAGGATTTCTCCTATCTTCTTTTATCATATAAAGTCCCAAATCAAGCTTGGAACCATTTAAAATGCCCTCTAGCTATCTTTATGGGTTTTAACCTAGTTATGCTTCCATTAAAGACCCATAGAGTTTGAGATTTTTCCTTAATGGATGGGGCACTTGGGAGGCTCCCTAGGAGTCTTAGAAACTCAAACAAACACTCACATATGATGGAGAAGTCTTGAATCAACCCAGATTTTAAACTATGTTCAAGTACCCTACACTTTTCCAACTTGAGTTTTACTAGTTTTGCATGCTTTTCTTTGGTATAATTCATCTTCTCATGGCTTAGTTTGATGAATTCTTTTGGATTATAAAACAGAAACTCTTCCCTCTTCATGGTTTTGTTTGAGACACCCCACCATGGAAGAGGAGAAGGAGAAAAAGAAGCAACAAAGGGAGAGAAACTACCTTGCAATCAAGCTTCCTTCAAGAGCCTTTCCTCTTTCCTCTTTCTCCTCTTTAAATTTCAAAATTTCCTCCCCTGATCTAGACCCAAATCAACACCAAAATTTGCATTAAAACCATGAAAAGATGAAGCAAGAAAGGGAGGATGAAGTTTCAAGAGGAAGGAACATGAAAACCTTACACTTTCTCACCCTTTCTTTAGCTTTTCTTCCTCCAAAATTTCCTCTCTTTGTGCGCCTAAGACAGCAGCTCCTTTTTTGAGATTTGGGTAGAAGAAAGTCGATTTAGAGAGAGGGGGGGGGGGGAGCTGAACGTGGATTAAAAAGAGACTTTGGAAGCTTCCTTTGTGTAATTTGTTTCCATTTTTGCCCTTCTATAACGGCATTTCTGGTTTGGTTTTGTTTTAGCTCCTTTTTGAGAACCATATTTTCCATCATAAAATTTAGATTCCCAATTTAATAAAATGCCTTTGGAATCACTCAAATCGGAGCTTAAACCTTCTTGAACGAACCAGTCAACGTTTGGGTCAACCAACGTCGGAAAGAGTACACCGAAGGGGCTTTACCGGTCCTAGGGCTTCCTATAATTTTTAGGGCCTCTGAGAACCCTGGGCAACTTAAAATTTCCATTTAAAAAGCTCTCTTATGTGTTTTTTCTAAAATTGTACTTATTTACGAAAATACCACTGGCATTTTGACAAATTTTTTGAATCACTTCGACCTCCATTTTTGGGCAACTCAAGGCTCAAATCCTTATTTTCTATTATTTAAAATTTTATTCAAATTTTATTTGGCCTGGAATCACTCATCTCAGGGGACTTGCTTTTCAAATCCGCCCATTCCAGTGATTGTACAACGTACTGGGCATTACACATACAGATAATGCCTCTAAATTTCAAGGGCGAATACCATTACAGCTAACTTTAAATCATGTAAGGGATAATTCTTTTCATAAGGCCTTAGCGCCTAGAGACATAAACTATTATTCTACCCTGTTGCATCAACACGCATTCTAACTCTTTTCTTTAGGCATCACTATAAACCATAAAAGTTTTACTAGGGTCAGGTATAATGAATACAGGGGCAGTGGTTAACTAGAGTTTCAACTCTTGAAAACTCCTCTCACATTTATCATTTCATATAAACAGTGTTTCTTTCCTAGTTAGCCTCATTACTGGTAAGGCTATATAAGAAAAGCCCTATATAAACCTCTTATAATATCCTACCAAACTTAAAAAACCTCAGTGATGGTTTTAGGCTTATCCCATTGTAACATAGCTTTAACTTTATGGGGATCATCCATAACTCCCTGCCTATGATATAACATAACCTAAGAATCTCATTCAGTTAGCTAAAACTTTCATTTACTAAGTCTGACATACAATTTCTTATTTCTTAAGGTTTTAAGGACTATCCTTAGATGCCTCTCATGTTCCTCAAAAGACTTGGAGTACACAAAAATATCATCATTAAAAATCACTACAAATTTATCCAGATATTGTTTGAATACTTTATTCATATAGTCCATAAAAATAACTGGTGCATTAGTTAAGCTAAATGGCATCACCAGGAACTCACAATACCTATATCTAGTCTTGAAGGTCATCTTTGGGATGTCTTTAACTCTAACCCTAAATTGATGATATCCATATCTAAGATTTATTTAAAGAATACTAATGTCCCTGCTAACTGATCTAAAAGATCATTTATTCTAAGGAGATGGTATTTATTCTTAATGATAACCTTATTAAGTTCTCTATAATCTATACATAACCTTAGGTTACAATCTTTTTTTCTCATGAATAACATAGGAGCTCTCCAGGGTGACACACTAAGGCCTATGAATCTTTTCTCTAACAATTCCTTAATCTACTTTTTTAGTTTTGTTAGCTTAGTGGGAGCTATCATATAAGGAGTTTTAGACACTAGTCTAGCCCTAGGCATAATATCAATAGGGAATTTTATCTCTTTTTGGAGGTAGGCCACTAAAATCAAAATCATCTGGGAAAACCTCCAAGAATTCCTTAACTACAAGGATCTCTTCTACCCCTTTCTCTACATCTGTCTGTATAGAGAAAAAGACTAAAAACCCTTGGCATCCATGTTCTAAACATCTCTTAGCTTGAACGATGGTCAAGAAAGCTAATTTAGCCTTAGTACTAGGTATGGTCCCTCATTTAGGTAAGGTTATGATTTTGTATTCATAATCAAGCATAACATTATTAGTAGCTATAACAACTAGAATTTCTGAAATTTTTCCAAGTCTGCTAGCTATAGTTAGGACTGCTGTTGGCTATACCAAATGTACTTGTTCGCTATAGTGAGAATGTAGTTAGCTATAGTGAGTTCGGGTGTTCCATACAAAAAACCAAGGAGTTTGTTGCAATAGCATGCACCATAGCAAGAATAGGAGCTTGGGACTGATACATGCTCACGCATAGCGAGAGTTGGTTTAGAAAAAGTGTGAAAAAGGAGAATTTTGCTTTTTAAAGAGTCTAGACTTTCTCATTTTCTTCTAACCGACTTATACTTCGACCAAAATAGAGAAAAGGGCTAGAGAAAGAGAGAAAGACCAAGAGAAGCTAAGAAAGAAGGGATAAACATCAAGGAAAAGGTGAGAGAAACTTAAAATTTTCATAGTTTTTCTTCTTAGAATTTTTTTCTTCTCTTTTTGCCCTCTCTTTTTGTGGTTTTGGTTATTGAATTGGTTTTGTTTTGAGTTTGGTTTAGAATAGGGAGAGTGGAGAATTAAAGGGAAGGTAAAGGCAAAGGGAATCACTCTTGAAAAAGGTTAGAATTCAAGGTAGATACCTATGTATCTTTGCTTCTTCTTCTTTGCTTCTTGTGTATGTTGGTTCTACCAACTTAAGAGCTTGAGAGAGGAGGAAGTTCCAACCTAGAACAAGTATAAAACCCTTGAATTAGAGTGTGGGAAGTTGAGAAATGCAAAGTAATTAGAAAGAGAGCTAGGAAAATTTAAGAGGGAGAAATTAGGGATTCTTAAATACTTTGTAAAGTTTTTTTTTGATATGAGAATTCTCTAGCCTTTGTGAGTATTTGTTTGAGTTCCAATAGAGTAATTATATGCTACTTGTTATGTCTAGGCCCAAGAGAATCGACTCCATCTAATTGTGGTTATGAACTGAGAAAGGAAAAGAGAAATGAAAGGGAAGCTTGTGTTGGCTTACAAGGTAGCTCTTTACTTTTTCTTGTGGTATTCTTGGATGTATAGTAGTCATTGTATGCTTGTGTGTGCACTTGTATTATGAGACATGCCATTTGATGTTGCCTTGATGCATTGGTATCAATATGCTTATAGTTTGGGTTGTGAAAATTGCTCTTAAAGGGTGAGATGGCGCCAAAAATCCCATGTAATGGGTGAGGTAGAGCCAAAAGTCCTTAGAAATGGGTGAGATAAGGCCAAAAGTCTCATGGATAAGTGATGCAAAGTCAAAAGTCCCTAGACCAAGGATGAAGCTAATCCAAAAGTTTCAAAAATAGGGTGAGGCTAGACCAAAAGTCCGTAGAGCTTATTATTGGCATTGATATGATTTTCATGGCATGTAAATCATGTGTTGTATGATTTTGAATGGTTAGATGTCGACTTGCATGCTTTGATATGTTTATATGCTTTGATTGCTTCCTTAAATGAGTGAATGAGCTATTGAGATTTCATGAATCTCACCCCCTTCCCTCTCCCATCTTAACATGTTAGGTAGAGCTCAGGGAGACCAAGGTATAAATCAAGGAGCCTAGTTAAACATGCTTAGTTAGTTGTATAGTTTGTTTTAGTTCTTTTGATATAGAAAAGTGCCAAAATATATATGTATATATTATTTTTGACATGTAAATAGATGAACAAATGTAAAGCATGTATATGTGATGTATGAACCATTTATGGAACCAAAACAATGAGAATGCAAGTTTTGGGTACTTGGTAGCCCAATCCTAGGTGTGTATTCTTGTGTGCAGCATAGTGAGTTTGAGATGTATGATAGTTTAAACTACTTGAACAATTCATATGTGATATATTAGTGCTTTTAAACTTGCATAAGAGGTGCCAAACACTAAAGGGAGTCATTTGGACTAAAGAGTTGGATTATGGGAAGCAAAAGTGACCATATTAGTGAGTTATGTCACTTTTTGCCCAAATGAGTCCTCCTTGATTTGAAATTTGGCATGCATCTAAAGCTTGTTAAGAGATTTTTGGGAAGCTAAAGTGAAAAATATTTGAAAGTCTAGAGAATATTTGGTGAATTTTTAAAGTTGGAGAATTTTTTGGTTTTGGTTAGTTCACTATGCAATTGGTTTGAAAATAAATCTATATCATTCATAGGGCAACTGATGTCCAATTACTATGAAATTTTATATGGAGAAACTAGACATTCACAATGACCTATATCAACTAGAAACACCTTAATTAGAGGTTTGTAGAGGGAGAAATAATTTTTTGAAGTTCTAAATTAGTATTAGGGATGCCAGCCGACCTTTGTTACTGTTCTATCAGTTTTTGAGATCCAAAGGCTACTGAAATGATCTAGAATTATTTTTTCCCTCTATTTAAAATCTATAGCTTTCTAAATTGGTATAGTTTTCCCAGATTGAATTTTTTTTGGAATTAGTTATGAAGTTTACATCAGAAATTTGTATCAGTACCTGGGACAGCCAGACGTTTGTGCCTCTTTTGATGTCAAACGTGACCCAAATGTTATGTTCATGACTTGAAATTATTTTCATTTAAATTTTTCATCTAGATATTTCAGAAAGCTATGGTTTGCTTGATTCTCATTTTTCTAGAATTAGTTATGATTTTCTAAAGTTGAAGCTAAAAATCTGACTTTTAGACTCGTTTGAGAAATTGAAATTTTCTAGTTTTTGGCTTCATATTCGTGGTTTATGGATTGTTTTATGCTATGTATGAGTTGTATGAATGCAGTTTGAGTAAAGAATGTGATTGATGGGTTCATAGGACCCACGAAGCAAAGTATGAGCGTCTAAACCCCGACACAATGCATTAAAATGCCACAATTTTATTCTTTTTCTTTGAAAATTCATAGAATCAAGCATAAGAGGAAGTTAGTTGAGGTTAATACATTATGGTGTTACAGCAGCCATATAATTTATGTCAACAATTAAATTAATATCATAGAAAGGTATACAAATCAAATCAATAGTGGTATACCAATGGTTAAACTGTATAGTGACATTCAAACAAACACGGAAAGTAATCACATGGCCTTTAGTAGGGGTAGAAATAGACAAATCATATGGTAAAGTTCCAATAGCTAAACTTAGTTTTCTCACACAATCATAGGATATAAACTAATGACTAACACCTGAATTAAATATAACAATCACAAGAAAATCATTTACTATAATTGTACCTTTAATCAAACTGGAAGACGCTTTACCCTCCTGCTAAGTGAGTGCAAGCACTCTACCATGAGTCTACATTTTGGATGGAGGTGCCATCTTTGTTTGAGTATAATTCTTGGCCATATGTCCAGGTTTCCCACATCTGAAACATGTCACTATTGATGGTTGTCCCCTGCTGGGCTGAACTCTATCTTCTTTGTGTCTTTTTATTTCAGGGCACCGTACTCTTCATCCTGTTGCTAGTAACTATATTGGCACTACCTTCTTGTCTCAGTTTCTTTAATTCTGGGGTCTCCTTTTGGCTAGCCCCAACTACTGCTAGCATAATCTATCATAGATTATTCTCAATTACCCTGTTAATTTCTACAAGAGCATTAAAAGTTCTGATTCTCTGTGGAGTTATCTTGTCTTTGATAGAAGGCTTCAAGCCTTTTTTAAATCATTCATATCTCCATTTTTCATCATCACATTTATGAAGATAGGAAGAATATCAAGGTAGCTTAATGAATTTAACACGTACTAATCTACAGACATCTCTTCAGTTTGCTTTAGATTTATAAACTCCATCTCTTTATGATCTCAGATAAAATTGGGGAAATGCTTCTTATAAAATTTAACTGAGAAATTCTCCTAGCTAATTGGAATGCTCTTAGTCTACATAATTGCCTTTGTACTGCACCATCAATGATTAGCCTCTCTTTCTAGCATAAAGGTGGCAAGCATCGCCTTCTACTCAGAAATACAGCCTATTACCCTAAAGATTTTTTCTAGCTATATGATCTATGCCTCTACTTTCTCTACATCTAGCTCTCCATTAAATGAGGGTGGATGATTCTTTCTATATTGATTTAATAGCTGTTGATTATTTAGTTGGGCCTGTACTTGATCTTAGAGGGTGTTGGTGGATTGTCACGAATAGCTGGCCGTTCTAGGGCACTTCTCCTATCATCCTTTTATCTAGCTAGGGTATTTTGCAATTGTAATATCATTTCTTGCTGCTACTATATGATTTGTCTCTGTTGTTCTATCATGGCTTGTTTTTGATCCAAACGATCCATGATAGTTCACATAGGATCTTTTGGTTTAGTCCTAGCTAGTTTACCCCTTTTGTTGTTCACCATGATGTCTGAAAAGAACCACAACCTTAATACATCTATATAAATTCAATAGTACAAGCAATCAAATTCTAATTGTTTATTGACAATTATACTATAAGCACAACTCATTTAAACATTCCAAGACCTAAACATAGAGCTAGGTTGTTTGAACCATTGCTTTGATACCAACAAATGCCGTACCCTTATAGATTATCTAGAGATTTTATGTCATACTTCTCGTTTAACAACAATTAATGAAATTCACAGTTTCGGCATTAGAATTTATCGTTATTAAAGCCTCAAATAATCTAATTATGCACAAATAAATATTATCATCATTTTTACTCTCTAAATTGATGCTAAACAAGTTCATGATGCTTAGTGTAATACCATAAGACAATACTTAATATATATCACAATTGGCATAAAACATTTATTTTTATGAAATTAACACTTTTAGCAGCGGAAATCACTGTTATCAAAAGTCAAATTAATTCATTTTTTGTTAAATGGACCATGTGGGTTTACCAAAGCCATCTTCCATCCATAACATACTTATTCAACTAGAAACATCACACTTTGAAGTTTAAATTTTGGGTTGAAGGCATACATCTCAAAGTGAACATCACATTTGCATTTTCCATATGTTCTATATTCTGATATGAACTTTGAAAATTATAACTAATTTTAGAAAGTTTCAAATCATGCAAGTTAGGACTTTCTGGAAAGCTCAGGATGTCTTCTAACTACCAAAAAAATTTCAAATAAAAATAATATCATTTGGCCCACAAAATACTAATGGAACAATAATCGGGTCTGGGACATGTTCTATAACAAAACAGAAATTTGAAAAATTCATATCTCACTCTACAAAGATCCAAATTAAGTTCTCTTAATGGCTATGGAAAGATTATGATGAAAACTATATGTATGTAAAATTTCATGAGCATTGGACTTCATTTGGCCCTTCAAAGACACTAAAAACCAGACTCACCATATAAATAGTAATAGTGACAATTTGAAAAATTATAATAAATTCTTTAGAGCTCTAAAAATATTGATCTTTAGCTTTGTGAAAAGCTCTAGATGAGATCTATATGTTTGCAAAATTTCGTGCCAAAATTTGGTTCAGGGAAAAAATATGATAAAAAATAGTGTCAAAATGGCATCAAATAGTACCAAATGGCTTTCTAAACATATCATGACCATTTGAGTATGTCCAAAAGCTTAAACATAGCATAGAGAAGCATCCTAATAGGTCCAAATCACCATGCTCGAATTCACTATCCTACTTGCATATATACACATAGACATCATGGCTCAAGGATGTCAAAATTATACATTCTTATACATGTGGTTCCAAATTTGATTTATACAACATATTTACATGCTTTTACATATACTCAAGGATTACATATCACATATAACTTGTACATCTATATTTTGATATTGATTTACATAAAAAACTATCCTATTGTCAAAGTATTATAAATTATGCTTCTTGGCTCCCATTCTTTTCTCCTTGGGCTTCACCTAGACAAGATTATATGGAAAGTGGGGGAGAGTGAGATTCAAAGAATCTCAATAGCTCTTCCACCCTTTCAAGTAAGCATATATGGCATATAATTATGTCAAAAAATACAAGTATGCACCAAACACTCTCAAGAACCATTCAAATCATGTGTTCAAGATCACATAAGTATGTTAAGATCAAAATCAAACTCTAGGGACTTTTGGCTTAGCTTCACACACTTTCTTGAGACTTTTGACTTAGCCTCACTTATTATTGAAACTTTTAGCCTTGTCTTGCCCATTCTTAAGGACTTTTGGCTTCTTTTCATCCATTCTAAGAGACTTTTAGCACAACCTCACTCATAAAGAGCAATCTCACAATTCAAAAGCAATTCAAGAAGTATAATTGTACCATAGCATCAAATCAATAACTATAGCTATGTTACATAATTCAAACATACAAACAAGCATTTAGTGACAATCAAACAACTAAGAAATACGTATAAGAAAGGATGGAGAGCTACCTTGGTCCAAGAAAACCCAATTTCTTCCTTGATTCTCTAGCTCCTTAGTTTAGCCTTATACATACACTTAGAGGAGGCTTGGTTTGCTTAGCCTAGACACATCCAAACACATCATTAGAACTATCTCTTGCTTCACATAAGGCTTATACAAGCTACTTTTAGCTTATGGCATGAATATGGTTTCATACAAGGGCATAATGAAGCAACTTATATAATCCATGATATTAACTCCAATTTCTCACTCAATCTAAGTCATATGACTTTATTTAAATTCATTAGAGTCATCACAAACTCAATTCAAGAAGCTAAACATTAAGTTGTTTCTTTATGCCAAAAAGGAACCTAAACTTTCAACTTTCAAAATATGATTTCTAAATTCAAATCAATGGTTCTTTTGGAATTTATGATTCATTTCTAGACCACTTCTATCATTGGAATTAAGAAAAACTCTCCCTAGGTACAAGAACCACTTCTTGGCTGAGACCATACTTAAGATAGGAACCCATGGAGTTTTGTTGATTTCCTAGGGAATTTGCCACTTGTGAAGCTTTCAGGATGTCTTGAGAACTCAAACATGCTCTTACATAAACTAAATCATCACTAAAAAGTTTCATAAATCCTTAGGCGCAATCAAAACCCTAATTTTCATAACTTGTTATCTATAGGTTCTTTTTGAGTTATATTGCTTCTATATGATTCCTTAGGCTTCAAAGCCCCAATTTCTATCAAGTTTAGATCAAAATCAAACCCCTTACATGGTGCTTTTAAACAAGCTCATATACATCTTGGCAACTCACAAACACCAGCCACAACCCACAATGAGAGCCTAAACCTTTGCTCTGATACCAATAAATGTAACACCATTATTCCTAGCTCATACCCATCATCCCTTAGATGCTCATATGAGATATAGGGAGAATAAAGTGAGATCTTCCTCATTGGATTCATACACTTTCTTAACGTTGCGACATGGTTAAAAATTCATTTCAGGGTCACATGGACCGTGTGAGCTCATTCTTTGCATCCTCATATTTAATTGCACCATTACAACTCATTTAAATCCCAACAACATGCTTTAAACCCATGGAAACCAAAAAGAGATATAAGACATGTATATTCATTTTCGGCAAGACTTGGCCTCATTTCTGGGCAAAATTTGGAAAATCACAACTAAATATAAAAAAATTAAAAACATGTAATCTCGGTCATTTTGGAAATCTTGGGATGTCTAATTCATGTTAAAAATATGTACAAGTCATAACATCCTACAAACAGGACGTTTGACATGCAAATTGGTCTGGAGGTCAGACTAGTCCTGATACTGTCACAGTTTACTAATATGAATTTCAAAAATGTCCAACTAATTCCACAAAAATTCAATGCATACAAATGATATCAATATGGAAATATGTGGATGTTAACTAGAGAGAAAAAATATCTCTAGGTCAGTTAATCAAGCCAAACTCTCAGAAATTGATGGAACAATACCTCTAGTTAGGCAAGATGACTGATACTGGGCAGAAGTTTCAAAAATGCATATCTTCCTCTCTAGACCTCCAAATGAGGTAATTATAGTTGCTATAAGTCACTGTGACTGTATAGTTTCTACCTATAAAATTTCGTAACTATTGGACCACGTTTGCCCCTCGGATGACACCATTTCACAACTGACCAAATGAACAGTGCTTATGCAAATCTGAAATTCTGATACCAACTTTGAAAAATCATAGAAAATTCCACAGACCTCCAAATGACCTGATCTTTAGCTTTCCGAAAAGTTCTAGATAAGATCTAGTCACATGCTAAATTTTAAGGCAAGAAGAGGTCATTTGGTTAGACTTGGATATCATGGGGCAAAATGACCAGTTTTTATGTTACAAGAGGGCTATTAGGGTTCAACTTTGCTTCTCCTACCTCTAAGGTTCTATGAGCACATGGGAAAGCATCCATATAGGCTATCAAACATGGTTCAAATGTCTAACAACCCATATTTGCAAAACTCACTCTCCCACACCAACACATACACCATGTACATAATGCCAAGATCTTACTATTCATATTGAAACTTGCTACATCATGCACTATAGTTTTAATTCTCATACATATACAATGAGTACATCTATTTACAAGTATTCATAAGTGCCTACAACATGTACATCATTAGATTACATCCCTTAGCAATATAACGGTGACAAAATGGCTATTTTATAATTTCTTTACTGAATTCCCTAGCTTCAAGCTTGGTGGCTCCTATGTCTTTGTTCACTTGGTCCACTTAGCATGTTAGGATAGTGGAGAGGAGAAGTGAGATTCAAAGAATCTCAATAGCTTATCTCTCATTCAATCATACATAATATATGCCAAGCAAGCTTTTCAAATGCATGTGTGAAAAAGTGAAAATCATGGATACTTTAAAAACAACCTTGGCATATGAATCAATCATACAAGACATTCAAGAGTTTACCAAGTGTTTGGATTAGCCTCACACTTCTCCTTATGGATTTTAGACTTGCCTCACCCACTCAATCATACTCTTAGGAGTCCACATTACTTTTGGGAGACTCTTTGCTTTGTCTCAATCAAGCTCGAGGGTTCTTGGCTCATCTTCACCCAAGAGAAGAGTTCTTGGCCTTTCCACACTCAAGCAAACTCATATAAACATCATAGATTCATTTAACATATAACATAGCATCAAGGTTCATGACATGTAAAGGCATGGTAGCATACTTTTTATAACTTGAAAATACACATACACACATTCTAAAACAAGCTAAACACACATTCATGCATGAGAAAAGATGGAGAGAGATACCTTATAGGCTAACACAAGCCTTCCCTTTCAATTTGTCTTCTCCCTTCTTGATTTCACCATCACCATTAGATGGGAGTGCTTCTCTTGAGCCTAGTCACACAAGAGCATGGGATTACTTTCTCATAACTCAACACTTATTCACAAAGCTAAGGATTTCTTTCTGGCAAACCCTACCAAGCATATAAGAATCTAGGGGTTCTTTCTCTCTCTCTAGAAGTTCACTAACTATTCTTCTCTTTTCTTTACATTTCTCAACTCATTACACTTTCTTTTAAGGGTTTCTTGCTCCCTCTAGGTCAGAACAAAACTTTCTTACTCATCAACCCATGGAAAGAGAGCTTAGAAGGAGAAGAATAAAATCAAGAAGAAGGAGCATGAAGAGTTTTAAAGGTTCTTACCTTTCTTCTTTAACTTCCCTTCCTTCTCTCTTAGTTTCTCCTATTTTCCCTCTCTCTCTCTCAAGCTTTTTTCTGTGCTTGGATGAAGCTCAAGTCGGTTTAAGGAGAAAGGAAGAGTTTGGATGCTTTAAAAAGTCAAATTCTTTTTTTCCATATTTTTCCGGACTAACCCTCGCTATAACGAGGCATAACCCTCGCTACGGCAAGCACTTATCAGTCCCAAACCCCTGCCTTCGCTACGGCGTGCACTACGGTGAGCAGCTCCCTAGTTTTTGTATGGGATGCCCGCACTTGCTATAGCTAGAAGTATTCTCACTATAGCTACAAGACATTCTCGCTATAGTTAGACCATTTCTCACTATAGCGAATAGGTACATTCGTTATAGTTAGGCCATTTCTCGCTATAGCTAGCAGACTTAGAAAATTTTTAGCCCTCCGAAAATTTTTCAGCTTTTTTTTTCTGGTTGTTACATTCCCTCTACTGAACTAGCCACAAAACACTACCATTTAAGACACCAAAACCATGAAAAGAGAGAGGAGAAAGAGGAAAAGAACATTAATGAAATGAAGAACATGAAAAGTAAGCAAAGTCTTACACTTTTCAAGCTTGGTTTCCTTCTCTTTTGTTCCTTCTTTGGTGCGCCACTTCCAACAGGTCTTGGTTCTATTTTTGACTAGAGGAAAGTCAGTTAGGGTGAGTGGAAGAAGGTGGGTTGTGATTTATAAGAAGGGAGGGGCTATTTTATAATATTTTCAAAATTTCAACTATGTCATTAAAATTTGCTTTCTCTATTTGAACTTATTTCAAATCTTTTTTGAGAACCATCTTTTTTTTATCATAAAATTTAGGTCCTTTAATTTATAAAATACCTTTGGTTTCACCCAATTGGATTTAAAACCTTACTAAATCATTTGATTAAATTTTTGGTCAATTAATACTCTAAAATGGAAACCGAAGGGGTTTTGACCATTCTAGGGGTTCCTATAATTTTTAAGGCCTCTAAGAATCTTAGGAAACTCAATTTTTTCATTTAAAGATTCCTCTTTTAAGTTTTCTAAAAGTTGCCTAAAAATACAAAATACCATTGGCCTCTATAGCTCTCCGTTTGGCCATTTTGGCTCTGATTTCGAGCTAACCTTATGTTCTAATTCACATTTTAAGATGTTCTAATTAACATCCTATTCCCATTTAAACTTAATTTGCCTTACTTTAGGGTATCCCCATATCAGTTTGTTAGGTTCAGTTTAGTTTCTGAATTACCGGCTATTACATTTAGGATATCATAACAGGAAGTATAAATTTCATGGATTGCTTCACATGTACAATTTCATCACTTTAACACATATTAAGGGCCAAACTTTGAAAAATTATAACTTGATTTACACAACTATGATTTACATAAACTCAATGGCTACAGAAAACTTATAATAGGAACTATCTACCATACAAATTTTAGGTCAAAACATGTTTATTTGGTCCCTCAAAAACCCTTAAAACAAAATCTTCAACACCATATATTTCTTAGCTCATTTCATGCTATTCTCATGCCTAAAGCCATGCCACTCACATAAGAGGCAAGAAAAATGGTATTAAATAATGTATTTCTTCGCGTTGCATTGCGTATAAAATTTTTATTTAGTGTCCCGTGGACCATGTAATCTCATGTATCACAATCTCATCTTTATTTACATAAATACAACTCATTTTCATCACCAAAATTGGCCTAGAGCTCGTGTATGGCAATGGGATATATAAAATTTATATATACATTTTCGGCCAAAATTTTCTCACTTCTATCACAAAATTTGGAAACTCAACTAATTCTAGAAAAATCAACATTATGCATTTTTTGCCATTCTGGAAAGCTACACATGTTTACTTTTTGTTAAAAATATTTCTAGACCATTAAACACAACACAAAAGGCTTTTGACATCCAAAAAAGGTGTAGAGGTCTGGCTGGCTACTAGTACTGTCATAACTTTCTGTTACAAACTTCAAAAATATCCAATTAATTTCAAAAAAATCCAATCTATGTAAATGATACTAATCTAGAAAGCTACAGATGTTAGCTAGAAGGAAAAAATAAATCCAAACAAGTTCAGACATACGCTGACCTCAAAACTCAATCAAATAATATCTGAGGTCAGTTTGAGTGCCTGATACTGGGTAGAATCTTTAAAAATTTATATCTCCCTCTCTAGACATCTAAATGAGGTGCTTCTAGTTGGTACAAGTCATTAGAAATCTTTAGTTTCTCCTTATAAAATTTTATGGCAATTGGACATCATTTGAGTCCTGAGTGATAGAAATTAGTTTTGGACCAGTATGAATAGTAATATGACCAAAATCAGAATTTTTCTCAACTTTGAAAATTCATCAAATATTCCATAGGCCTTCAAAAATTCTATTCTTTAGCTTCTCAAAAACTCTCAACAAGGTCTAATTGCATGCCAAATCTGATATCAAGATGAGCTCATTTGGATAAAAAGTGGTATAGGTTTCCAATATGATCAATTTTGCCCATATTAGATACCAAGTGTGCCCAAATGGTCTTTCTTGGTGTCTGGCACTTCTTGGGCAAGTTTAAAGCATGAATATGACTTATATGAACTGTCCAAGTGGTCCCAAACTTCATGTATCTTATTTTGGCCATTCAACTTCCATATATGCACTAATACATCAAACCATTTAAGAGCCAAACTTGCCATTACATGACCAAAATGCATATTTCCATACATATAACCTTAAATCTCATTTATACATGATACATGCACATAAGTTCATAAGTCATATACTACCATATATTACAACATTTGCCACCTTGATGGCCTTAGAGAAGCAATTTTCATGCATTTTAATGTCATGCTCTCATCTCTCAAGTGGTTGGCTTCCATCTCCTTACTCTCTTGATTCACCTAGCATGTTACAACATTGGAAAGGCAGGGATGAGATTCAAAGAATCTCAATAGCTCGTCCCCCATTTCAACCATACATAAAGTATGCAAAACTATATCTTACAAATGCGTGCATGGCATATCAACATGTGTAAACATTCAAGAAGTATTTTCAACATTTGAGCAAGTTATACATAGCATACAAAGGCTTGTCCAGTAAGTGGATTAGCCTCACCCATTCTTTAAGAGGTTTTTAGACTTAACCTTACTCTTGGAAGTCAACCTCACTTTTAGGAGATTCTTTATTTTGTCTCAACCAATTCTAAGGGTTTTTGGCTCATCCTTACTATGGCTAAGGGTTCTTGGTTTCACCATACTCAAGCAAACCAAACAAACATAACAAACATCATTTGAAAACATGAAGCATCATCATGGTACCATGGCATATGAAATCATACTAACATACTTTTCATGGCTTAAAACACACACATACATTTAAAGACAATCTAAGCATACATTCATGCATGAGGGAAGGAGGAGTGAGCTACCTTGGAAGTAAGCACACTCTTTTTCTCTTGAATTTCCTCTTCCTTCTTTGGTCTCACACATACAAAGGTGTGGGAATGATTTCTTTTAACCTAGACACAATTTATGGAAGTCCATTAAGTTCATGGAATTAATTCTAAGGCCACACAACTTGCTTAGACTCTAACTTAACTTATAAACCCCTTTATGGTTCCAAAAATGCACCTAATGAAGCAACACCCATCAAATAAATTTTAGGCTCCATTCTTTCCTTTTAAATATGATTCTTGACTCCTTTTAAGCCTTTTGGAGTCATCACATAATTAAAATAAAGAATCTAACTACATGTTGCTTCTTTAGGTCATATAGAACATATAAGGCTAACTCACTTTCTATAGTTTCTAAATTTTTTTCAAGGCCTCCACTCATCTTTACTCATCATATATGACTCAAAAGTAGGCTTGGAACAAATTAAAACTATCCCTAGGTACACAAACCCATCTAGGCTGAGGCTATACTTGATTTTGGCTTCCATGGAGTTTGCTTTATTTTCTTAAGGGAAAGTGTACATGGGGGCACTTCTAGAGATCTTAGGAGCTCATTCAAATACTTATATAAGTCTAGAAATCATTGTATAAAATCATATTTTGTGAGGAACACTTAAAATCCTAGAATTTACATCTTGAATTTTCATGGTTATTTGTTAATTCTCTTTGTATATTCTTAATCTCCACACCCTTTTTCCTAAGAATCACCCTTGGTTTTGCCTTAAAACCAAGCCCTCCTAGGACTTCTTGAATGGGACAAAACATAAGAAGAAGGGGAGCAAGGTGTCACGGGATCATTACTCTCTCTCCAAAAGCTAGCTGATGTGGGAAGGACCTCCCCGCTTTATACACCCAGAGGTGGGCCCTCACAGTGGGCCACCCATGACAAGGGTGTCACGGATTGGTCAGGGGAGCTGTTACGCCCCACATCGAATGGACGAAGGGAGGGTCTTGGGCATATAAGTGGGTGCGTTGCACACCTCAACAGCTAGCTTTTGGGGAGAGGGTAATAGTCCCGTGACAAAGGGGTAAGAACCATGGAAGAAGAAATTATCTTGTTTTTCCTTATTTTCTCACTTGAATCTTGTCTTCTTTAGGCTCCTCTCTTTAAATTCAAATTTTTTCCTTAATTTCTCCCTTAAAATAAATTTATAAACTTCATTATAATCATAGGAAACAAAGGAGAATGGAGGAGAAGAGGTTTAGAAGGAAAAAAGTATGAAAGACTACCAAAATTCCTTATCTTTAAGCCTTGATTTCTCTTCCTCTTCTTCTTCCCTTGGTGCACCACCCTCTTAGGGTTTCTTCTCTAGTTTGGGGCATAAAAATATGAGGCTAAGTGAATGGGAGTGTGGGGCGCCCTATATATATGGGTGGAGGAGAATGACTTTTTCAAAAATTCTCATTTTACTCTTCATTTTTGGCATTTTGGTTTCCACTTTGTTTTAGCTCCTTTTTTAGAACCATATTTTCTATTATAAAATTTAGGTTCCGAATTTAGTGAATTGCCCTTGGAATCACTCAAATCAGAGTTAAAACCTTCCCAAACGAATTTGTCAAAGTTCAGGTACATGGACATTGAAAAATGTCCACTGGAGGGGCTTTAGCTATCCCGGGCCTTCCTATGGTTTTCAGGGCCTCTGAGAACCTTGGGGAATTCAAAACTTTCATTTAAAAAGCCCTTCTGTGAGAATTTTAAAATTTGCTCAAAATTACTAAAATACCATTATGTTTGTAAGTTTTTCATAAAAAATTATTTTTTCATTATAACTTCATTTTTCTTTTTGTCTGAGCCTAAGATTCTCATTTTTAGGAGTCTAAAATGCTACCCAATTTTTTTGGGACCTTAACTAAGTCATTTTGAGGGACTTTTTGTATCCGGTGAATTTTGTACGTTTATGGATAAACTATACGTTACATTTCTCACGTTTTTTCTCGTTTTTGAAGAATCAGATATTATAGAATCTGACCATATGAATAGTAAATCAATATTTTTTTGCATTTTTTAGTCAACTTCATAAATTCATAAAATATTATATAGGGCTTCAAAAATTGTGTTCTTTGACTCTATGAAAAGCTCTCAATGTGCTCTAAATATTTGCCAAATTTTAGTCCAAAATTCATCCATTTGGTCTATCAATGGTTTATGGACTTTTATGACTCAAAGAATGAGAATTTTGGTTTAAAATGGTTGTAAATGAGCCATATTATGTCATGTCTCCATTTGGCATGTTTTAAATGATAAATATATCATACGTAGCTGATTCAATATGTCTTAAATGCCATACAACTCAAAATGACCTTTCTACTTGCCATTATATACAAATATTTTCAAGAACTCAAGGGATCAAATTATATAATATTGGATATTACTATCCATAAATGGTTTGTATATCACATTCTCATACTTTTAAATGTGTTGAAATGATCATATATCAAAATATCCAATTGCAACATCATACATGCAATAGTAGGTTGAAAAACTTAATCTATTGTCAAAGTAACTCTTCTTATATCTTTGGATCATCATTCTTGCTTTCTTGAGAGCTAACTAGCCAAGGTTAGTGGATATAGGAGAAAAATGTGATTCCAAGAATTCTAATGGCTAATCCAACATTTAACCATACATATACGGTTCACTCAAATTCAAGGATGCAAGCATGCATGTCATATAGCTATATATCATTCAAATTTATGCATTGGGGATCCTATGACTCTATCAAGAGTAATATCATGCTCTAGGGACTTTTAGTCTAGTATCACCTACCTATTAGGGATTTTTAGTTTAGCCTTACCATCTTTTAAAGACTTTTGACTTAGTTTCACTCATAATTGAGACTTTTGGTCTAGTTTTACCCATATTTAGGGACTTTTGGGCTCACCTCACACATTTTAAAGGACTTTTGGCACAACCTCATCCATTCAAGAGCTAAACCAATTCCAAATGCAATGAAATGCCATGCAATTGCATATAATCATCAAATAATCAATATTAAACATAATTTCCATGCAATATATATTTAATCCAAGACACTCAAGCAGTCAAGCATACATATACAAAAATGAAGAAAAATGTACTTAATTCAGGCATTCTAATTAGTTCTCTTTTGTTTCTTTCCTGTCTTCCAAGGCTCTACACCTATACTTGAATGAACTCTCACTTGCTTGGCCTAAACACATCAAATGAGTCACAAAATTAACAATGGAACCATGCTTGTACTCATTTAAGCCTTACACGTATAAGTTAGCGTTCTAAGTGCATATGTGGTTTATTTGAATACCTAATCAAGCAACTTACACAATTCCATTTCTTGGCTCTAAAACCTCACTTAACATGAGTTATATAACTCTATTAGAACTCATTAAAGCCATCATAAATTTAATTTAAGGAGCCTAGCATCAAGTTAATTCTTTAAGTATAATTGAATCCTAAATTTTTACTTTTTAAAATAAGGCTACTAAATTCAAACCAATGGTTCCTTTAGTATTTATAATTCATATTTAGACCATTTATAACCTTAGGATCATTGAAAAGTCTTTCTAGGCACCCTATTTAGCTCATGGCCAAAACATGCATCAAGGAAGGTCTTCATGGAGATTTGTTTCACTCTTAAGGAAATTGACACATATGGAGGTTTCTTAGCTTCTTCTTAGTTTAATTATGATTTCACATGGCTTAAAATACCCTTCTAAGGTTTCAATCTTCCTAAGATGCAATCAAAACCCTGATCACCATATCTTGCGACTTATTCCTTCTTAATTGTTTCTTTTTGATTCCATTTTAATCTTCATACTCCTAGACCTCTAAAACTATCATGTTTAGATTAGAATTAATCTTCCCTTAGAACCTCCCTATGTTGGTCGAACATGAGAAGATAAGAAGGAACAAAGAAAAGCAAGCCTTATGTATGGTATCATACCTTGTTTCACTCCTTATCAAATGGAGATTCTTAAGTGAATTTGGTTGCTTCAAACTCCCTTTTTTCTCTAGGAGTTCAGTCACCAAAGTGCTTCTTTTAAGAAGCTAAAACTATCAAAAGAAAGAGTTTAAAAAGGAGAAGAGAATTTTTAACTAGCTTAAGATAAAAAATGGACATTTGCTTACCTTTCTTGGCCTTTCTTTCTTCCTTTTCTCCTTCCTTCTTCTCATGCCTAAGGTTCTATTTTGGAGTAGAGATAAGTTAGTTACGAGGGGCTGAGGGTGGCATGACTCATATATAAAAGGAAAAGGGAAGTTTTAAAATAATTTACAAAATTTTTGTTATGTCCCTAAACTTTAATCTCTTCTTTTGAACACATTTTAATTTCTTTTTGAGAACCATATTTTCCATCATAAAATCTAGGTCTTCTAATTTATTAAAAGTAGTTTGTTTCAAATTTATAGGATTCAGAACAATATGAAATGATCTAGTCAAAGTTTAGGTTAATCGATGACTAAATCATACACTGGAAGGGTTTTTACAATTTTGATAGTTCCTATGATTTTCTAAACCTTTGCAAACATTACTGAGCTCAATTTTACCATTTAAAACTTTCTCATTTAAGTTTTCAAAAATTTACCAGAAATTACGATTTTGTCATTAGGTCTCAATTCATTCTATTTAGCCGTTTTGGCTTCAGTTCCAATCCATTTTTAGTTTTTTAACCATACTTCTTGATGCTCTAATTAGCATCCTACCTTCAATTGGCCTTAATTTGTTTTGCTTTAAGGTCTTCTTTTATCAAAATATAAGTTTTCGTTTAGCTTTTGAAAATTGGATATTACAATGTACTATCTTAAAATTTCCTTTTTCTAACTTTTTACAACTATTTTATGAGGTGGTGATCATTTTTGGGTAATCATTGGGTTAGGTCAAGCCATTGTTGGTACTTAAGCTTTTGGGCCTCATATTTAAGATATGATGTGAATCAAGAAATCAAGATATCAGCCAAGAATTATTTTACATATTTCATCCTATAGTTAGTATTCTTTTTTAAAGAAACTTTATTTAGGCATCTCCCTAGAATTATTTAGCATCTATATTCTTCATAGCTCTATGCTTGCTTGCTTATTTGAGATAAATAAAACTTGTCCTTTTTCTTTAGCTAATTGGAGTTTTCATATTTGAATACAAAAAAAAAAATTCAAGTTGACATTCTAACTTCTGAATTTTAGGTTTGATTGCACTGTCTAAATGGTTAATTGGAAGAGAATTTCATAGGTGTTTATAAGAGAGATATTTTGGATTGGCATCATAGAAAAGACCTTTGCTAGTGAAAGGTCCTTTTGTAAATTTTAAGTATGATTGCGTTGTTAATCTTTAATTCAAGACATTTTAGGCTTGATTAGGTTTTTGATGGAAAAGACTCTTGCTCATGTGATTTTTTATATCTAGGTCCATATGATATCTCTTTAGATTTCACTTGACTCTTTTATGGACAATACCCACTTGTTATATATGTTGCTATTTACACTTATCACAGATCTCCTCGAGCAATGTTTAGTTACTCAAATCAAATTTGGTGCTTTCATATAGATTTTGGATTTAGCCATGTATCTTAGTATCCTTTTTTAGGCCTTATTGATGCTACAATTCTTGTAAACCATTTGAAGGAGATTGTCCAAAGCGTTGCATTTAATTGGATTACCCATGTTATGAATGACATGTTCTTGCTAATTTGCTTTATGATTTTTTATCACTTTATTTGCAAACTCTAAGATTTCATATCTTATGATTTTCATATTTTCTTTTCTTTTTTTCTTTGCCTATCTTTTGCTAGCAGTGATGGTAGAATAATGTATTTTCATTTGGGGTAATATATGAGTATCTGCTTTTAATATCTATGCTCTAGGGTTGTAAACTAATCTGGTAGACTAAGCAGGGTATCATATTCTAATGTTGGGAAAAATATAGATGCTTGTAAACTAAGGTAATTTAGGCAAAATATAGCTGCTTGCACATTGAGGAAAGTTGAGCTAGGAAATGAGGTTCGTTTTCTTCTCTAGTTTGTGTATTCATAGTTTTGTAGCTAACAAGTGCCTATACCCACTTTTATTGTCATTCTTATGAAGCTTTTTGTAGGTGCTTAAATAGATAAATCAAAAGTCCTCTAATTAAAGAATTTGGGTTTGAAAGTGAAACTTGAATCAGAAACTAATGTAAAATTTTTTGGTATGGTCCCTATTTCTATTCTTAAACTATGAATGCTGTTATTTTGGGTGCATGGTCTAAGTTCATTAGTTGATGCTAGGATTCAATTGTTTTATATGATGCCATTTCACTTGAATATTTTTATGTAAAATTCTAAAATTGATACATGAGATTTGCGACCTTGGTGTTATCATAAGCATGGATAAAGATGATACTTATAAGGTATGGTATGATGGTATGATGCAATGTTGGTAACAAGCATTTGATATAAAACTTAGTGCCCAAATGGGCTTGTTGCTATGACTATTGAAAGTTATGACATAGAAATTAAACTTTTTGATATAAAACTCAGTGCCAAGATTAGCATAATATGACCATAACTGATAATGATATTGTAAGAAATCATTTTTTCCCTTTGAGGTTTGATGCTTAGAATGTTTGATATTTCTAAATGTCATCTTCTATTGGCATAAACGAATCCTAATAGTGTCATTAATAGTTATGGTCTTGTTATGCTAATCTTAGGCATTAAGTTTTATATCAAAGAGTCCACTCTTTATATCACAGCATTTAACAATCATAACAATTAGTCCATTTGGACTCTCTTTATCCTTGCCTATGATAATGCCAAATTAATGGCTATCAGTTTGAGGGATTGTCTTTATATATAATGGTAACAAGAAAGAAAATGGTAAAATCTTAAAAATTAAACTAGGCCCTTTGAATGGATATTTCTATAAGGTCATAGTTATACATCACCATTGTTATTGTAAAACTTTATTCTTGGCAAAATTTTGCTAGAGGTTTGTTTATGATGGTCTAATGGTTTTCTATATGTTAAGTCACAACCTAATTTATTTATTTTTTCATATATTGATTTCCATATGTTATGTTTGTATTTATTTTTGGTCATTTATATTAAGATTATAAATTTTATATTTACCAAGATTTTGAAAACTACATTGTGAATTTTCTAACTTGGTGGCTTTATTTTCCTGCAACTACTTTTTATTTGTGTGATAGCTACTATTCCTCTTCTATCCAAGGAATAAAAAGGCTAAGCTTGGCAATTATATCATGACTAGTCTTTTGTAAATGATAGTGAGATTATTTAATTTAATATGGATAACTAAATTTTTAAAAAAATAAAAATATCTAAAGTTGCCACTAAAAGTGCCTTTTAATGGTAACACTAAAAGTTACCACTAAACAGGTATTTTTAGTCATGACTTATATCACTACTAAAAGTTCCTTTTTTAGTGGCATTTTGTAAAAATCAATAGTTGTTGCCACTAAATGGTTTTAGCAATAACTTAGTGGTGATTTTTTGTTGCTGCTTGATATTGTTTTTAGTGATGATTTTTTTGTTCTCATTAAAAGCTTTTTACTATAACGGTTCCAATGATGACTAAATGCAATTGCAAAAAGTATTTAATGGTAACTTTTAGATTTTTAACAATGATTTTTGTCATTGCTAAAAGTAATCTTTTTGTAATGTAATTAGTAAATTTCCTTGAGAATTATGATGAAAGAATATTTAAAGTTATGTTTTTCTTCTATTCATAGTTTTAATATATTTTGTAATCTGCATGAGGGATTACCTTTGGGCCCATATCCTTCTACTTTAGTTTTAGATGTGCTTACTGAACATATCTAAAAGTCAGTGTCATAATGTATGCTTTTTGCAGATGATATTGTGCTAATTGAAGAGTCGAAAGAGGAAATAAATGAGAAGTTAGAGATATGGAGATTAGCTTTGAAAGCATAAAGTTAAGATTTGCCATTTGCATATGGAAATCACCTAGCCCAATTTGGCCATTTTGACATAATAAAATCTTAAATTTTAAAAATTCATAACTTGGGCTACATAATTCTGATTTACACAAATTATGTGTGTATATAAAAAACTTAGGATGTGAATTTTATACTATAAAAAATTTGAAGTAAAAATAAAATCCATAAAATTTCTTTATACCTCCAAAAATTTCCATCCTTGGCTTGTTAGAAAGATTCATAAATTCTTTAACTGCATGCCAAATTTCAGTCCCAGACTAGGTCATTTAGGATGTCAAGGATAGAGGTGTAGTTTATGACTCATTTGGATTAATGTTTGGTTCTAAAGTAGTCTAATTTGTACTCTCTCACTTTGAGCAAATTTTAATATTCCTAAACATCTATTTTATATAGTCCAATACATAAAATAAGGTTCATATTGAAATATGATCTTTCGACACCCACACTTATATATGGTCCATATAGTTTCTAATATGCAAGATCATGCACTTATAGCCATATCATACATCAAAATGGCTTATATTTATGCTCTCATGCTTATACATATATTTCCATTATTAAACTCATCATTTACATGAAAGTTCATTATACATATATAAGCTTTCTATCCATACAAGTCTATTGTATGCATTGGGCATATTTACATTACATAATACAAACTACAACATTCTCTATTGCTTAGTTCTTCTCTACTTTCTTTCTTTTACTTAGGGGACTTGAAATGATTAGTGGGAATGTATAGGTGAGATTCTAAGGAGAATCTCAATAGCAATTCTTAAGCAAATCAATGCATACAAGAATACTATGAGGAAATGTAATGCATGTGGTGCAAGTATGTAGTTCATATGTATCATGAAACTTAAATGCAACTTTTAGTATAAAATTAATTTTTCATCAAGCCATGGCATCTCAATAGGCTCAACTCTGGGCCAAGGAAGAGCTACTGTGCTCAATTCCCTACTTTGAGGAGTTAGAAGCCAAAAACATACAATACTCATAAGGAAAACCATATCAAAGCATAACTCATGAATACATCAAGCAACTATACATACAAGCATCTAAACTCATCTAAATATTTAAATGTGTGCAAGATAGGGAGATAATGTTACCTTATGACTTTAGAGACTTGAAGCTACCACTAACTCATTTGAGTATTCTCTTTTGCTTGACTTTTCTTAGCTTGACACTCACAAATAGGTGAGCTTGATCTAGCTTGGCCTACATATAGCAATTGCAAGACAAAATAAAGCATTAGGATTCACTTTAACTTACATTATCATTATAAAATCCTATTAGGATTCAATATGCCATTTTAGGTCATTTTTTGTTTTCTAAGAGGCAACTCATGGATTTTACCTTCTAGGCTCTAAACTCTTACTTGTTATGAGCCATATAATTCTAATGGAACTCATTTGGACTACCATTTGCAAGATTACACAAGATTATGGCTAACTTGCTTCTTGAGGGCCTTTAAGTGCCTTAAAAATTCATCTTTCAAAATAAAAGCTTCTAAATTAAATCCAATAGTTCTATTGGTGTTTATAATTCATTTCTATACCATTTATAACTTTAGAATCAAAGAAAACTCTCATTAGGTATTGTTTCTAGTTCATAGCTAAATCTATGCTATAGAGGAGGCTAATGGAGTTTTTGTTATTTCTCCTGGGAATTTGGCCCCTTTCTAGTTTAGATATGTTCTTACATGGCTTGAAATGTCTTTCTAGGATTCCAAAACTTCCAAGGTGCTATGTGAACCCTAGGTAGTCTAACTTGAGTTCCATAGCTTTTTAATTAATTTTAATTGCATAATCTTGTCCTACACCTTTCAAAACCCTTGTTTCTCTTAAGTTCTCATCAAGCTAAAGTCTCCTCCTCACTTTCTCTCTTTAGGCCAAATTATGGAAGGAGAAAAAGACCAAGGAAATAGCAACATCATAGCTTATATCATACCTCATTTAGAAGCTTGTAGAATGGTGATTCTTGTGGTATTATTGGTTGTTCCAAAGCTCCTCTTTTCTTCATGAGTTCAGCCACAAACTTCTTCCTTTCATGAAAACAAGACCATCATTAGAAAGAGCTTAGAGAGGAGAATAAGTTTGCTAACTACCATGGCATGAAATTTAGCATGTTTCCTTACATTATTGGCTTTTCTTTTCTCTCTCCTTCCATTTCTAGGATGCCATGGCTACTGGTTCAAAGACTTTTAAGTTAGTTTTGAAGAAGAGGATGAGGTGGCATGGCTATAATAAGAAGATATGGAGATATTTTAAACAAATTTGAAAATACAAATTACATCCCTAAACTTTGATTGCTCTGTTTGAACCCATTTTAAATCCTTTATGAGAATCATAAATTCTACATAAAAATTTAAGCTCTCTAGTATTTTAAAAATGTTTATTTTGGAATTTTTGATATTTAAAATCATCTTGAAAAGTCTAGTCAAAGTTATTACTAACTAACGTCTTAAATTGTACATTGTAAGGGTTTTAACTATTTTAAAGTCTCTTCAAAACCCTAGTGATTTTAACTTTAGATTTAAAGTTTTTTTTTAATTTTTTAAAATTTTGCTCAAAATTATGATTTTGCTACTGGTGCATCGATTTCCTTTGTTTAGCCATTTTGGCTTTGATTTCGGTCTATCACTGACTTCCTATACCTATTTCTTGATATTCTAATTAATATTCTATCTTTAATTGGCTTTAATTTATTTTATTATAAGACCCTCTTTTGCTATCTTGTCAAATTCTAGTTCAGTTTAAGCTAAATGTTACAAGACTTGCAATGTTGTATAGGAATAATCATTAGGCAATAAAAAGCCAATATGAGAATAACCTCAATGTTACATAAATGGGAATGCTACATTGGATGAATGGACATATCGACAAGATAGAATTAAAAATGAATGCATTAGAAAAAAAAGTTAAGGTCATATCTATTATAAAAACAATTTTAGAATAACGTTTTAGATGATTTGGGCATGTGTGATGAAGATCATTTGAAGCCCTAGTAAGATCAGTAGATCAGATAGAGAGTAGTTTAATAGTTAAAGGTAGAAAGAGACTAAGAAAAAATTATAGACAAAACCATTGAAAAATATTTAGACTTAAATGGTTTGTCTAAAAGATAATTCATGATAGAACTTTATGGCATTATTTGATCAATGTAACCAACCTCATATAGTGGGAAAAAGATTCTTGTTATTGTTGTTGTTTTCATATATCTTGTGTATGAGTGCAACATCTCTTATAATGTATTTTGTTTCTTTTAATAAAAAATATGGATATTCCTTATTCTTTAGTTGGACATAAGATCCATATTGAATATATATATGTTTTGTAGATAATGCTACAATATATCATACTTAAAGGTATTTTTTTCTCATTTGACAAAAATTGATATCAATGTGTAACACCATAAAATTTCTAGCCTTACCTTTTCACTAGTGGGCTTTATACATGTTGCATTAAGAAAATTGATAAAAACAATGCAAATAAATGCGTTGCGTAGGGTTTTAAAATCTTTTCTTTTATACTCCGTGGACCTTGTGAATTTTGAAACATCATACCTTACTCATAATTCATCTATACAAGTCATAAACATCATAAAATATCTTATACAATTCGGATTTGGAACCCCACACATCAGAAAATGTATGTTTAATTTCGGATCCAGATTTTAGTTTTTTGGGACAAAGTTTGACAATTCATAATTAAATCTAAAAAAATAGAAATCCAACAAATCATAACTTTTTGAAAAGCCCTAAATGTTGATTTATGCTAAAAACACTTCTAGGCCATGAAATCATCATTTGGACTATGATTGACAATAGAAAAGCATTGCAAGTTTGGTTGTCCTGGAGTTCTAATACAACTTACTTATATGGATTTCAAAAATTTATAACTAATTACAAAAAAATCCAAATCAAGTAACATATACCAATCTAGAAAGTCACAAATGTCTATTTTAAGGGAAAAATAGCTCTAGATCCAGAAAATGACATTAAGCTAACGAAAATTGTTGGAACAGTGCTCAAGGTCCTACTGCACTATTGACAGTAAATTCCAACTTGAAAAATGCATATCTCTCTCTACACATCTCCAAATGAGGTGCTTCTAATGGATAAAGGTCACTGTGAATGTCTAGTTTCTCCATATAAAATTTTAGAACCATTGGATCTTATTTGTCCCTCAGATGACATAAAAACAATTTTGACCAAATGAATAGTAACTCATTCCAACATGCAAAACTTGTTGAGTTTTGAAAAATCATAATAAATTCTATAGAACTTCAAATAATGCGATTCTTGAACCAAAAAAAAAATATCTATATGAGATCTATATGTGTGTAAAATCTTAGCTTCAAAATCTTTCATTGGCCACTTTGTGACATAAGGTTGTAAAATGACACTTTTAAGTCTTCATATGTGTCATTTGGGTACCAAATGCTCTTCTAATATCATCATGACCTTTTGAGCACGTGGAAATGCATAAAAACAACCCTCAAAACATGCTCAAAGGGTCCAAATACTCATACATCACAAATTCACTCTCCCACTTACCCTCATACAAGAGATCTTACATGCATATCTTTGCATTTCAATGTCAAAAACATCCATTCTCATTCATATGCTTTCAATTTCTATACATATATCATACATTCATATAGTCATACATGTTCAAAGGGCTATACGTGATATACATTATAGCATTACATCACTTGACATCCACATGGCTATAATACTAGCATTTTACAACTTCTTTGCCAACCTCCATATCTTTAAGTGTGGTGGTTCCCAAATTTCTTGCTATATTGATCCACCTAGACATGTTAAGTAATGGGGAGAGAGTGAGATTCAAAGAATCTCGATAGCCCTATACACTTTCAATAATACATGATGGATGTAATTTCATGCAAAGGAATGCCATGCATGGTCTATGAGCTACATATGCATATAAAAAACATGGTCTCCATTTCATAAGTCTTAAATATATCAAAGTAGACTCTCAAGACCTTGGTTAACCTCACCCACTTCTATCGGGACTTTTAAACTTATCTCACCAATTTCTTTTGGGACTTTTGGCTAAGCCTCACTCCTCTTGAGACTTTTGGCTTGTCTCACCCATATTAAGGGGTTTTTAGCTCATCCTCACCCTTATTAAGAGACTTTTGGCATTACCAAGTCTATTCAAGTTTTATACACATATAAAAGCAATTCAAGACACATAAGTGGCATCACATATATCTTTACTAGCTAAACATGCTTTTCATAGTTCAACACACATACAAGCATTCAAAGCAAGAAAACATCTACACACATACATGAGACAAAGGTTAAAGAGCTACCTTGTAATGAATCACAATATTTTTCTTTCAGAATTCCTTTCCTTTCTTGGTTACATTCTTGCAAGGAGGTGGGACTTGTTTCTCTTAGCCTATAAACACAAATGGAGCATAACTAAGTCATTGAAATAAAACTTAGCTCCTTACAATTCAAGACTAGGCTACTTGCCTTAAAGACCTCATTTTGGTTCTATAATGCACACAATGAGGCAACACATAGAGTTGCTTGCTTTTTCCCTTGAGGGAATGGCTCTTTACAATATTCTTAGAGGTCTAATGGATTCATACAAGCTCATTGATAAGCTAGAATATCTCTAGGAAAATTAGACTTAAGTATTTATCTTAAAACCCCAAGATTCTCAATCTTGAATTTCATTGCTTTCCATTTGATTCCAATGGATTGTTCTTAATTCTCACACTTTTAAGCACTTGTTTTGTAATACCATATATTTCTAACTTGCTTTCTATCATTTATAAGTCTCATATCATGAATTGCACAAAGGGAATAGAAAAAATGGCATAAAATAATGCCTTATTTAACATTGCATCGCGTATGAAAATTCTATTCAGCGTCACACAGACCATATGAGCTCATACATCACATTCTCATATTTAATTATATGAATACAACTCATTTGTATCACCAAAATTGGCCTACAACTCGTAGAAATCAAAAGGGAGCATCAAACTCACACTTATATTTTCGGCCAACATTTTGTCAATTCTGTCACCAACTTTGGAAATTCATAATTAATTCCAGAAAAATCAAAATCAAGCATACTATGGCATTCTAGAAAGCTACAGATGTCTACTTTATGCTAAAAATATGTTTAGCCATGAAACATAACAAAGAATACATTTGATGTGTAAAAAGGTGAAAAGGTTCAGACAGCTATTGGTACTAATGGAAGTGTCTGCTATAAACTTCAAAAATATCCAATTAATTCCACAAAAATCCAATCTATGCAAATGATAGCAATTTAGAAAGCTATGGATGTTAGCTTTATGGTAAAAATAGATTCAAACCAAAACAAATATGTTTAACTATTGGAATTCAATAGAACAGTGACTCAGGTCATGCTGCACTACTGTTGCTATTCTAGAAATTCAAAAATTCATATCTCTTAGCTCAAACCTCCAAATGAGGTGCTTCTAGTTGTTACAAGTCACTGTGAATGTCTAGTTTCTGTCTAAAAAATTTCATAGCCATTGGACTACCAGAAATTCAAAAATTCGTATCTCTTAACTTAGACCTCCAAATGAGGTGCTTCTAGTTGTTACAAGTCACTGTAAATGTCTAATTTCTGCCTATAAAATTTCATAGCCATTGGACCACGTTTGCCCCTCAGATGACACAATTACACAACTGACTAAATGAACAGTACTGGTACAAATCTGAATTTCTGATACCAACTTTGAAAAATCATAGAAAAATCCATAGACCTCCAAATGACTTGGTCTTTAGCTTCTCAAAAATCTCTAGGCAAGATCTAATTGCATGCAAAATTTCAAGTCAAGAAGAGGTTATTTGGTTAGACCTTTTCATAGCTCAAGATTATGGCATTTTTGGTCCCAACAAGAGGCAAATTTGGTCCAAATGAGCTCTACATTGCTCCACACACATTTGAGTGACTTAGAAAGTATAAATATAGCATAAATAAGTCTCTCATAAAGTCTGAAGCATCATACTACTTAATTTCATCATGCCACTCCCATAAACATACATATACAAGTGAGCTCCCAAGAGGTTAAATTGTACATTTCTATTCATTTAATTCTATTCTTGATACATATACTATCTTCACATAGTTTTGCACTTGTTCAAAGTGTCATGGCTGAAAAATAACATATACATATAGACTTTGACATTTTAGACATCCTCGTACATCAAAAGTAGGAAGGTTTGCCAAGAAATGGAGATTTAAACTCCTTGGCTTCCATCCTTTGGATCTTGAACTCCACCTAGATCATATAAGATGAGAGAAAGGATGGGGTGAGATTCATTGAATCTCAATAGCTCATACACCTATTCAAGTACATTTTCAAGGCATATAACATGTCAAAGGTACAAGTATACAATCTATCAATCTATGAAGCATTCAACTTTCACATTTTTATGTCACAAACTCATGTCAAGTATAAGAATGAGCTCTAGTTACTTTTAGTTTAGCCTCACCCCATTTCTAGGACTTTTGAATTGCCTCACTCTTGGTTTTAGGAACTTTTGACTTAGCCTCACCCATCTAAGGGACTCTTGGTTTTGTCTCACCCATGCCATTAGACTTTTGGCATCTTCTCATCCGCATTAAAGGACTTTTGGCACTGTCTCACCCTTATGAGCTATTTCCACAATATAAAGACATTCAAGAAAGCATATTGGTACCAAAATAGCAACATAGCATCAAGTGGCATATCTCAAACATATAAATATATACATAAGCACACAATGACACATATGCAACAAGAAAAGGTGGAGAGCTACCTTGGTGTAATTTCAAGCTTTACTTTGTTTGTTCTTTCTCCTTTTCAGTTTCATAAACACAATGAGGTGGGGTTGGATTTGGAACAAGTTATGATATCCAACTCACTCTTAAGAACACACTTTGTGCTATTTGTCACAATATAGTTCCATTAATAACCTAATGAAGCAACCACCACAAGTGAAATTCTTGGTTCCATTCTCTTGCCATATTTAAGCCTCTTGACCTCATTTAAGGTCCTTGAAGCCATTACACACTCACTTTCACCCACCTAGGTCCATGTTGCTTCATAAGGTTACATTATGGAAGCCATTGTCTCATCTCCCAACCTAAGGCTTTTAATTTTTTTCCAAGGGTTTATCCTATCTTATTTTATCATATAAGGTCCCAAATTAAGTTTGGAACCATTTAAAACATCCCCTAACTATCTTTATGGGTCTTGGCCAAAATATGCTTCCATTAAGGACCCATGGAGTTTGGAATTTTTTCTTAATGGATGGGGCACTTGGGAGGCTCGTTAGGAGTCTTAGAAACTCAAACAAATACTTACATATAATGGGAAATTCTTGAATTGATCTAGATTTTAGATTGTGTTCAAGAATCCTACACTTTTCTAACTTGAACTTTACTAGCTTTTCATGCATTCTTTAGTGTCTTCCATCTTCTCATGGCCTAGTTTAATGAATTCTTATGGATTATAAAACAGAAACTCTTCCCTCTTCATGGTTCTATTTTAGGTGTCCCACCATAGAAGAGGAGAAGGAGAAAAAGAAGCAACAAAGGGGGAGAAACTACCTTGCAATCAAGCTTCCTTCAAGAGTCCTTCCTCTTCCCTCTTCCTTCTCCTTAAATTTCAAATTTCTCTCCTTTAATATGACCCCAAACCAGCACCAAAAATTTCATTAAAACTATGGAAAGATAAAGCAAGAAGAGGAGAATGAAGTTTCAAGAGGAAGAAGTAGCAAAATCCTATACTTTCTCACCTTTTGCCTTGCTTTCTTCCTCCACAAATCTCTCTCTTTTGTGCACCTAAGGAGCTATGAGTTTTCTCTGAAAATGAGCAGAAGAAAGTCAATTTAGGGAGGGAGAGGATGAATGTGGACTTTAAAATGGCATTTAGAAGCTTCCTTTGCAAATTATTTCCATTTTTGCCCTTTCATAATGGTATTTCTAGTTTGGCTTTGTTTTAACTCCTTTTTTAGAACTGTCTTTTTCATCATAAAATTTAGGTTCTCAATTTAATACAATGCCTTTGGAATCACTTAAATCAGAGCTAAAATTTTTCCAAATGAACCAGTCAAAGTTTGGGTCAACCAGCATCGAAAAAAGTACACCGGAGGGGTTTTACCAGTCCTAAGGCTTCCCATGGTTTTTGGGGGCTCTGAGAACCTTGGGCAACTCAAAATTTTCATTTAAAAAGCCCTCCTAGGTGTTTTTCCAAAATTACACTTATTTACAAAAATGCCATTAGCCTTTCGGCAAATTTTTCAAATCACTCCGGGCCCGGTTTCTGGGCAACTCAAGGCTCAAATCCTCATTTTTTATTATTTAAAATTTTATTCAAATTTTATTTGTCCTTGAATAACTCATCTCAGGGGACTTGCTTTTCAAATCGGCCCGTTTCGGTATTTTACAACATACCAGGCGTTACATGTTTCTCTCTTGCTAAAGTCAAAATTCATTTTCCTTTAAGTGGGCTAGGTCTGACCCAAATTTCACTAAAGAGAAACATCCAAGAAAAAGCTATCAAAACTCAAGAAGCTTACCTTGTTTGTGAGCTTTTTCAAGAGAGTTCCATTTGCAACAAGCTTCTCCTTCCAAGGCTTCCTTATTCTACTTGGGTTGAACTCAAAATAGAATCATATCAACCTCCAGATTCAAGGAAAGAGAGAAGAGAAAATGGAGAAGAGACTTGGCATGAGAAGAAGCAAGGAAAGGAGCAAGGTTTCTCACCTTTTCAAGACTTCTTCCTCTCTTAGCTCTCTTTCCTATGTGCCCCTCTCTCTGGCCTCTCTTTCTCCTTTTAGCCAATTAAAAGTCAGTTCAGAGGTGGGGGAGAGTTCTAGACTCTTTAAGAAGTAAAATCCCACTTTTTTATAATTTTTTTGGAACGAGCTTGCTATAGCAAGAACATCCCTCATTACAGTGAGAACTTATTAGTTCCAGGTCCCCCTATTCTCACTACGGCTAATGCTATTGCGAGAAACCTCTAGATTTTGTTTAAGCCACAAACTCGCTATAGCGAACTAGCATTCTCGCTATGGTGAACAGGCATCCTCGCTATAGCTAACAGGCTTCCTCACTATAGCTAGAGGACTTTGAAAAATTTTGAAACCTTGAGTTCTAATGTCTACGAAAACTCGGATGTTACACAATGTCAATACTATATCAAATAGTACAAAACTAATTGAAGCCTTTGGAAGAGTTACTATATTATTACCCAGATGAACAAAGTTTATCATTGATGACACATTTTTTTTCTATAATGTTTCAAAGAAATTTGTTAAGTTTCTACAAAATTTTTCATATTGAGTTTGTAAATGAGAAAAATATTGAATATTTACTTATTACAACTATTGTATGACAAAAGAAATATATTTTAGAAAAATTTCTTGCCTTGCCTTCTAATTTATACTATTTAAATATTAGTACAATCAAATTGCATATTATAGTAGACCAGAAATTTATTGATCCAAATGCATTTATTATTTAGCATTAATAGTTAGACTATCCCTGATCAATTATTATAAATTATTAATAATTTACATAGATGCCTATTGAAGAACTTGAAGATTCTTCAATTCAAAAAATTCTTATATACTAATTGTAACACCATATTTACTAAGCTCATCTTACCTTATTCCTTAGTTCCCTTCCTTAGATTATACAAGTTTGCATTAAAAATATTCATTAAATTGTGTTATGTCATGAGTAAAATTTTCATCCAGTCTTCTATGGGCTATATAGATTCATCCATCTCATTCTCATATTTGAATACACAAATACAGCTCAAAACCATCTCAAGAAGTGGCTTAGAACTCGTGCCAATGGATGGAATACATAAAAACACTAGGTGCAGCCTTGACCAGAATTTCTAACTTACTATCATAAATTTTAAAAAATCATAACTAATTCTAAAAAAATCAAAATCGTGCATACTTTACTATTCTGGAAATCCAAAGATGTCTACTTTATGATAAAAATAAATCCAGGACAAACAAAGGCTTCTAGCCATTAGAAATTGATGAAATAGTACCAGATGTCGAATGTCATTATTGGTACTATCCTCCAACTTCAAAAATTCATATCTCCCTGCTCAAAGGTCCAATTGGGGTGATCTTGGTGGCCATAGAAATCTTATCATGTCTAATTTATGTTTATCAAAATTTCATGAGCATTGGATCTTATTTGGCCATCAAATGACACAGCCCAAGTTACTAACCATATGAATAGTGTATGCATCAGTTCAGTAGAAAAATGCCAACTTTGAAAATTCATAATTAATTCCACAGAGCTCCAAATAATCTGATCTTTAGTTTTCCAAAAATATTTGGATAAGATCTATGTGTGTGCCAAATTTTATGGGCAAATTCGTTCATTTGGTCAAATCTTGACATTAGGTTGTGAAATGGTCTATTTTGTGTCACCAAAGGAGTTCAAATGGTCCAAAATTGCTTCTAAGGCAACCATGGCCACCTAAGCAAGGGGGAATGCACCAAAATGACCTTCTAAACTTGTCTCAAAGTTGCATAAACCTAGAAATTGAAAACTCACTCTCTCACCCCATGCCATACACAAGATTACACATGCTTCACATTGCCATCCAAGGTTTAAAAACTACATTATCATTCATATGGCATCAAACCTCATACATACATAAAATATGTGAGTAAATACACATGTTCAAATGATTATACAACATTTTCATCATAGTATTATATCATATGCCATGTGTATGGCTACAAAAGGAGTAATTATAGGCAATTCTAAACACTTTGATGTCAATCTCTTATCTCCTAACTTGGTGGCTTCCATTATCTTGTTCATTTTCTCCACTTAGCATGTTAAGACATTGGAGAGGAGGGAATGAGATTCAAAGAATCCCAATAGTTCATCTCCCTTTCAATCACACATAAAGAATGCATTACAAGTCTTAAAAATGTATGCATGGGCATAATGAAATGTGTAATCATTCAATAAGCATTCTTAGTATTTGAACAAGTCACACAAGACATACATAGGCTTGCCAAGTAAGTGGATTGGCCTCACCCATTCTCTTATAGATTTTGGACTTGTCTCACCTAATTGCTCTAAGAGGTTTTGACTCTACCTCACTTTTGGGAGATTCTTTACTTTGTCTCAACTATTTCTAAGGGTTCTTGACTCATCCTCACCATGGCTAAAGGTTCTTGGCTCCACCATACTTAAGCAAACCCAAGTACACATACTAGGCATCATTTGAGAACATATTACAACATCATAGTAGCATGGAACAAAGGCATATGCTATAACACTTTTCATGACTTAAAACATACATACACATATTCAAAGACAAGGTAAGCACACATTCATCCATGAAAGAAAGCAGAGAGAGCTACCTTTGCCACACAAGCACACTTTTTCTCTCCAAATTATGCTCCCTCTCTTAGCCACACAATCACAATGATGTGAGGCTTGTTTTTGTTGGCCTAAACATACCAAAAGAAACATGAGTTACTCATGGGAACAAGCCTTGGCATTATACACACTTTATATGATGTGACTTTAGTCTATGGCTCCATTATGCTTCCATAAGGCACTTAATGAAGCAACTACAAGAATTCATGATCTTGGCTCCCTTCTCTCCTTCAATCTATGATTCTTGACTCTATTTAGACTCTTTGGAGTCATCACACAATTAATTTAAGGAGTCTAGCCAGGAGTTACTTCATTATGCATTATGGAGCCTACACCTCCATCTCACTATCTATGACTTCTAAAATTTTTTCAAGGCTTTCTCTCATACTCTCCTACCATATATGATGCAAAACTAATCTTAAATGAAATTAAAACTATCCCTAACCTATAGTTCTATCTTAGACCGAAATGAGCTTCAAGAATGGGAACCAATGGGCTTTCTTTGTTTTCTTAATGGGAGATACATATGGGGAGGTCTCTAAGGGTCTTAGGAACTCAGGAAAACACTCATCTAGGATAAGGAATTCATGGATCAAAACAGATTTCACAATGTCTCCATGAATCCCTAACTTTTCTATCTTACATTTTCATGCTTCTTTCTTTGATTTCTTTGCACCTACTTGCTTCTTACACTCCAAAACCTATGAATCTCCCTTGCTGAGACTAGAATTCATCTCCCTTTGATTGGGCTCTATATGGGATGGAATGCTTACAAGGAGGAGCAAGGAAGAAGAAGCATGGAAGACAACAACTTACTTTAATTCCTAGCTTTTCTTAAGTGCTCTTCCAAGTATGAATTCCTCTTCTTCAAATTCTATTATTCCTCCTTTGGACCAGGCCCAAAACATCACCAAATCCATAAATGAAACCATATAAATGAAGAGGAGAATGAGAGAAATAAGTTTACTAAAGGGCAGAGCATGAAATTCCACACTTTTCTTTTCTTTTTCTAGCTTGTTCTCCCTTGAAAATCCCTTCCTTTGGTGCACCTAAGAGCTACCTTAATCTTTTTGTTTGAGGGCAAAAATGAGTCAGTCTAGATATAGGGAAAAAGAAATGTGAATAATAAAGAGTACTCAAGAAGCTTCCTTTTTCTCATAATTCCAATTTTGCCTTTCGTTCTTAGTATTTTCGTTTCTAATTCATTTTAGCTCCTTTTTGAGAACTATCTTTTCCATTATAAAATTTAAGTTCCCAATTTTATAAAATGCCTTTGGAATCACTCAAATTGGAGTTAAAACCTTCCCGAAAGAATTAATCAAAGTTTAGGCTCACCGTCGTTAGAAAACGTCTACCAAAAGGGGCTTTAACTGTCTGGGGGCTTTCCATGGTTTTCAGGGCCTCTGAGAAACCCTAGAATACTCAATTTTTTATTTAAAAAGCCCTCCTATGAGTATTCTAAAAATTATCCAAAATTACGAAAATGCCATTACGTTTTGTAACTGTTTCGTTAAATTCTTCTCAGCCATTTTAGCCTCCGTTTTAGGGTACCTCTGGCCTTGACTCATCATTATTTAAGGTCTAGAATATTATTCTAATTTTATTAGACCTCTAATCACTCTATCTAGTCCTTTTGTATCCGATAAATTTTGTGCGTTTACGGAGAAACTGTAAATTACGTTTCTCACGTTTTCTCACATTTTCAAAGAATTGGATATTACACTAATTATTCACAAGATAAATTAATTAATAGACTATTGCTAGCTAAAATTTGGATTGAATCATTTGCATTTTTGGAAAGTATCCAAGGAGATTTATATGGGCCCATTCATTGACTATGTGGAGTATTCATATATTATATGGTTTTGATAGATGCATATATAAGATGGTCATATAAGTGTTTATTATTAACTCACAACTTGGAGTTTGTGAGTTTGCTTGCTCAAATAATTTAATTAAGAGCACAATTTTCAAATTATGTACTCAAGACAATTTGTCTTGATAATGTTGATGAGTTTACATTTCAAACCTTAATCACTATTGTACGTCATTAGAATAACGGATAAAAAGCTTGTTGTTGCTCAAACACAATGGTTTAACAAAATTATTTGTTAAATAACTCCAATTAACAGCTAGATTGATACTTATAAGAAGAAAACTTCCTATTTCAACATAGGGATATGGGATTTTAAATATAATAGCACTTATACGCAACAGGCCAACAAGCTATCATAAATTTTTCCCATTATAATTGGCTTTTAGTTAGGAGCTAAACATTTCCTATCTTAGAATTTTTATATGTATAGTATATGTTCTAATTGTTTCACCACAATGCATAATGATTGGTCTTTAAAGAAGGTTGAGAATATATGTTGGTAATGAGTCTCCTTCTATAATTAAATATTTTAAACCATTAACTAGAGATTTATTTATGGCATGACTTGGTAATAGTTATTTTGGTAAAATAGTTTTTCCAATATTAGAAAAAGATAATAAGCAATTAGAAAAAGAAATTACATGGAATGTATTATCATTATCTCATCTTGATCCTCATACAAAGTAATATAAACTAAAAGTTTAGAAAATAACTTATTTATAAAATATTGTAAATTAATTGCCATATGTATTTACTGACCTAAAGAATTTACCAAATCTTATATATTGGCTAAAAAAATGTTTCAATTCAAATCTGTAACATCTGATTCCTCTATAAACGTGAGAAACACGATATTTGGTTTCTCCGTAAACGTCAGAAATGGGCCAAATATAAAAGGAAGTCCCTGAAATAGAAGAAATTGGGGCCAAATAAAATTATGATAAAATTTTAAATATTAGAAAATGAGGATTTGAGGTTTAAGATGCCCAAAAACCAGAGCTAGAATAGCTCAAAAAATTTGTCGAAGAAAGTAAGGGTATTTTTGTAATTTTTAGAAAATTTTGAAATCTCATAGGAGGGCTTTTTAAATGGAAAATTTGAGCTTTTCAGAGTTCTCAGAGGCCCTGAATACCATGGGAACCCCTAGAACAGTTGAAACCCCTCCGGTGAGCGATTTCGGCTGTTAGTTGACTGAAACTTTGACTGAATGGTTCAGAATGATTTTAGATCCTTTTTGAGTGATTCCAAAGGCAATTCTTATGATTAAGAGCCTAAGGAATATTATGGAAAATATGGATTTCAAAAAGGAGTTGAAATGAGCCCAAACGAACAAAACTACGAAGAGGGACTAAATTGCAAATTCTGAAAGTTGCTTAAATGAATCCCTAGCTTATAAAAAACGTCCCTCCTCTGCTCAGATCTCCTCACCCACTCTCTCACATGTTAAAATAGAATTAAGAAGGGCTAAGAGTGGCGCACAAGAGGGGAGGCCAAGGAAGGAAGAAGAAGCTTTGAAAAATGTAAGTTTTAGCCACTTTTTCCTACTCCTTGCCTTGTTAAACTTCTTCCCCTCTTCTTTCTCTTCCTTCTCATGGTTTTGGCATTTAATTTGGTGCTATTTTAAAGGCAGAACAGAGGTGAAATTTTTGGATTTGGTGAGGGGAGGCTAGCCAAGTGAAGAACAAACTAAGAAAACTAAGAATCTAAGGTATTTTGCTACTTCCTAAGCTTAGGTCTCCTTGCTCCTCTTCTCTTCAATTTCCCCCCATGTAAGACCAGCCATGAGGGATTAAATTTCTGGCCAAACCAAGAATGAATCACATGAATTAGGGTGTGGGAATTTAGAATATGCAAAGGAAACCAAGTAAAAGCCATTGAATTTCAAGTTAGCAAAGTGTAGGATTCTTGAAGAGTTTGTAAAATCTGTTTTGATTCATGAATTTCCTAGGCTATGTAAGTGTTTAATTGAGCTTCTAAGACCTCTAGGAAGCCTCCCAAGTGACTCTCCCATCAAGGAAAAATTGGAAACCCCTTGAATCCCAAATGCTTCCATAATGTCGGCCTAGGCTAGAAAGAGTACCAAGGGGAAGTTTTAATTTGTTTCAAGCTTATTTTTGAGTCATGTAGGATGGAAGAGGATGAGAGGAAGCCTTGGAAAAATTTTAGAAGCCATAGATAGTGAGATGGAAGTGTAGGCTCCATAATATAGCATAATAAAGTAACTCTTAGCTAGGCTCTTTAAAATAATTGTGTGATGACTCCAAGGAGTCTAAATGGAGTCAAGAATTATAGATTAAAGGAGAGAAGGGAGTCAAGATCATGAATTCTTGAAGTTGCTTCATTAAGTGCCTTATGGAAGCATAATGGAGCCATAAACCAAAGTAGCATCATGTAAAGTGTGTATAATGCCAAGGCTTGTTCCCATGAGTAATTCATGTTTCTTTTGGTGTCTAGGCCAAGAGAAATGGTCTCCACCTTCTTGGGTGTGTGAGGTCAAGGGAGAGGAGTCAAGACTTAAGGAAAAAGTGTGTAAATGCAAGCAAGGTAGCTCTCTCCACCTTCTCTCATGCATAGATGTGTGTTTAGCTTGTTTTAGAATGTGTGTATGTGTATTTTCAAGCTAAGAAAAGTATGCTAGCATGCCTTTATATTCCATGATCCTTGATTCCATGTTATGTTTTAAATGAATCTATGATGTTTGTATGAGTTTGCTTGAGTAAGGAAAGGCCAAGAACTCTTCCCTTTGGTGAGGATGAGCCAAGAACCCTTGAGCTTGGTTGAGACATAGCAAAGAGTCTCCCAAAAGTAAAGTGGGCTTCCAAGAGTATGGTTGAGTCCAAAGTTCTTAAAGATTGGGTGAGGCAAGTCCAAAATCTATGAGGAGAAGTGTGAGGCCAATCTAAATACTTGGGAAACTCTTGAATGTCTTGTATGATTGATTCACATGCTAAGGTTGCTTTGAAAATGTCCATGACTTCCATTTTCCATACATGCATTTGAAAAGCTTGCTTTATACATATTATGTGTGATTGAATGGGAGATAAGCTATTGGGATTCCTTGAATCTCATCCCCTCCTCTCTAATGACCTAACATACTAGGTGGACCAAGCAATTACAGTAAAGGGAGCCAACAACGATGAGGAAGAGAGATTGACAACCTTGTGCCTTGTTTAATTGATTTTGGAACCATAATGATGGTTCATCATATATATGAGGTTGTAAATGTGTTATGAACCTTGAGACATATATAAATATGAAATTATGTGATGTTTATAACTATGGATATGATGTATGAGCTCTAGAATACAATTTGAGTATGTAATGCCAAATTTTGCAATTTGGAAGTTTGATGTAAATGTGCATAAGTGTAGGTGAGAAGGCCAAAATGATATGTATGAGGTTTGGAACCATTTGGGCAGCTTACACAAGTCTTAAATGTACTTTTATACTAGCCTAAAAGGTGCCAAGACCAAGGGAAATCCATTTGGCAACTTTGGTACCCTATATGGAGCCAAAATTGATCATTATGGAACCCTAAGTCACTTTTTAGCCAAATGAGTTAGTCTTGATCTGAGATTGGCCATGCAATTAGGTCTCATTAAGAACTTTTTGGGAAGTTAAAGATCATAATTTTCAGAGGTCTATAGAATATTTGATGATTTTTTGAAATTGGCAAATTTTATGAATTTGGTCTGCTACACTATTTAATTGGTCTGAAATTGTTTTCTGTCATTTGAGATCCAAATAATGTCCAATTGCCATGAAATTTTATACAAAGAAACTAGGAAATCACAGTGACTTTTGCCAACTAGAATCACCTCATTTGGAGGTCTAGAGAGGAAGATATGAATTTTTGAAATTTCTGTCTAGTATCAGTAGCCTTGCCCGACCAGAAGTATTGTTCCATCGAATTCTGAGATCTAGGCTTGATGAACTGATCTGAAGATATTTTTCCTCTCTAGTTGACATCTATATATTTCCATATTGGTATCATTTGCATGTATTTGATTTTTTTGGAATTAATTGGACATTTTTGAATTTCATATCAATAAACTGTGATAGCATCAGGATCCAGTCCGACCTCCGGACCATTTCACATGTCAAACGCTTTGTGTGTGGGATGTTATGACTTGTACATATTTTTTTCATGAATTAAACATCCCAAGATTTCCATAATGACCAAGATTGTATATTTTCTATTTTTCTAGATTTAGTTATGATTTTTCAAATTTTGCCCAAAAAAGAGGCCAATTATGGCCGAGAATGAACTTCCATTTTTCATGTCCCATTTCAGTTTCCATGAGTTGTAGGCATGTTTTTGGGATGAAAATGAGTTGTAATGATGTAATTAAATATGAGAAAATATAGTATGAGCTTACACGGTCCACATGACATGGATTAAAATTTTTAGATATGGTGCAAAGTGAAATTAATCCCTTTCTCCTTGCTTTTTCTATGGAAAGCCTATATGAATCATGATAGAATGCTTAAGAATGATATGAAATGAGCTAGAATTTATGGTGTTACAAAATCTATGTCCTAATAGGACAATTGGTTTGTACAAATGAAAGTAAGTCATGCTTGACGCATGGTAGGCCAATTGATTCTAAAGATAAAAATTCTTTAAAAAAAGAAAGGAGCAAATAACATAGAATGTATTATCATTATCTCATATTGATTCTCGTACAAAACAATATGACCTAAAAGTTTAGAAAATAATTCATTTATAAAATATTACAAATCAATTGCCATTGGCATTTACTGAACTAAAGAGATTTACTAAATCTTATATACCAACTAAAAATGCTCCAATTTAAATTTGTGTCCCAGTAGGGCAATTGGTTAATTTAGATGAAAGTAAGTTACACTTGAAGTGCGATGGACTAATTAATTCTAAAGATAAAAATCCTTTAAAAAAGAGAACAAATAATCAATATGGTTATATTGAGGAGGTGAGTACTCAAGAAGAGGACCAATACATAACTAATCATAAAACTAAAGAAGAGATTCAAGTATCTAAAAATAATAAAGAATATTAATAAGTTATGTCACTATGAGAAAAAGATGGAATTGAAATAATATAGTTCTTGATAATATTTTTTTCATACAATGTTGCTGTTGAAATAATACAGCAAAATGAGAATCTTGAACATAAATATATTGAAGAATTTAGACACAGAGATGATTTAGCCAAAAGGGAAAGATGCAATTTAAGCATAATTAAATTTACTTTCAAAATATGTAAGTTATAGTGTCCAAGGCACATATGGTTTCAATATTTGGCAACTTAAGTACAAGTTATAATGTCTAGTTAGTGGTTCTTATGTTTTACAACCTCCCTCCTTAGATGTGCATAAGGCAAATTCATTCATTTGTTCAATCATAATTCTGGGAAGACGAGCACCCAAAAATGATATAGATGTCCATCTTTAACCTTTAATAGTAGAGTTGATAAATTTGTGAAATGTAGGAGTTGGGACCTATGATTCTTACAACAATGACGTCTTTAATATGCCTATAGCTGTGATATGAACTATTAGTAATTTTTTAGGTTTTGGAACATTATTTGGGTGGAACATATATACAAGGTTGGCTTGTCCCTCTTGTAACTTTGACTTTACTCTTTTTCAGCTATCTCATAATTAGAAGTGGTGTTTTGGAGGACATTGTCATTTTTGAATCTAAGACATAAATTTAGATTACCCTAAAATTAGTTCAATAGAAAAGAACAAAAGAGAAATTCACCAATTGCAATAATAAGATCAAAAATCTTAAGACAACTTAAGAATGTTAAAATTGTATTTGTGTAATGTCCGATTTCGTAAAACCACGGAAACATATACATTTTAAAAGTAAGTCCTCTGAAATAAATTGGTTAAGGTCTAGAAAAATTAGAATAATGATTTAGACATTAGGTAATGAAAAGAGGAGGCCAGAGGTACCCTAAAACATAAGCTAAAATAACTAGACAGAAATTAATGAAATTGTTACGTAACATAATGGTATTTTTTGTAATTTTGAGCAAATTTTAGAATACTCATAGGAGGGATTTTTAAATAAAAATTTTGAGTTCTCCGGAGTTCTAAAAGGCCCTAAAAATCATGGGAAGCCCCGAGACAATTAAAACTCCTCCAGTGTATGTTTTCTAACGTCAGTTGACCCGAACTTTAACCCTTTTATTTGGGAAAGTTTTAACTCCAAATTAAGTGGTTCCAAAGGCATTTTATAAAATTGAGGACCTAATTTTTATGATGGAAATAACAGTTCTAAAAAAGGAGCTAAAACGAACCCAAAACAAAAATGCCAAGTTTAAGGGACATAAATGGAATTTCTTTAGAACAATCTTATTTCCCCACCTATATGTAGGTCACGCCCCACATTCCTCCTCATTTGGTTGATTTCATTTCTACCCTAAACCAGAGAAAAGGCCTAGAGAGTGAGGTGTGCAAGGGAGGAGGAAAAAGGAGGAGAAAAAGCAAGTGAAAGGTATGGATTTTCATAGATTTTCTTAGTTTCTCTTTAGTAAATTCCTTCTCCTCCTTCTTCTCTTCTTTCCTATGGATTTATTAATGTATTTAGGGCTATTTTAATGTTAAACCAAGGGGGGAAATTTCAATTTTGAAGAGAAGAATCCAAGCAAGGAGAAAAGCTCTTAAAGAAACCTAGAAAACCAAGGTATTTTGCTACTTTTATGCTTGCTTCTTCTTGTTCCTTTTCTTGTGTAGTTCGACCAACCTAGGGATAGCCAAGAGGAGTTAGATTTCTTACCAAACCAAGGATGAATCTTAGAAAAATGAGGGAGAAGGACAAGAATATGTAAAGGAAACAACAAAACGACCATGAAATTCTAAGATAACAAAGTTAGGGTTTCAAGAACTTAACCAAAATTGTGTTTTGATTCAAGAGTTTTTAGGCTAAAGTGAGTGTTTATATGAGCTCTAGAGATCTCTAGAAAGTTTCTTACATGCATCTCCCATCAAGAAAATGAGACAAACTCTTTGCTTCTCCTTAATGTCCATAGCCTCGACCTAAGCTAGAAGAAGCATCAAGGAGTGATATTAATTTATTCCAAGCTTAGTTTTGTATCATATATGATGGGAGAGAATAAAAGGAAGCCTTGAAAAAATTTTAGAAGTCATGGATAGTGAGATGTAACTATAAGTTCCATATTATGACTTAAAGAAGCAACATGTGTTAGACTTTCAAATGGATTGTGTGATGACTCTAAGAGGTTCAAATGGAGTCAAGAACCATAGATGGAAGGAAAGAATGAAGCCAAGATTATAGATTATGGGTGTTACTTCATTAGGTGCATTTTAGAGCCACAAATAAGCCATAGGAACAATCTAGCTTTTGAAATGAATGTGTGGCCTTAGAAATTGTTCCAAGAGTGTAATTGGCTTCCATATGATGTGTCTAGGCCAAAGCAATTATGTCTCACATCCTTGTGAGTAAGTGGCTGAGGGAAAGGAAGCATTTCAAAAGGGAAAAGTGTGCAATTGTAATCAAGGTAGCTCTCTCTTCTTTCTTTCATGCATGAATGGATGTTTATCTTGTCTTTGAATGTGTGTATGTATGTTTTAAGCCATGAAATATTTTTTAGCATGTATTTATATACCATGGTACCATGATGTTATGTTATACACTTGAATGATACTTTGTGAACATGTTTTGATTTACTTAAGTGTGGTGAAGCCAAAAGCCCTTTAGCTAGGGTGAGAATGAGCTAAAAGTCCCCAAGAATGGGTGAGACAAAGTCAAAAGTTTCTAAAGAGTGAGGCTTATCAAAAACCTCTTAAGAAAATGGGCGAGACAAGTCCAAAATTTCCTAAGAGAAGTGGATAAGGCTAAACCATCTTCTTAATAAACTTATGTATGCTTTATATGACTTCTTGAATGCAAGAAATGTTCCATGAATGATTATGCACTCCATGATATCTATGGATGCATTTTTAGACTTAGATTTGCATTCTTTATGTATGATTGAAAGGGAGAAAAGCTATTGAGATTCCTAAAATCTCATTTCTTCCTCCTCGTTTGCCTAACATGTCTAGGTAAACTAAGTGAGCCAAGGAATGGGACCACTAAGCATAAAGGAAGGAAATTGACATAGAATTGTGTAAATTGTCCATTTTGTAACCATTTTGATGGCATATGATGTATTCCTATGATGAATATATTGTATAATCATTTGAACATATGTAATTATATGAATACTTGACGTATATATGAGAATTGATGCCATGGGAATGATATAGCAATTTTTCGGCATTGAATGACAAGATGAAGCTTATATGTTCTTGTGCATACCTTGGGGTGAGAGTGTGAGTTTGTGGAATCTGGATTTGTACACCTTTGATACATGTTTAATAGACCATTTTGGTGCTTTCTCACGTGCTCAAGTGGCTATAAAAGCCTTGGAAGCAAATTTAACCCTTTGGTGACCCTTTAAGAAGCATAAAAGAACGGTTTTGGAACTTAATGTTAAGATCTAACCAAATAAATGAATTTTCTCATGAAATTTGACATGCATATAGATCTCATCCAGAAATTTTTGGGAAGTTAAAGACCAAATTATTTGGAACTCTATAGAATTAATTATGAATTTTCAAAATTGTCAAATTTCAGTTATTCTGGTATGGTTACTATTGATATGGTTACTTTCTTTTTCTATATCATTCGAGAGTCAAATGGTGTCCAATGCTCATAAAATTTTACAAGCATAAACTAAACATGATAAGCTTTTTATGGCCACCAAGATCACCCCAATTAGATGTCTAAGCTGGGAGATATGATTGAATTTCTATGATAGTACTAGTAGCGTTGATGAGTTTAGGTACTTTTCCATTAATTTCTAGTAGCTAGAAATTCTTGTTCTAGTTTGGAATCATTTCTATCATAAAGTAGATATCTGTAGCTTTCCAAAATGGTATAGTTTACTTGATTTCAATTTTTCTAGAATTAGTTATGATTTTTCAAAGTTTATGACAGAAACCTGACACATGAACCAGAGACAACATCCCATTATTTTCTATATATATGCTATGAACTCGAGTTGTTGGCCACATTTTGAGATGGTTTTAAGTTGTATGGGTGTAATTAAATAGGAAAATGAGATGGATGAGTTCATATAGTCCATATGACACGAAATGAAAATTTTATTCATGGCGTAACGCGAAAATAATCTTTTTTTTTTTCAATGGATTTTTCTTACGAACTTGTGTGATTCAAGGAAGTGTGTCTAGAAATGAGATGAAATGAGTTAAATGAATATGGTGTTACAATTTGCAAAAGAGGTTGAAGTTGAACGTTGAGAATGAGGACCTTAAGGAACTGGTGATGTTGATAGTGAGACCTACCAATGTCATAAGATGAGTGTATTCTTTAGACTTTCCTATTGGGTGAACCATTTGTTATATCACAATCTTCACATGATGTGCATTGAGAAGAATATTTATGATAATGTAATATTCACTTTGCTTGATAAGTTTGGATGATCAGAAGACCATTTACATACATAAAAAGACTTACAAGAAATGGGTATTTAGTTTGAGCTACTAAATGATAGTGGTAAATATTAATTCGCTTTGTTCACATTGACAAAAGCAAATGAAAATGCCTTTCTCAAAATGTTGAAAAATATCACTATACTTGATGGGTATTTAAGTAACATTTCTAGATGCATTGATTTGAGACAATGTAAGATTAAAAGATTGAAAAGTTGTGACTCATATGTTCTAATAAAGTAATTACTACCCTTAGCCACAAGGTTGTAACTTTTTCCTTGAGGTATTTGGATGGAATAGAGACAATATTCAATTGACTTAAATGTGTTGATAACCAACCTAATGATGGTTCATTTATTAAAGACACAATATTTCCATCCAAAGGAAAACTGGTAGGTGGTGTTGAATACTTCACTCTATGACCTAAGGAGAAATCACAAGCATGTCAACATGTGTTAAGTAATTGTAAAGAAGTGGATCAATTTCTTTAGTAAGTATATTAATGTTACTGTATTACATGTTCCATTATCATTACAACTATGAACTTACTTAATGTTTTTTATATGGAGAATTCAAGGATGTGGTGAAGCAACAATTAAAAATCATACATATCCACCCTTTTTATTGCTCCATGCAAAAGCCATTATGTAACAATAATACCACTTTCTTTTCTTTTAGATAAGAAGTAATGTCATCTGCTCTCATTTAGTTGAGATGAAGATGCTTGCACTAGGTCCAATTGATCAAGCAAGATGCTTTATTGTATACAATGTTAACAATTTCAAATTTGGTACTAGGAAATGAGACCCAGGCTAAAAATTCAAACTTATGGAGTCTTTAGGACAAGAAGCTATGCAAGTAGTAGTAATTGACATATATACTTTGAAGGTGTGCCCTATTATGGGAAATTATTTGACATAATCAAAATAAACTATGATGGTCGATTTATGATAACTTTGTTTAAATGTAAGTGAGATAATACAACCACTCCCAGAGGGATTATAACTTATGAGTTAGGGATCAATCTATTAATTTCTCACAATTAATATACACTAGTAATAATGAAAATAATGGGCCATACATTCAAGCTTGAGAAGCTCAACAAGTCTATTATGTGGAAGATGAGTTGGATAAAATTAGAGTATGTTCATGCATTTAAAGCCACAAGACTTTTTTGACATGGATGAGGAAGAAGAGGTTACTAGCTATAAGAGTGAACCATTCCCACCTCTACACTTGGTAATATTATTTCCAGATGGAAAAGTAAGTTGGAACTTATCTAAGTTCAATATCTTACATCTTTTATTGTTTCTTTTTTATGGTTGATTATCTATGTTTTATGTCTATCAAATGTCTTATGCTAGTTTTGTTTTTGTATAGGAATCTTGAAGATGAAGAGGTTTTTCAAGAAGAGTCGTTCAAGCCCCTTTTATGGAGGTAGTAGATTCAACTTCAAAGTACCACTGCTAAGCTTAGCTGTTAGTGATGGTGGACAACTATAGTATATAGATTCACCAGCTCCTATACTAGCTAAAAATCCAACTAAGGTTTTAGCCATTGATATGAGTATTGAGGATATTCACAATTTCCATGCTAATGAAAAGGAAAGGGATCATGAACAACCTGGTAAGGTTGCATGGGGAAAATTAAGAAGTTGTTGGATGGTTCATGTCATGAATAAGTACAAGAATTGTAAGTTATAGTACAGTAAACCAATATAATGTAATTTTGTACACAAACTTTAATTATATATCAAAACTTTAATTTTACAAATAAGTATGGAAATGTCAAACCCATGCAATTAACATCGCAGGAAGTTTGAGTCCTTACCCTAAAGCAAAAGGTTACTATGGACTAGAATGACCAAAACCAACCAATAAGAGAAGGAGGAGGATTATTGGTATTTTCTTAGGAAACCTTGGCAAAAGCTTCACAATATTTCTAATTAGTCACTTAGGTTAATGGAATGTTCTAAAAGACTACGAGAATGACACTTTTAGGAACACTATATAGGTAGCACATTGATTATTGAATGTCCCCTTATTTTGGTTGATTGCAAACACATTTTTCCATTAATGATAATGAACATAAAATGTATAGTTCAAGTATATGGGAACCAAGTGGCTATAGGCATGTAAAGGACTGTACATCAACGTGAAAGATGGAACAAAATGCAAAGAGCAACTCTGTGACACTATAGAGAAGGGTATTTCAAAGGAACAATGAATATCCTATGTTATATCTTACTATAGAAACTTATTTCATACCATAAGTGCCAAATACTAGAAAAAGTATTCGCAATAATATTTTTAGCAACAAAATTTTAGCCATTTAATACCCCAAATGGACTTCGAATAGTCAAATGTAGAATTCTCTTCCTCTTTAATTCATATCTCATGTACACAAATGAGGCCTCTTCACATGAATCATGTATATACACACCATTTGCCAAAAGAGAGTAAGTCGCCATTTTTTACCTAAGTTACATATTGCAACTTAAACTTAAAATATTCATAACTTTGATTGTACAATTTTGATTATTGCAAATTATATGTTATAGAAACCTTATGATCTGAAGTATCTACTGTATAAATTTTAAGTTGAAATGAACCCATTTGACCCCTAAAGGAACATGAAAAATAAGGCTAAACAGTAACTGCATTACAGCAACTTTCTAGGACTAATTTTGAAAATTCACCAAATATTTTATAGAGTTTAGAAAAATGCAAACTTTAATTTTTTAGAAAGCTCTATAAGTTCTTTAATTATTCACCAAATTTTAGCCCCAAATTAGGTCATTTGGGCTATAAAGGATAAGATTGTATTTTATGGCTCATTTGACCATATTTTGATTCCAAAGTGGTCAAATTGATCTCTAATATGCAATCTCTTACCTTGAACAAATTCAATTTATACATACATCATTTCTAAAAGGGTCAATACATGAAAAGATATCTAGCTTCTAAAAATTACTACCTCATTTATAACCAAACACATAAAACCAAGAGCATATCATAAGCCAAATTGTGTTCTAATTACATATAGATACATCAAAATGGCATCTATTCATGGTCTCATAATTGTATGAATTGCTATTATATTTCATTACCATATATATTATGATTTGCTATCATTCTTCAACATAATATACATCAAAATGATATATACATCATAAGTATTCTAACTACACATTTCTAAAGCTTTTAATTCTTCTCTTTCTCTTTCTCCTTGCTAGTTCCACCTAGCATGGTAAGTGAGAGGTAAAAAGGGATAAGATTCTGAGGAGAATCTCAGTAGCTACACTTAATTCAATCCAATGCATACAATGGAGATTTCAAGAATGAAATATAAGCATGTAAGGTCAGATGTACATAAAACAACTTAAGCATGGAATTGGCATAAAAATTTTATACTTATCTAGCCATGAAATAATGACATACTAGCTAGGCTCATCTTTAGGTTAGGGAAGAGCTATTATGCTTAATTCTCCCCTACTTTTGCTTAGAGCCAAGCATAACTCATACATGCATAAAACTTATGCTAAAAGCCTATTCAAACATAAACCTAAGCAGTCATAAAACAACCAATACACATAATGCATCTAAACTCAATTGCAACTAAATTTATGTAGGAAGGAAGAGTAAGCTACCTTTTGAAGCTAAAGATCTTGGCCTCTTTCTAGCTTACTTGATCTTTCCCTTCTTGTTTTGCTTTCCCTAGCCCCACACATATACGAGGGCGTGATCACTTTAACTTGGCCTAAACATATCATTTAACGTACAAAGCAACCTATTAGGACTTAATCTAATTCATTCTACCATTATATATACTCATTAGAACTTAATACATAACTTAGATTTCTTTGATTGCCTAAAGAGTTAACTCTCAAAGTTCAACCTCTAAACCTCAAGATCTTACCATGTATAAGCTATATGACTCCAATGGAACTCATTAGATCTATAATAAACATGCATAACATCGTATTGTCCATTTAAGCATCTTTGAGCCCTAACTTTTCACTTATAAAAATAAGGCTCCTAAGTTCATTCCAAACACAACAAGAAATGCAATTTGTAAATGAAAAAATAAAATTGGTTTTAAAAGATATGACTACGATTAATTTAATTTAAAGAAGTTATGACTAGTATAAGATTTGAATTATAAAATCATAGTTATAGTTCATATTGCACAATATCTATTCTAACCGATTAACATAATGATTCCTTATAATCAAGCATATTTCTGATATTTTTGTCAACCCGTATAATATTAAAGTTTCAATATAATGCCTCACCAACATAGAAAAGAATACTTACTACATATATGTTAATACATAGAGTTAAACCTTACGTTATCCCATTTTATCACATTATTCAGCCAAACATATTGAGATCATGTAAGTAAATGCCAATCTCATATAACTTCACACTAGATTAGATTAGATTAAAATTCCAACCAATGTTACCATATGCTTCTACACTAATGAAGAAACTCACATAACATAATGTAACTATTATCTACTTACAGTGATGCCAAAAGCTAAGGGAGCACTTATTCCTCTTTAAAAGATTGATTCCTTTCATTGCCGGTGTTCACAAAGCTATCTAGTAACACCCATAATTCACTGAATCATTGCATAGGCTCAAACTAACAATTTTTAACATTTATCTAACTCAATAATAGCCAATTAACTAAAACCCCACTCCATAACCTCATCCTTCATTCATCAACTAATTATAAACTTAAGTATACCCATTTAGTTATCAATCCATGAATTAAGCTCAAAGATTACTTCAAGGAACTAAAAATTGAATATTCATGCGTAGGTAATGTGGTTAGGAGGCTTTATTAACAAAACCACAACTTTAACACTCTTATGTAGCCAGCTAAGAAGAAGGGGAAATTGTAATGTTTTTGTCACCTTATGGAAGCTAGAATGGGCTAAAAATGGAAGGGGAAAAACAAAGATCAAAGGAATTGACAACAAAAATGGAAGAAAATGGAGATGGGATGATAGAGAGCTTACTGCGAATTGACAGCACTTGATGGCTTCCTTCTGTAGACCTCAGCACATAAACTGATTATGGAGAAGCTTGGAGAGGTCAACACGATACTGGTGGTGGCTTTATGGTGGAGGAAAATGGTAATAAATCCAAAGGAGAAGAGATACACAAGCACAAGGGAGGGAGGTTGAACGGTGAACGAGAAGAAAAATGAAGAACAAAAGAAAAAGAGGATAGGAAGGAAGAGAAAAGAAAAAGAAATTTTTTTTTATGCGCATTAGATTCCATTAATATTCATATTTTATATTTAGACCATTTAAAGCTTAAGAGTCCTTGAAAAAACTTCTTAGGTACCTCAAGCCATTCTTGGCTGAGACACATAAACATAGGCTACTATGGGATTTTGTCACTTTCATAAGGAATTTAAAGGATGTAGGATATCTATGACTCATTTCTTGTTCAAATATGGCCTTATGGGGTTCAAATTATTGTCCTAGGGTTTTGAGGCTTCCAGGGCTTATTTAAAACCCCATGTAACCATAACTTCTATGGCTTCCTTTATGATTTTCTTTGTATAATCTTACTCTCCTTCCTTCTAGACCCTTGTTTCTATCAAGCCTTTCTCAAGTCCAAGTCTTCTCCTTCCTTTTTCTCTCTCTAGGTTGAATCACCATGCCCTTGCATCTCAAACAATAGCAATTCAAATGGCTTAGTGCATACCTTATTTAAAAGCTTTTTTCTTGTAGTTTCTTATGGTGTATTTAGCTTCCTTAAAACTCCTCTTTTCCTCAAGAGGTTAGCCACAAAGTTCACCTTTTCAAGAAACTAAAACCATCATTAGAAAGAACATGAAGAAAGGAAGATGTTTTATTACTAGCATATAGCAAAATTTTGCATAAAAGCTTACCTATTTGCCTTCCTTTCTTTTTTCTCTTCTCCCTTCTTTTCATGCCATTCATGGGGCCTTGAGAGTTGTTGAAAGTCAATTGGAAATGATAAAGGAGAGGGCGTGATAATATGGGAGGAAGAACGAATAAGAGGAAGAACTAATATTTTTTAACAAATTTTAAAAAAATCAATTATAATTTTAATTCCTCTATTTAACCTCATTTTTCAGTCTTTTCAAAGGTCTTTTCAAAAATTGATTGCTCCATACTAAATTTAAGGCTCTCTACTTCATTAAAAATATCTACTTGGAGGTTTTAGGGACTTAAAACAATCTGAAAAAGTCTCATCTAAAATATGGCTACCGAAAGCCCTAGTTTATATATCATCAGGGATTTAATTGAAATGACCTCATTGGTTAATCTACTAGTCTTATTTTATCATATTATGATGAGGAATATATGTTTCTCATGTTAAATCTCATGATATTTAAATCCATGATTTTTTTCATTTTTTTCTATTACCACTGTCTGCCTGTTTTTGCATGATTTAGGGATCTTGGCCAAATCAGAGCCTCTAGTTAAACTTTGCATACTCTTTTACCGTATGCTACTGAGAATTATCCTTATTTCTATTTGTTTTTTATTAAAAATAAATCCCTAATTTTCTATATCATTTTGGTTAAAATTATAGTTTTTCCATTGCATTTATTTCACTCTAATTCTGGCCCAAAAACTTTAATCTTTCTAGATAACTTAAAGCCTAGGATAATTTAAGATCCTCTATGCTCATATAATCATTCTCTAGGTCCACAGTGATTCAGAATAGCTCAAAACAATTCCATTTATACCTATGCCAGTGGTTACAGTACTTTGCGGGCCATCAAGGTTTTAACCACTTTCATCAACTCTGGCTAATCCAGTAACCTTGTTTAGTCATTTGATAATAGGAAATATCTTTCTCTCTTAATATACTACTAAATACTTAAGTTCCTAATTTTTCCTTATTGCATTACGAGGATTCTTTCCGGTTGCCCTTGAATTGGTTTTCAACCATTTCTTATTATCTTTTCTCATATAATTGGGCTTTTACTTCTTCTCATCACCTTTCAATTGGTTTTCAACCATTTCTTAGTCTTTTTTCTTATCTAATTGGGCTCTTACTTCCTCTCATCGCCTTTCCTAACCTTACCTCTGAGCTAACCCAGTATAAAAGTATTAGATATACATCCTATATCAATTATCACGAAGACCTAAGAACTAAGGTAATAACATTTTCATACAATATTTTACAGTATTCTTAAGAGATATCATTAATGTGTTTTTGTCGATCACTAGGGGATTGTAGCAAAGCATAAAGCATACTGACGAATGAAAATGATCCCTCATACTAGTGGATCAAAAAGCCTATTTAAAGGAAGGGTTGAGATGGTAATTTTATTTTAAAAAATAGTACAATTGAACTTTTTAGGATGTTACAATACTTGTTTTAAAATTTATAGGTGGCTAAGCATTAGGGGCCAATTTGTAACAGCCAAGAAAAAGAAAAGAAAAAGAAAATAGAAAAGAAATGAGAAAAGAAAAAAGAAAGAAAAGAAAAGCTGAAAATTTTTGGAAGCTGAAAATTTTCTAAGTTTGCTAGCTACAGCCTAGCTATAGCGAATGTACCTGCTCGCTATAGCGAGAAATGGTCTAGCTATAGCAAGACTGCCTTCTAGCTATAGCGAGAAAGCTTCTAGCTATAGCGAGTTCGGGCACCCCCATACAAAATCCAGGGAGTTGCTCGCCGTAGCGAACGCCATAGCGAAGGCAGAGTTCTGGGACTTATTCAAGCTCGCCGTAGCGAGGGTTATGGCTCGCTATAGCGAGGGTTAGTCCGGAAAAGCGTGAAAATAGAGAATTTGACTTTTTAAACCATCCCAACTCATTCTTTTACTCTGTAACCGACTTAAGCTCACTTTAAGAGAGAGAAAAGGGCGGAGGAGAGAGAGAGAAGCTTAGGAGAGGAAGGAAGAACAAGAAAGGTAAGAAATTCCATGGCTTTTCTCTTAGTATGTTACTCTTCTCCCCTTATCCTCTCTTCCCACAGTTTTAATAGTTAAAGTAGCCATGTTTTGAGCTTGGTTCAGAGGAAGGAGAGTGGAAAACCACTCTTAAGGGAGGTTAGAAGTCATGTAGCTTTCTCTTCCTTGCTTTCTCTTCTTAAGAGTTGAGAGCTTGAGAGAAGAGAAAGAATAGTTAATGAATTCTAGTTAGAGAAAGAACCCTAGCTTCACATGCTTAGTAGGGTTGCTAGAAAGAGATTCCTAGCTTAAGAATCAAGTATTAAGGTATTAATTCCATGCTTTTGTGTGGTTAGGCTCAAGAGAAGCTCTCCCATCTAGAAGTGGTAGTGAAATCCACAAGGGAGGAGTCAAGTGAAAGAGGAAGTAGTGAATAGCTAACAAGGTAGTTCTCTCCACTTTCTCTCATGCATAATTATGTGTTTACATTGTCTTGCTTGTGTGTATGAATGATATGAGCTATGAGAAGTGTGTTAGCATAATGATATGTTATGAATTGAAATGATGATTTATATGATTGTTTTGGGTTTTGCTTGAGGAAATGGAAAAGCCAATAACCCTATAGCCAAGGTGAGGATGAGCCAAGCCCTTAAGTGGTTGAGACAAGAGTAAAAGGTCTCCCAAAAGTGAGGTTGACTCCCAAAGAGTAAGGGTTGAGTCTAAGGACCTCTAAAGAATGGGCAAGGTGAATCCAAAAGCCACAAGGGAATGGGTGAGGCTAATCCATGCACTTAGCAAGCTTTTAAATGTTATGTGTGGCCTACTCACATGTTGAGAATGTTTTCCTTTATGCATGGCCAATTCACACGTTTTAAATGTTTTCATCATGGTTTTATATGCTAACATGCCATACATGCATAATGAGACTTGTCGCATGCGATATATGTATGATTGAATGAGAGTTGAACTACTGGGATTCTCCGAATCTCACCCTCCCTCTCCACCATCCAACCATGCCAGGTTGACCAAGTGAGCCTAGAGATGGGAACCACCACCAAGCATGAAGCTAGGGATAGAAATGAAGAAGAGTGTAAAGGTTTCTTGTAAATACATTATAATGTGTTGTACATGAGAGATGTAAATGATGTATATGATGTAACATTTATAAATGTTGTAAGACGATGTATGTATGAGAATGAGGTTTATGATGAATGAGAAAGTAGATTTTGATATGAAATGCTCAAAGTAGTATAGACTATATGGGTGCATAAGTGGGCATGAGATAGTGAGTTTCCCCAATCTAAGTTATTAGACACTTGAGGCATGATTGATAGCTCCTATAGATGCTTTCTCATGTGCTCAAGGAGTCATAGAAGTAGAAAAACCAAGATTGGACCCTATGAACCTCACTTTTGGCCAAGAAAATGCCTTCTTGCACATAATGTCATAGATTAGCCATATGACCTCTTCTTGTTATGAAATTTGACGTGTAGCTAGAATATGTTTAGAGCTTTCTGGGAAGCTATAGTTCATGTCATTTAGAGGTCTATAGCATTTTCTATGATTTTTCAAAGTTGACATCAGAAAATCGGATTTCAGAAATCACTGTTCATTTGGTCAGTTTGAGAAACGTGTCATCCGAGGGGCAAACATAGTCCAATGGCTACGAAATTTTATACACAGAAACTAGATGGTCACAGTGACTTGTATCAACTGGAAGCACCTCATTTAGAGGTTTAGAGAGGAAGTTATGCAATTTCGAAGTTCCTGCCCAGAATCAGACACCCAACCAGACCCGAAGTACTGTTTCATCGGTTTCCGGGAAATTGGCTTGGTGAACTGATCTGGAGATATTTTTTTCCTCTAGCTAACATACACATATTTCCATAGAGGTATATTTTATGAGCATTGGATTTTTTTGGAATTAGTTAGACATTTTCAAAGTCCATATCAGTAAACTGTGACAGCAAAGAAGCCCCCTCTGACCAGTGAACGATTTTGATGCCAAACGCAGAGTATGTGAGATAATGATACTTCTACTTATTTTTAGTATGAAGTAGACATCTCAAGCTTTCTAGAATGACCCAGATCATGCAGTTACGATTTTTCTACATTTAGTTACGGATTTTCAAACTTAGCCCAGAAATGAAGCAAAATCTGCCAAGAACGAAAATGCATGTCTCCAATCTCTTTTTGCTTTCCATGAGTTTAAAGCATATTGTGGGGATTGAAATAAGTCTCAATAGTGTAATTGAGCATGGGGAAGCATAGGGAGAGTTCAACCGGTCCATATTACTTCTAAGTGGATCTCTACCCACACATAGTGCCATAGAGAAAGAAGCATAAGGTAGAGAAATTATCTCCCTTGTGAGTTCCGCATGTGTATATGAGTAAGAGGGCACGTTGGGTATGAGCTAGAGGTTAAGGTGTTACACAATTAATTAAGAAAATGTGTGGACTACCACACATAAGACTAAGAAAGAAGCTCTAGTTAATAAGAAAGTTAAAGAAATCATTGTAAACATACCAGCTATATAGGAATAAAGCATTGATTCTTTTTTTTTTAATTGATGCATTACTAAAATGTTGGACTACTTTTTATAACCTTTGAACTTGCAAGAAAAGATATCAGAGTTTTAGACTTAGGGGTCTTCTTAGGAGATCTTGAGCTAGGATTCTTTAGTTAAAGCTTTAGGCAACTAAGCGCACCCCGATCAAGTCCAAGAATTAGGATTACATGCTTGCACATCTCAAGTGTTCAACCAATCTCATTGCTACCATAAAAGGACTTTATCATCTTGGCCTTCTTACTCATACTTGCAGAATAAAGTGCAAGACCTTAGAGTGAAACTTAGAGCAAAACAAGAATAAAGTATATTACAACAACAACATGTAAATACTACTTTGGCATTCCTCTTGCAAGACTTCTAAGGTGAAGTGCGACTTAAGTTTGTTGGTATCAGCATTTGAATGATAATATCATAAAATTTTCATTCCGCATAAATTATATTAATGAACTTTAGTTTCTTTCACTATTTAATTTGGTATTAATATTATTTCACTTTTATTTTCATGTACCAAGTAGTCAAGATAGTAACAATCCTAGTCTTGCAACTCAATCTTCACCCTCCTGTAATAGAGATGATTAGTGTAGCATTTTGATTGTTATATGAATTATAATAGAAATTTTAGTGTAATTTCAGTTATAATTAAATATATTTGGATTGTATTGGTTGGTTGTGGGCTGAATCCATTATATAAATGTTATATTGGTTTGTGACATTGCTAATGTAAGTAGCTAATATAAGTAGGGAAAACAAATTTAGTTAGAAAAAGTGAAAAAAAATTAAATTTAGCAATTGTTTAAACTGCTATTACAAGAAGCACTATATTTCATTGTCATTTAAAACCACAGTTAAGCTAGGTTTGACCATAGAAGTCCTTTTAATTGTGTAAAACCATAGTAAAACCTTTCTTAACATATGGTTTTACAAACTATGGTTAATGGTCTTTGCTATGGTTTGAATTGCGATAAAATTGCAAAAAAAAAGGAAAAGAAAAGGCAATCAAACCCTATTTTTTGTAGTGAGTGCATTCAAATCTCATTACTTCTTTCCATGATTTTGGTAGCTATTTAAATTTAAGTGTTTTTTTTTTCTTTTTCAACCTTTAGTAGAAAGTATCTTGAAAAGAAAAAGTTAGAACTCTTACATGACTTAAAGAGACTTAATATTAATATGCATTAAAGGTCCAAAAAAAATTATGAACACACTAGATAAGAAGCATAACTCTAGACAACCTTTTAGAAAAGAGAGGAGATAGGAGGCATAACTAAAGCCATTAAGACAAACTAAGCACAAAGCTTATTTTAATGGAAGTAATTCTTTTATAAATCAATGGTAAAGGGAAAAAATGAAATAGGAAATAGTGTCATTAGAGCTTTGAATTCATGTGAAGTGGGATATGATATTTCAATAGCTAGCTTTGATAAAGAGGCCTCTCTTGCCTGTATGGTAGGAAGCATATATGACTCCAATGCAATCACCAACATACACATAGTTGCACCTCCCATTATTGCCATCACCCTAACATAAAGAACTAGTCTTCTTTGTATGGGAGCACACAAAGTCTTTAAAAAAATCCAAATTACAAAAAAAGGATAGAGGGTAGTTTTTAATTTCATTTTAATTTTTATGCTATCACTGATTAAAAAATTGATTTATTCATAAATTGTCACTAATTTTTACATAAGAATTCCTAGTTCAAAATTGTAGTAAGTCATTATTGTGCTTATTGTCATGGCAATCCCACCATTGGTTAGGACCATCTAGAAGGTCCCTCAAAGAACCCAAGAAAGAACTTCAGTTGTCCTTTGTATCATCTGTAAATGTAAATCAAATCAAAAACATTTGATTAGTTAGTGTCAAGCTTACTATAACATCCTCCTTAAAATAAAATTATCATAAGACAAATTAAATTTTATTAGAATAGTTAGATTAAATTTACTAAATTGGAATCTCTTGAATTCATAAAATTATATCCTAATATAAAATTTTTTGAATTTATGAATTTTGAGAAGGAAACCAAAATTTGCCAAAGTTATTAGGTATTTAATTGAAATTTTTATAAATTTTTAGGGTTTATTTGAAATTAAAATCAATTATTAAATAATAGAAAATTAACAAATAAATATCTAAGAGATAAAATTTTAAGAAATTGTAACACCATTAAGGCCCTTAAAATATTGAAATATAAAAATATTTAGGCAAAATTTAAGATTAAAATATAATTAGCAAAAATTTAAGGTTAAAAATGTAATTTTGATTAGGACCAAAATACAATTTTCTTAGGGTAAAAGCATAATTTTAGCCAAATAAAATTTAGAATGCTATGGACGATCAAATTAGTTCAACTCAATTGTTACAATTAGACAAGCAACTTTTATAACTATATTTTTGCCTAAATCTCCCTTTATATGCAGATATGGGGCATTGAAATATGTGCAAACTTATGGAAAAATATTTGAACAACTTAAACAATGCAATAGGTGATGTGTCTAAGAGTTGAAAATGACCTAAGTGGTTCATTGTAACAACATCTAGTCCCTTCGTCTCTGTAAACGTTAAAAATGAGCCAGATACAAAAGAAAGTCTCCGAAATAGAAGGAATTGGGGCCAAATAAAATTATGATAAAATTTTAAATAATGAAAAATGAGACTTTGAGCCTTGAGTTGCTCAGAAATCAAGGCCGGAGTGATTTAAAAAATTTGCCAAAAAGCCAATGGCATTTTCGTAAATATGGGTACTTTTTGAAAAACTCACAGGAGGGCTTTTTAAATGAAAGTTTAAAGATCTTCAGGGTTCTCATAGGCTCTTAAAACCATGGGAAGCCCCAGGACAGTTAAAGCCCTTCGGGTATATGTTTTCTAATAACAATGAGTTTGAACTTTGACTAGATCATTCGGAAAGGTTTTAGCGTGAAATTGAGTGATTCCAAAGGCATTTTATAAGATTGAGGACCTAAATTTTATGATGGAAAAAACGGTTCTTGAAAAGGAGCTAAAATGAGCCTCAAATGAATTAGCCAAGAATGAAGGACAAAAGTGGCATTTTTAAAAAGCTTTTATGTATCTCCTTTTGATATACGAAGCGTCCCCCTTCTCCTTCATCATAACAGACCCTTCATTCTACCCAAACTAGAGAGAGAAGCCAAAGAAGAGAGACACACTAGGAGAGAGCTCAAGGAGGGAGAAAAACCAAGAAGAAAAGGTATGGAAATCAAGACTTTTTCTAGTTCTCTCTTTAGAAACTCTCTTCTCTTCCTTCCCACCCTCCTTTCTATAGTTTTATTTGATGAAGTGGGGCTGTTTTTGGGTCTGGTTTAGAAGGAGAAGAGTAGGAATTCAAGGAGGAGTTTACACCAAGTGAAAAAGGCTTTGAAGGAAACAAGAAACTAAGGTATTCCTTCTTGTTTTGTTGCTTCTCCTTGCTTGCTTCCTCTATGGAATTTTCATTCACCTTAGGGTCCATTCCATAGGAGATAAATTCTGACCATATCTAGGTAGAATTAGGGGTTCTATAATGTAAGGATTAGGAAGATACAAGTGAAATTAATTAAGAAGCAAAAGAGAACTAAGAATGGGAAGTTAGGGGTTCAAAGACATAGGTAAAAATCTGATTTTATCTAAGAGTTCCCAAGCCTATGTGAATATTTGTATGAGTTCCTAAGACCCCTAGAGAGCTTCCCACATGCACCTTCCATCTAAGAAAGCAAAGAAAATTACAAGAAAAACTAATGAAATCTAAGTTGGAAAAATGTAGTGCATTTGAAGGAATTGTAAAAATTGATTTAATCTATGAATTTCCTTGTCCATTTAAATATTCCATTGAGCTTTTAAGACCTCTAAAAAGCCTCCCAAGTGGCTCTCCCATCAAGAAAAAATTGAAAACCCCTTGAACCCCAAATGCTTCCATAATGTCGCCCTAGGACAGATGGAGGGGTTAGAGAGTGTTTTAATTTATGCTAACCTTGGTTTGAGACTTCATATGATGGTAGAAGGTGGGAGGAACCCTTAGGAAAAATTTAGAAGTTATAGATAGTGAGATGGAGGTGTAGGCTCCATAATGTAGCATAATGAAGCAACTCCTAGGTAGGCTCCTTAAAATAATTGTGTGATGACTCCAAAGGGTCTAAATGAAGTCAAGAATCATAGATTAAAGGAAAGAAGAAAGCCAAGATCATAATTTTTTGTAGTTGCTTCGTTAAGTGCCTTATAGAAACATAATGGAGCCATGAACTAAAGTAGCATTATGTAAAGTATGTATAATGCTAAGACTTATTCCCATAAGTAATTCATGCTTCTTTTGGTGTGTCTAGGCTAAGAGAAATAATTTTCACCTTCTTGGGTGTGTGAGGTCAAGGGAGAGGACTCAAGGCTTAAGGAAAAGGTGTGTAATTGCTTCCAAGGTAGCTCTCACCACCTTCTCTCATGCATAGTTGTGTGCTTAGCTTGTCTTAGAATGTGTGTATGTGTATTTTCAAGTCATGAAAAGTATGATAGCATAATTTCATATGCTATGATTTTATGATGACATACTATGTTTTATATGATGTTTATGATGTGTGCTTAGATTTGCTTGAGTATGGTGAAGCCAAGAACCCTTAAGATTAGTTGAGACAAAGCAAAGAGTCTCCCAAAAGCAAGACGGACTCCCAAGAGCATGGTTAAGTCCAAGAATGTCTTAAAGAATGGGTGAGGCAAGTCCAATATCCACAAGAAATTAGATGAAGCCAATCCACTTGCTTGGCAAGCCTTTGTATGCTATGTATGACTTTCTCAAATGATAAAAATATCTTTTGAATGTTTGCACATGTCAACATGACCATATATGTATTTGTGAGACTTATTTGCATTCAGTATATATGATTGAATAGGAGATGAGCTATTGTGATTCTTTGAATCTCATCCCCCCTCTCCAATGTTCTAATATGCTAGATGGACCCAAAGAGCAAGGCAATGAGAATCAACCACATGAAAGATGAAGGAATGACATTTAAATATGAAAATTTTGTTACTTTAAGGCTACAAGAATGGCATATGTTGTAATTCATGGATGTATATGTCTTATGAAGTTATGAACATGTATAAATATTTTGATGTATGATGTATAAATGAGAGGATATGATATGTGAATGCTAGAATATAATTTGAGTATGTAATGCTAAGTATTGTTTCTTGGAAATTTGATGTAAGTATGTATAATTGCAAGTGGCATAACCAAAATGAGAGGCATGGAGTTTGGGACCATTTGGGCAGCTCACACAAGTCCCATTTATGCTTTTATACTTGCCAAAGAGGTGCCAAACCCTAAGGAAAATCATTTGGACATTTTGGTATCCCATATGAAGCCAAAATTGACCATAATAGAACCCTATATTACTTTTTATCCAAATGAGTTCTTCTTGATCTGAGGTTTGGCATGCAATTAGAGCTTATTGAGAGATTTTTGGGAAGTTAAAGAACATAATTTTCGGAGGTCTACAAAATATTTTATGAATTTTCAAAGCTGGCAAATTTTTTAATTTTGCTCTGATGCACTGTTCACTTGGTCCGAAAATGAAATTTGTCACACAAGGCTCAAATGATGTCCAATTGTCATGAAATTTTATATAGGAAAACTAGACATTCTAATGAGTTGTGCCAACTAGAAGTACCTCATTTAGATGTCTAGAGAGGAAGATATGAATTTTCAAAGAATTTGTCTAGTATCAGGAATTTCACCCGACCTTAGTTACTGTTTGATTAGATTTCAAGATCTAGGCATGCTTGAACCAGTCTGGAGTTATTTTTTCTCTCTATATAACATCCACAGCTTTCCAAATTGGTATCATTTGTATAGATTGGAGTTTGTTGGAATTAATTGGATATTTTTGAAGTTTGTTACAGAATTTTGTGACAGCACCAGTGGACAGCCTGACCTCTGGACCATTTCACTTGTCAAAATCCTCTGTGTTGGATTTATGATCTGGACATATTTTTGCATAAAGTAGACATGTGTAGCTTTCTATAGTGACCAAGAATGCATGATTTCAATTTTTCTATAATTAGTTATGATTTTTCAAAGTTGTAATAGAAAAGGGACAAAAGCTGGCCGAAAATATGTGTATATTTCATGCTTCCCTTCGAGTTCCATGCGATGTAAGCCACTTTTAATAATGAAAATGAGTTGTATTCATGTAATTAATATGAGGATATGTTATATGAGCTCATATGGTTCACGTGACACTGAATGAAATTTTCATATACGACGTAACGCAAGAAAATGCATTATTTTAATTCCCTTTTCTTGCTCTTTCATGGAATCTATGAATGTAAAGTATGAAAATGTTGTGAAATGAGTTAGAAATATATGGTGTTACATTCATCATCTTCCTTCTCCAATATAAGTCAACTTCCTTCCTTCAAAAAATACAACCAAAACTTTATCACTTCTAAAACACTGCTAGTTTGAAGAGAGAGAGAGAAAGAGAGAGAGGGAATGTGGGAACATGAGCAATAGGAAGAAAAAGAGAAGAAGGAAATAAGTGGATCAACCTTTGGATAAGACACATCCCTTGTCTTACTAAGAATCTGCATATTTCATTATCCTTTCACCTTCTTCATCATCTTCTTCTTCATCCCACTCCTAATTATCTCATATCTTCCATTTCCTCATGCTTCAGGGTTAACATGCTAGCTCTTGAAAATATTGTAAACATTAAACCATCCATGTTTGTGATTGTTTAATGCTTGTTGCTAGTGTTGACATGCTAAAAAAGGTATGGAGAATCATTAGGAGTCATCTCCTTCATTTTTGTTTATACACCATGAATATGGAAAGGATTTTAAATAATAAAATTTGATAAAATTTGAGGTTTTTTTGAAGTAAAAATCATTAGGTATGATGTTTTGCTTATGTATTTTAGTTGCTTATATTGTTGTTTGAAGATTTATGAAGGTTTAGTTAAGGAAACTATTAAAAGGAGGCTGAAAAACATAGTTTTTGTATGATAAGGGTCTTGAACACTAGGGAAGCCATGCTACCAACAAAGCCCATGTTTAAAGAGCAAATTTTTCCATTGTTCAGTACTTAACATGGCCTAGTTGTGTTAGGGCACTACCTCAACATGGCTAGACTATGCTAGGTACAAAAGTGACAAAAATTTAGGTTTTTAGACCTCAACTTCCAAAGAAATTTGTCTCAAACATATTCTTATATCTAGCCTATGTATCACCTTTCAAATTAAAGATTATAGAAGCTCTAAAAGTGTATAATTTGCCATTAAAAATTGATGCAAAGTTTGCTAAAATTGAATCAAGATAAATAGTGGTATTTTCCTCAGTCATCATACACGTATGTTAATTTTAGTATGCATCACATTTGATTGATATTTAGTGATTATTGTGTTATGCTCAAGTGATTGTAAGTTCTTATGAAATCTTGGAAATACCACTTCAAATTATATATATCACTAATTCACTAAGCATGGATGTTTTAATGGATCATATACATGGATGACTATGCTATGAGCAATTTATTAGCTAAAGCTTGACTTGTACTATGATTTGCATGTTTTATCTACAACTAACTCCTATGGTCTACAACTCTAAGAATTTAATATACAAATGACTTTTACTTCATGGCAAGAATGTTTAGCAATGGTAAGAATGAAAGAATATTATGATATGGCATAAGTTAGTACGTAAACAAGGGTTAAAGTCCCTTGCTATTAGTATTATGTTTTACAGGATGGTCCTAGGGGAGAGAAGGTCCCTCATGGATTTGACTGCTTGTATTAGGTGGATTCACACTAATGGATGCCCTAGCCTAAAATTATAAAATGAATAATTACATATACTAATTGTACTAACATATTTTATGATATGTAAGAGTAAGGAAGGTATTTATTTAGTCTTGGCAATGCTAAAAGCTTAAGTTTCATATTAGATAGTATAAGATAATTGACATGATACTTTTGATTTCACAAGACTAGATTTGTGTCAAGTAGTATGGGATACTTGATACGATGCCTTTGGGACTTCTTGTTGATCAATCAACATTTTTAAGTCTGATTAACTATGGTTCCTTAACATGAGTTGTCTAATGATTTTGTCATTGCTTATAAGCTACATATTATTATATTATACTGAACTGTATAATTTATGCAAATTAATATGATATGATGAGTTGTATGATTTGTGCAAGATATTACTTTATGACTAGGTGGTAAAACAAGTTATCTTGGTTATATGTACATGTCAATGAATTAATGCCCATCTTATTAAATGATTTTTCTTGACTTGAATTCTTAAATAAACAAGGGTTGAATATGGAAAAGAAAAATATTTTCTACACATGTGGCAGTTAAACCATTACTAGTTTTCTAAATGTTATTATGTCTTATTGAGAACTTTCATATTATCACCCTTTGTTTGGATAATGTGTTTAGACAAAGAAGATGATAATCACAATATGTGATGAAGGTAGAATGGGTACATGTGAATGTAATTGGGATGGGAACCATACAAGTGTTATTAGACATGCAGTTAGCTATGGATATCAATGACAGTCCCATAGTTCCACTAATTGCACCACTGGCAACCTAGCTACCACCATCTTTTGATTAGAGTTTTCTTTTTATGTGATGTACCTCACTATAGAGACTATGGAAACTCCTCAAAGTCTTTTTTACTTATATGTATACATATATATGAGTCTACGACCTAGTAAATAATGTTTTAATGTCAGGCTAAAACACTATACTCCAAGTAGGCTAATAAGTCCTACTTGGCCGAATGTTTAATAGGATAATACAATTATGACTATAACTATAACTATGATATGTTATGTATCTTTTCTTACCTTATTTACCTTTTTTTATCTAACTTCCACTTATGTAAAAATGACATGAATTAAGAAAGATTTAGTAAGTTAACAAGATTGGATTAAATAAGGAATTTGGTAAAAAGGGGCTCACTTTTCACTTCCTAAGATAAAGATAACATAATGTTAAAATCTTTGAAGTTCATGGCTTTTATTTCCAAAGAAGCAGAGCTACACAAACTGGGTGTTTGGTTAGTGCCAAACATTTAACTTTAGTGAAAGAATAGGGTCCCTAAACATGTAGGTATAAGGTCTTTTCATTTTTGTTTTCATTTTTCCTTTTGGTCTTTCCTTTCTCTAATGTATCCTAAACAAAAGTCATCAATGCAACATATGGAGTAGGTCCTTAGAAAGCTTTTTCATTTTTTTAAATGTTTCACAAATTCATTAATTATCAAAATTGTAACTCCAACAAACAAAATCTCAACTCTTAATAGATAAAGAATTGAAGAAGTGTGATTGCTATATGATTTCCCCTTCATGTATGCCATCTTGGTTTCTCCAACTATGTCTTTTTGAATAACATATTATTTATTTCTATTTTGGAAACCTAAATAGAATAAATTAGCATAAACAACATTAGGCCAAATTACACATAAGCACCCTAAAATTTCAACACAGATATCTTCCAAGAATAATTTCTTGCATACATGAAAAAACTATAACAATAACTGGCACCCTCTTTTAGGTAATCCTAGTATGATAAGCACATAAATTAAAATTTAGAATCTGTTCAAGAGATGAATAAGATGATGGAGTATAACAATAGCAATTCAGAGGAGTCATATAAATTCACAATAGTTCAACAGTTTAAAAAAAGCCATTTTAAATTACAAAAGTGCATAACATAGTCAAGGTTCTTTTCTACCTTTTTTTTTGTTTTCCTATTTGGTGATTTAGTGAATAGGTATTGTCTTCCTTTGAATGTGACATCATCCCTCACATTACTTTTGAATTTGCATAATTTTCAAAGATTGTCGCTAATCATGTGGAAAGTAAGACAATTTATGCATGACAAACAAAGACCTTGATGTCCATCAATGCCTTCTCCACTTTCTTCCTTTTTCACTAGTTAAACTTGGAATTACCCAAAAAAAAAAAACAAAGATATAAGATAGTGGAAAACAAAAGGGAAATTGATCCACATAGAAATTTATGTTGGCCCAAGATTGTTGACCCAAAGACTTTAATGATAACAAAACTTAACCTAAATTTTTGTAAAAGCCCATTTTCTACAAGTAGCCCAATGAGTTGTATGCTAACCAATCTACATTTTAACTTTAATGATAAAAAATGTACTAATTTGCATATGTTCAATTGAGATAATGTGCTAGACGATAAATTAGTTAATGGGTAAAAGACAATAGAGTTATAGTCTTTACATAAACTAAGTATATGCAAAAAAAGCTTTAGTTACAACTGTTTCTGACCCTTACACAAAAACAAACTGTCTCTTTAACCCAAGTTTTAAGCTTCATGTTAGCATTAATTTTGAGTTACCAAATAAGTTGCATGGAAGAACTTTTAAAATTTGCATTACTAAAGTTTAAATGTTAAAGATAAATCAAGGATTCATCAGTGAAGATGAACGTTGAAAATTAGACTTGTCTCTAACAACTAATTATTGCAAGAAGTTTATATATATATATATAGCAATGTCAAATGAAGATAGGAAACAAGAAGTGTAGTGAACTTGAGATAAACGCAAGATTCATTATTGAAAAGTCATTATTTAGTGTTCGGTGTATTAGCTTATAAGAAGCAATTTTGTCTTGTGCTTGAAAGTCTTGTAAAAGAAAAAGAGTTTGTTCAGAAATTCAAAATACTGATCAACAAAGTTAAAGGTTAGCTGCAACAAACCCTAATAAGAAATTGTTGTGCTATGATAAGTGTTGGTTGTGAAAACCACATTTCTGTATGTATATTATTTATTAGTGGAAAAATCTCTTAAGTATTTTAAGAGAACTAAATATAGGTCAAAGAAGACCAAACTAGGATAAATTTCTACGTATTTTATTCTCTTACATTTATTTTTCAAGTTTGTTGAGGTTATCTCCTTCACTTTTAGAAAAACCTCGTTTTCATACTATCTCAAATTATTGATTATGTTCACAGCATTTAACAATTTCTTCTCATCACATTGCATCTAATCATTGTCAAAATAATAAAATCATTAATATATCATTTGATTTTAACTATTTTGTACATTTCTCCTCCACCTTCGATATATTGAAATAGAAGATTATTGATCCTCCATTCTTAAGAAAGGATTAAAATTACATCTTCTTCAATATACACCTATTCACCCCCTTTAGGTGTGTTTATTAATTTATGCTAAAATATTTAATCACTTTAATTCCAAGTCTACACAACTAATATGCTTTGAATTCATATGGGCCCCAACATTTAATATCAATGCAAGAACAAAGAAAGGTATCTAGCATATTTAATACAAAATTTAGCTTAATAAAAGTGAATTCACCCAAGTTTTACCCTAATTGACTTATATAAAATCATAATGCACAAAAAGAAAAATGCCATTAATAGATTATTTAGAGTATAGAGAAAAGTTTTGTCTAAATTGTCTAAAAAGGCCAAGAGCAAATCAATCTCATACAATTTAATCAATTCAACAAACTTAAATTTCTTAAAGCAGAACCAGGATAGAAAAGGTTATCTCCAAGAAACCTTAGATGTTCAAAAAAGTCGTAACATTCTCATTCTTATGATTTGACCTCCTCTCTTCCTTGCTTCTTTCTTTAACCACAAGCTTCCCTCTCTCAAACCCAAAATTACTACCTTCACTCAAAATGTTGGACACTTCATGAATCTTCTTCAAGTCAATGGAACCATTCTGATGAACTTTCAAGGCATTACCTCTGCCTCTGATCATATCAATGAAAGAGGAATAAGGAGATCAGATGTGCATATAAGAGATTTGAAATTTGAAAGGGATGAAAGAGGAAGAAGGAGATAGGATGTGCATATGAGATTTGAAATTTGATAGTGAAAGGCATGACTGAGGTTTAGGTGGAGAGATGTAGAAGGGAAAAAAAGTGCCAGTTAGATGAGGGAACAGAGACCAAGGATTGAAAAGCTAGAGCTAAGTCAATGAACAGGTTAGCTACAAGAATCTATAGTAATGAACATTGATAAGGGATTGAGCTATTATATCTTGAATATGTTGATAGACTCAAGTAGAATTAGAATGCATGGAAAAACAAAAATGCCATCAACAGATTACCTATAGTAGAGAGAGAAATTTTATTTAAATTGTCTAAAATAGCCAAGAGTAAATCAATCTCATACATATTAATGATTCAACAAATTCAAATTTTGGGAAGCAAAACTAAGATAAAAAAGGTTAACTAAGATAGAAAAGGTTACCTCTAAGAAGTTTTTTATGTTAAAAAAAGTCATAGCATTCCCGTTCTTCTGATTTCTTCCTTGCTTCTTTCTCTCATCACAACCTTCCTTTCTCTCAAACACAAAATTAGTACCTTTAGCCAAAATGATGGATGCTATATGAATCTCCTTCAAGTCGATGGAACCATTCAGATGAACTTTTAGGGCATTATCTCTATCTTTGATCTTATTGATTAAAGAGGAAGAAGGAGATTTGATGAGTAGATGAGAGATTTAAAATTTGACATGGATGGAAGATAAAGAAGGAGATGGGATGTGTAGATGAGAGATTTGAAATTTGAAAGGGAAGGGCATAGTTGAGGTTTGGATGGAGAGATGCAAAGGAAAGGGGGAAAAAAGTACAAATCAAATGAGGGAACGAAGCCTAAGTATAGAGCGGCTGAAGCCAAGCTGATGCATAGTTTAGCTACACAAATCTATATGGATACCATGCAGATCATTGGACACAGTGTATATATTTTATTTGGATGGTTTAAATTTAATTTGAATGATTTAAATTTTATCATTTTTTTAATTTTAATTTTTTATACTTTATAAAATGTAAAATGTAAAATGAAAATAATTTTATAAGTGACAACTAAAAAAATAATATTTTATATTAAAAAATAAAAAATTTATGAAATCAAAATCATTCAAATTAAATTTGAACCGTTTAGATATAAATTCACAGAGAATTCAAGTTTAAATCTCTGTAATGAACAATGATAAAGATATTGAGCTATTATATATTTAATATATCGATTAACTCATACAAAATCAAAATGCATAGAAAAGGAAAAAAGCCATCAACAAATTACGTGGAGTAGAGAGAAAAGTCTTGTCTAAATTATCTAAAGCAGCCAAGAGCAAATCAATCTCATATATGTTAATCAATTCAATAAATCCAAACTTCGGGAAGCAGAACCAGGATGGACAAGTTACCTCTGAGAAGTCACAGATGTTCAAAAAAGTCACAACATTCCTGTTTTTCTGATTTTGCCTCCTCTCTTCCTTGCTTGTTTTTCTCACCACAACTTTCCCTTCTCTCGAACCCAAAATTGCTACCTTCACCCAAAATGATGGACGCTCCATGAATCTCCTTCAAGCCGACAGAACCGTTCTGAAGAACTTTTAAGACATTACCTCTACCTCCAATCTTATTGATGAAAGAGGAAGAAGGAGATCTGCTGCGCCTGTGAGAGATTTGAAATTTGAAACGGATATAAGAGGAAGAAGGAGATGGGATGCGTAGATTGAGAGATTTGAAATTTGAAAGTGAAGGGCACAACTAAGGTTTGGGTAGAGAGATGTAAAGGGGGAAAAAAAGTGCAAATCAGATGAGGGAACAAAGCCTAAGGACAAAGAAACTGGAACCGAGCTGATGGAGAGATTAGCTCTAGGAATCTACAATAATAAACTGTGACAAGGGATTGAGCAATTATATATCGAATATATTGATGATATTGATCGATCCTGCTAGTTAATTTTAAATTATGATTGAATAGAAGTAAAAATTATTTATTTATTAAATAAAAACTACAATAATATTTATTTAATTTTATAAAAATAGTACTCTATTTTCTAATATTAAGAATTGATTATATCGCAAGAGAAATTTTGAAACTTGAAAGGAAGGGCTTCCCAGGAAGGACCATATGCAGAGACACGTTGAACAGTAGCAGTGGGCCCAACTTGCTGCAATTGATATGGTGTATTACAATCCTCTCGTTTAACAACACCTTAAAATATTGAGTTCCATTTTCATATTTGCTGGAAGAAAGGTTTCTTCTCCTTCTATGATGCATTGTTTATTTAATTCCTAGAACTAGGAGTAAACGTCAGAATGTTAAAAAAGAAAAAATTGTTTTTACTCGATCTATTGGGGACTCGGCTTTTGCCCCACCTCCTGTTTCATTCTTCTATACTAAATTATTGAAAAGTAAAATAAAACTCTAGTCAATAAATGGATTATGACCGTCTAGAATTAATTACTGAAATTGAATAATAAACCCCCCCGAATGCTATTACTTTTTTCAAGGGAGGTTACGAGTTAACAGAGGAATAACTTCGAAAAGTAGAATAATCGGATATTTCAAAGTTTCTTTTTTTTTTTTTTAAGGAAAGTTGATTTTAATGTATACCAAATACTTTTCAGATAAAAAATCTAACTTAATACATATATTCAAGAATTATCTCAAACTAAACATATAGCGTTTAATTTGCTTCATGTCTTTATTTTCCAAGGAAAAGAATATTTTGGATATGCAAAGTATAGTTTGAGAGGGGAAAAAAATAAAGGATATTTTTCTTCCCTAAGGGAAAAAAAAAGGAAGCAATGACCGTAAAGTTTGAAAATCTCCTCAAATATTTTTTGGTCGCTGCAGATTTTCTGAGCATCCCAGTGCTAACAGCAGCACTTCTTCATCATGTACGCAGTCAACCATTATGCCTTGATGTCATCCAGATTCCAGGTCACTTTATTGGATAATTTTATTGATCACTGTTGGAAAACAGCCGGGCAGCCCAATGGATACTGATCAGTTCGAAATGAAAACAATTTGTTTTTGGTCAGAAAATGAACACAGTTAATTCAATCATTTGAACCACCACATTCGACTATAACCTAGGAGATTTATTCATTAAAGGAAACATACATGACATGCAATACTGTTTAGAAGATTACGAGTTAAACGTCGACGAAATTTATTGCAAGATCAGGGTATATGCAGGGGAAATGAGAACATAGCCACCATCCTTAACAATCATTTTCATGGCTTTGAAGCATCTCAATTCCTAGCCTCGTGGAGGGTCTTGCATCTTTCTCTTCCTCTACTACACACGCTAGGATGAGTAGTAAGACCGACATACTCATGAGTCATGAGCCCCTCCATGGAATCTTTAGAGAGGAATGGGATTGGCAATAGGGTGTCGTGAACCCTGCGAAGATAACACCAGCAAGATCTTTTTTTTTTTTTGTGGATCTGAAACCAGCACGATCTCACCTGTTGAGAATTGAAGTGCGAAGTCCTCGTTCCAGTTAGCAATAATGGCGGCTTTTGAATCCCTGGTCCCCGCGATGTTGGATTTGTCAGCAATTCAATCGATCCCAAATGCCAATTACCGCTCATATTTTTGTGAGAGACGTTGAAAAGAGGGATGTCAGATTCTCCATCGTCAGTGGCCTTTTGGAATTCATGTATAATTATAAAAGTATTATTTTTTATAAATTTTAAGACAATTAATTGGGCAAGTTTTAAGATGATCAAACAAAATCTCAAGAACTGTCCGTAAACAACCACGTGTTTGGTGTGTAAAAAATTAAGTATAAGAATAAAAATAAAAAATAAAAACTAATTTTAAAAATAAAAAATAACTTTAATATTTTATTTTTAAAAATTAAATAATGATTACGAAGATTATATAAAATTTTCTTTTCTCAAATCCTTTATCGCCGCTCAACCAAACAGACTAAGTCTATTATGGCATATTATTCTCCTCTTATGTAGAAAATATTGAGTTTCGTATTTGTTAGATGAAATGAAATAAGAACTTTTAAAATATTTGGAGATCTTCTGCAACTATTTCGATAACCGTGATGCTTGTGACACTCATTATTTATCTTTACAAAAATTTTGAATATATTAAAGATTTAGCTTCTAATAAGTTACTTTTATCTCAATTTGATCATTAATAAACGAAACTATTCAATTTAGCTGTTGAAAGATTAATTTTTTTAATCTAGTCTTTCAAAAATTAAGTCCTTTAATTAATATTAGTTTCTCAAACATGTTCTACCAATAAAAATGGTCTTTGAAAAAGAGCTACAAATATTTTTCAAAGAAACTATTTCAATTGAAAAAAAAAATTCTTTGAATATTTCATTAGAAGATATTATTTTTAGATGATCAAATTAAGAAAAAGATTATCTTTTAAAGATTAAATTAAAAGTTTGTATCTTTAAAAGATCACATTTAAAGAAAAATAATCTTTTAAAAAAATTTCTACTATCTAATCTCCCTTGTAACTTGTTAAAATTCTTTAACTTACCCTTTCATGATGTCATGTTTATTTAGTTTCTATCACTAGAAATTAACGATATGTTTTAATCAATGCTTCAAAAATAAGACCAAACATTGAACTTAAATAAAAAATAATTCACAATTCAATGACTTGATGGTAATTGAACTAGGATCACTACAAGAAAACATGCAATTTCTCATGGAATTTTTTCGCTAAAAAAAAAAAAGAATTTCTCTGAGAAAGGCTATTCTCACGGAAATTCTCACGCAATAAGTGGCATGAAAAAACCAGCTGAAGGAAACTTAAGTTCTCACAGAAAATTTTTGTGAGAAACATTTCTCGCAACATATTTCCGTGAGAAAAATCAGAGAGAAAAAGTTGTGTGAAAATCGTAGTTTGGTGTGGTTTTGTGTCGGACTTTCGCACGAAGAAATCTGAGAGAAAAAAAATCTATGAGAAATTCTAACGAAATTTCTCACGGAAAAAATCCATGAGAAATAGTAGCCACGGGGTCTTTCTCACAGTATTTTTTCATAAGAAGCGTGGAGAAAATTTGTACATCCAGATTTCTCACAGAAAAATTTCACGAGAAAACTGAAAATTTTTGCCATAAGCATTGCGTTTATACATTTACCTATATTTGAATAAATACAAGTTATTTAAACAGTTAGAAATCACAATATCTAAGTTTAGCCAACCAATAATAAGACCATAACAATAATAAGACCACAATAATTTTGTATTGAAAATATCTGAAAGTACATTAAAATTAAGAGAAATATGCATTCAACATTACAAAGTTTCAAATCATAATTTCATAATGTCACATAAATAAGAATACTAGAATCATTGTTCATCATCCTCATCCTCATCCTCATCACTACTACTATCACCATCATCATCATCACCATTGACAGGGGTGGGTTCATCATGAGAAGTGTCACCTCTTTCAGTTCCTATACTCATGTGGGCCATAATTTGTTTCATGAAAGCTTCCATATGGATGATTTGAGACAATATGGATGATCTGAGACAATGCGGTGACTGGTGGAATATATGGTTAAAACCTGCAAAATATATAAAGTGATGCAGTAAAAGTAAAAATAATAGAACAACTACAAAATAAAAAAAGTTGTATTTAAAGAATTCTTACTCATCAACCCCATAAAATCTAATAACTAGCTATCCATCACTCAGCCTTGTCCCTAGCTCATATCTAATAGGATAAAAAGATGAGCCAACCGCATCTATACTCAAAATATGTGTGGAAGGCATCTCTGAACCAATGAAAGTTAATGAGTTAAGTGGTGTTTGAATGTGTGGAGACGGAAAAGAAGATGATGCAGATACTGATCCAGGAGTAATTAGAATAAAGTACATACATTATCATTATTTAATTTATTTTTTTAAGTAATTAGAAACACAATCTAGCCATGAGTCTGCTAATAAGACTTAATGTTGTATTAAGCATAATCATATTATTGACGTTTAAAAAATATTTATAATTAAATTATTATTATTATTCTTATCATTATCATCTTCTGTAAAAGTATTATAAAGTGATGAAATAAATTTTCAATAATTTAATTAGTTAACTCTTGTGTCAAAGTTTCTTTTCTAAGAATACACATAAAGTAAATCTTGTTATGCACAATGTTTTCTACCAATAAAAAAATACCTAAGTTTTCATATTTGAAACAAACATATTTTTTTCTTTACAATTTTAAAAAAATCCAACCATTATATACGCCTATATATATATATATATATATATAGGTGTAATATAAGTTGAAATTTCAAAGTGATTTTGTTGTTTATTGTAGATAGATAGTTGACTGGTATTAGTTTGAAGATAGAGATAATGGGGATACAAAAAGAAAACTCACATGTGGTGTGTGTTTATATTGAAAGTATGCTTATACTTATATCAGATTTGAATAACTCATACATAGATTTAGATAATTTAAATATTATTTTTTGTTCATTGTAATTGATTATTTATTTTTATTTAAAAGGCAAAATATAAAATGATAAACATTTTAACTCCTATAAAATAAAGTTCTCTAATAAAAATTAAGAAGCATTCTTTGTCTTATTTTTTAAATTAAAAAATAAAATTAAAAAATTAATTAAAGCTTAAATCATCTAACTTTATATCATCCAAAAAAAAAATTGCACATGTATGTTTTTCCTTATTCCTACCTTATTTTTTAAAATAAAAAATAAAACTAACAAATTAATTAAAGTTTAAATCATCTAACTTTATGTCACCCAAAAAAAACTAAAATTATATACATATGTTTTTTCTCATTCTAACTTTATTTTTTAAAATAAAAAATAAAACTAAAAAATTAATTAAAACTTAAATCATCTAACATTATATTCCCAGAAAAAAAAAATTGCATGCATATGTTTCCATCCCCACCCCCATCTAGTATATTTTCATCCTCACCATTCTCAATCATCACCTCAAATATACATATAAGTGGCTATTTTCTTCAAATTTAACAAAAAAAAAAAAACAAAATAAAAAAGCATCAATATGCACCTTCGTTCAGCCTTCAAGTGTGGGAGACAGACGTCAACCTTCCTCCAATGTCTTCACGCACGATTGCAACCCAGATCCATGAAAAACTCAAGCTGTAACGCCACTTCGCCTTCGCCTGTGCTGCTTCGCGTCGTTTTGTGGAATGAAAGGGGAGGCTTCACGTTGTTCTGCAGAATGAAGGAAAGAAGGGGATATAAACGTATTTTCTCACAGTAATTTCTCGCAAAAATTACCTTGAGAAATAAGTGGTAGTTCAACTGGCATATCGTAGCTTCTCATAGGAATTTTTTCTTAGAAATTCAAATTTCTCACAAAAAAATTTTTCAATAAATTCTCACAAAAATTTTTTGTGAGAAATTCTCACAGAAAAAATCTGCGAGAAATTCTCATGAATTTTTTTGTGAGAAAATGGTGTTTTATTTACGAAAAAAATATATATTTATATGTTTCTGTCTTATTTTCTCATAAAAAATTACTGTGAGAAAATCTTTCCATGTTTACGTGCCAATATTCTCGCAGTATTTCTCTCATTATTCTCACTGAATTTTTTTTGCAAAAAAATTCCATGAGAAATCACCTTCTGTGAATATTCTAGTGAGTATTTCTGTGAGAAGTTCTCATGGATTATTTTCCACGAGAAATTTCCATGACAAATCCTTCATTTTCTTATAGTGGATCAAATCATTTTTTAACTATATATATATTATAAATATATATAATTTTTTACAATTAAATTAATATATATTATAAAATAATATTTAAATTAGATATAAATATTTAAAAATATAAAAAATACTTAAAACATTTTACATATAACAATAAATTCATGTGAAATAGATTGACTAAAGTTCACAAAATATTTTAAATATTTATCACAGAATGCCAAAACTTTATTTGAAACAAAAAAAAAAGTTAAAAATGATTTTTGACTAGTTCAATATGAAATGGGTCGATTTTATCAATTTGAGTAGTTGTTGATTATTTTTTATCTCTCGGTTGATTTTGAAAATCAAATGAACTGAATCTATAACCAATTCATAGATTTTCCTATTCAACCATCCGATAGGTTTAATTTCCATAATCATGATTTTTATAGCAAGTTAAAGATTGTTGTTGTTTTTTACTTATATATTTCAAAACAATTCTTTTTAAAATGGAGTTTTCAAGTGCTTTGAGAGGGATGCAGGTTGTGTTTAGCAAAATTATTTGATAAATACTTTTTATCAAACTTATTATCTTTGACAATTTTTTTAAAAAATATTTTTTATTGTCAAATTATAAAAGAAGTTAGATAATATGATAATTAATGATTTTCAAGTGGGATATGATTGTCATAAAAAAATAATTTTTTTCTTGTACTTCAAATAAAAAACTTTAATACTTTACTTAGTTCTTGTAGTAGAAAAACTAATTCCACTTCTATTTAGAAACTACTAAAAGTGAAGCCAAGCACCTCTTTTTTAAAAAAAAAAATAATAATCAACTTTTTCTCCTCCCAAAACTTGGCTAAACAGATGTGCCTAATGTTTCATGTTTTAGTGCTAAATCATTAAAACAAATATATCTTGTAAACTATTATAAATTCAGTTTTTATTTTTTTATTTTATATTCTTAAATTTTTATGCTTATTTTATAATAAAAAAATTTTAAGGATAAAATTAACCCATTAAAGAGTTCCTTCTTAGTTCAAATAAAAAAATTATAATTTAATACTTTTATTTTAATCTAAAGTTCCATAAATATTTTGTTATACTTTAAATTTTCTATACTAATTTTATAATTGAATCTTAATTTAAGAAAATAATTTTTTTTCCAATTTAATTGATTTTATTACATAAACTTATCAACTATTTATTGTTCAGTCCATGTGTTGCACTTGTGACGTCCTTCTAGTAATTGAATTGGCTATTATTAGAACCTAGTGTCTCTGCATTTCAAGGGTGAAGAGTACCTATGTTCCTTATCTACTCAGATCTAGATTTAAATGGTTCATATTTAAATTTTTTATTTTTTATTTTTTATTTTTTAATATTAATCATCATTTTTTAAAAGTTGATAATTAAAAGATTATTTTTATTTTATGTTTTACTCTCTGCTAAACAAAAAAAAAAATTAAAAAAATCCTGATCCGTTATGTCTACTTTCCTTCGGTTGATATTTGGGTCCATCTGTCTTCACTAACCCTCTTTTCTCCATCTTTGTAGTTGGGCCAGTGGACGAGGCCTGTTCTTTAAGTCTTGCCTTTCAATTAGTAATGTTCCCATGCACAACCTTACGCAACCTTGGACTGGGCCTTCTTCTTATCTCCAATCTTCTGTATCTTCTTCACCCTGGGCCCATCTGCAGTCCCATTCATGAACAAATCCTCCTCCATTTCATAAAATCTGAACAATTCAAATCTAATTTAAATGATTTAAGTGATGAAGAATGGAGAAAGAACAGGGAATCTACTTGCACCCGATTTAACATATGATAATTTGAGGTTGTGAACAAATCTTGCCACTGTGTAATTGAGTAATTGTTCTCTTAAGTTATGCCTAAAAAGCTCTACACCCATTCTCATTTATGTGTATTACAGAAAAAAAGATTTCTTTGTATCATTAGATATAATATACATGTAATGAACATAATTCCCATAAAATGACGAAATAAGCCACATAAAAGCAAGTCATATGAAATAAGCTAGATAATATCTCAAAAAATTTGGATAGAGTCCTAAACTCCTAAAAATGATAATTCCAAGCTCAAGTGGAAAGAAAAATAGAGCTAGGACTATGAAACAAATTGTGACGAAAACTGATAAAACGTAATGGCATTTCGTAAATAAGTACAACTTTTGGAAAAACACACAGGAGGGCTTTTTAAATGAAAAATTTGAGTTGCTCAAGATTTTCAGATGTCCTAAAAATCATGGGAAGCCCTAGGACTAGTAATGCCCCTCCGGTGTACATTGTCCAATGGCGATGAGTCTAAACTTTGACAAATTCGTTCGAGAATGTTTTAGTTTTGATTTGAGTGATTACAAAGTCATTTTATTAAATTGGGAACCTAAATTTTATAATAAAAAGATAGTTCTAAAAAAGGAGCTAAAACGAAATTGTTATTATGAAAGGACGAAATTAAAATTTTTGAAAAAGTGAGTTTCTTGAAACTTCCACACACTTCTCCCTTTTTTCTCCTCTTATATAGCACGACTTTCTTCTGCCCAAAATATAGAAAAGGGATAGCTCTCTTAGGCGCACAAGAAGAAGAGAGAAAGGAAAGAAGAAACCAAAGAAAATGTGAGGAATTTCATAGAATTTCATTTTCTCCTTCTTCCAATCTTGTTTCTCTCCTTCTTAGCTCTCTTTCCATGGTTGTATTAAGTGGTTTTGGTTCTATTTTGAGTCCAGAACTAGCAGGGATAATTTGAAAATTCTTAAGGAGAAGCAAATCAAGGAGAAAAGCTCTTGAAAGTAAGCTTGAATCCAAGGAAAACTAATAAAAATCAATATAGGAAAGTGTGATGTTCTTTAAGGTTTTGTGAAATCTGATTTTGTGTGAGTGTTTCCTTAAGCTCCTAAGACCTCTAGAAACCTTTTCAAGTGGCTCTTCCATCAAGGAAAAATCAAAAACCCCCCATGAACCCCATTCTTGTCCATAATTTCAACTAAGCTAGGTTCATTGGGCTAAGAAGTGTTTTAAATTGTTCTAGATGATGTTAGAAGATGGGAGAAACCATTGGAAAAAATTTAAGAGCCATAGATTGGAAGATGAAACAATGGTGTCCATAGTAGTACTTTGTGATGCAACTTGATTCTAAACTTATGTAAATGATTGTGTAAGGGCTCCAAGGACTTTGAATGAGGCCAAAAGGCCTAAAATGAAAAGAAATGAAAGCCTAGAGCTTGAATTGTGAAGGTTGCTTCAATAGGCCATTTATGGAACCATTATGCCATTTATAAAACCAAGTGTATATTTAAGAGGAGTTTAGTGTCTTGGATTACTTCAAGTGCATAATTGTGTGTTAATTGTGATGTTTAGGCCAAGAGAATATCCAACTACCTAGGTGTACTTGTGAGGCCAAAAAGAGGGAAGGATAAGACAAAGGAAGCTTGCATAAATTTAAGGTAGCTCTCCACCTTATTCTCCTTGCATTCTTGTGTATGTGTGTGTTTATGTGACTTGAGAATATGCCACTTGATGTCTTGAGATTGCATTGGTACCAATGTGTTTTGTTTAATGACTTTGATTGTGGAAATGGCTCATAAGAATGAGGTGATGTCAAAAGTCCCTTAGTAAAAGTGAGGAGATGCTAAAACTCTCATAGCATGGGTGAGACTAAGCCAAAAGTCTCTTGGATGGGTAAGGCCAAGTCAAAAGCCTCTAGACTAAGAGTGAAGCATATCCAAAATTCCTAGAAATAGGGTAAGGCAAAACCAAAAGTCCCTAAAGCTTCTTGATGCTATGATTGTGAAAGTATGGCATGAAAATCTTGAAAATGTGCATTCATGATCCAAATAGCTTGTTTAATTGTACACTTTATGTATGTATGCATTGAATGTGTGTGTGAATGGATATGTGAGCTATTGAGATTTTAGGAATCTCACTCCCCTTCCCTCCATCATCTTATAATGTCTAGGTGATATCCAAGAAGCAAGGAATGCAAGCCAAGAATCTGGAGAACTTACACTTTGACAATTATGTGGTTTTCCTTGTACCTAGATACCAAAGTAGATATGTACATGATATTTTTGAGTTGTAAATTATTGAATAAATGTAATATTATGTATGAATGATGTATGAACATTGTATGGTGCCAAGACAATGGAAATGTGAAATTTGGACATTTGTGTGCATACTTAGATACATGCATTCTTGAGTGTGGGATAGCCAAATAAGATGCATGAGATTTGGGACCACTTGGGTAGTTCCTATAAGTCATATTCATGCTTTTAAATTTGCCCAAGAGATACCAAAACATTAAAGAAGCTATTTGGACTAAACTGATACCTTATGAAAGGCAAAATTTACCATTTTGTGAGACTATGTCACTTTTTGTCTAAATGAGCTTTTCTTGATTTGAAATTTGGCATGCATCTAGAGCTTATTGAGAGATTTTTGGAAAACTAAAGTACGTATTATTTGGAGGTCTGTGGAATTTTTGACGAATTTTTGAAATTGTCAAATTTTTTAGTTTTTGGTTAGTGTATTATTCATTAATCCGAATTTTGATCTGTCTTAATCATAGGGCAAACGATGTCCAATTGCCACAAAATTTTATAAGGAGAAACTAAACCTTCCCAATGACTTGTGCCAATTGGAAGCATCTCATTTGAATGTCAAGAGAGGGAGATATGAATTTTTGAAGTTGTTGTTCTGATCCAAATGCACCTCTAGACCCATGTTGTTATTTAATTGATTTTTGCAACCTGAATGCTCTTGGATTGATCCAAAATGTTTTTCTCCTCTAGTTAACATTTGTAGCTTTCCAAATTGGTACAAATTGCATGAATTTGATTTTTGTGAAATTAATTATGAATTTTCAAAGTTTATATCAGTAAGTTGATTAGATTTTTGGACAGCTCGACCTCCTTGCCTTTTTATTATTAAATGTGGTCCAGATGAGATTTTTGTGACTGAGATTTATTTTTAGTGTAAAGTTGACATCCAGAACTTTCCAGAAAGTTATGATTTATATGGTTTTGATTTTTCTATATTTAGTTATAATTTTTCAAAGTTTCTCCTAAAATCTACATTGTACAGCTGTGAAGAATAAAGGGAATTTTAGAGTTTTTGACTTGAAAATCGTGGATTGTTTGATAATTTGAATTGATTGTGATTTGTTTCAATAATAAATGACTAGAGAATAATGTTGAATAATTCATGAAACCCACGTAATACTAATTGAAAAATTTTACCCTAATGTAACGCAATAAAATATATGAAAATATGACTTTTTCTCAATAATTTTTTATGAACATACACATAATTATCTTGAATGGAAGGATATAATGAAAGGAAATATAAAGTATGACAATACACAACTCAAGCACGTAGAGTAGTGAGAGCTAAAGAAAGTCAAAACACTACTATAAGATTACAAGTTGGAAATGATATGTGCAATATGACTGCCAGATTCACATTATACAGGGAACAAAGGCTAGCAGTTGCATGAGTTGGCTGATCAAAGGAAAGGCCACAAACCAGATAACAACTGGGCCCATAGAATCAAAATCTTCTGCCGCAAGCATGTCACAGCGAATCATTTTCTCCACTTCGTAGCATCTCAATAACTTGTCTCATGGTAGGCCTTGCATCTCTGTCTTCCCCTACACATTGTAAAGCCACTTCCATCAAAATTTCCATCTTATCTGACTCCAAATTCCCTTCTATCGTGGGGTCTATTATCTGCTCCAACCAAGAGGCCTTTGAGGATGCTTTACTCTTTTTCTCTCTCACCCATGCCACCAGCCTATGTTGCCTCCCTTCTCTGCCATTACCATCAACGTCCTGGTCACCACCCATTGTCGGATTCTTCCCAGTCATCATCTCTAACACCACAATTCCATAGCTATAAACATCTACTTTAGAGGTAATTGATGAATTGAAAACCCACTCAGGAGCCATGTAACCTCTGGTGCCCCTTATTCTTGAGAATTTTGAATTGTCAAAGTCATCTCGCTTGAGTAGTTTGGATAATCCAAAATCTGCTACCTTTGGTTGATAATTAGAATCCAAAAGTATGTTTTGAGGCTTTACATCACAGTGCAGAATCCACTCCAAGCATTCCTCATGCAAATAAGCTAGGCCTCTTGCCATGCCTGCTGCAATATTGTACCTTCTGCTGAAATCCAGAGCATGGGATTTTGACCCCAGGTTTTCAGCCAAAGAACCATTCTCCATGAACTCGTATACCAATAGCCTGTGCTTGCCCTCTGCACAATATCCCCACATTTTAATCAAGTTCATGTGATTGAGCATTCCAATGTTGCTTATTTCAGCAAGAAATTCTTCCTCTCCTTGATTAGATTCATTGAGTCTCTTAATTGCTGCAACTCGATGATCTGACAATTCACCCTTGTATACAATCCCACCCGACCCTCTTCCAATCTCCTGAAGGAAACCTCTGGTTGCCTTTTCAAGCTCAGAGTAACCATACCTTTTGAACCCAGAGCCTACGGGAAGGTGGCTTTGTGCGTACACATATGACTGTCTTCTTCGGTTTCTCATCCAGAAACACCACACCCAAAGGACACAAATGATCTCTAACCCTCCTATTCCGTAAGCAAACCAAGCCGCGAGCATCGCTTTTCCATTTTGATGGGTGTTTGCATACCCTTTTTCAAGCGTTATTGTTTCGTTGGAACAAACAGTACTTGATTCTTGAAGGAATTCTTCGATGGAGAATGAAGTGCCTTTAGGCAGCCTCAGGTACAAATCCCTGGGAAATCGGGTGAAAAATACCCATTCATCAACAGCGTCTTTGGGAAACAATCAAAATAGCCGTCGTCTTCACTAAATTTATACTCGAAGCCTTTGTAATCACAGGATTCCAAACTCAAGTTTAAACATCCCTCAAGAGTGGAATTTGAGGTATATCCACGATCATAGCCGTAGATATTAACATGGGGAAGACGTACAAAGTAAGACTCACTTGGGTTGCAAGCGAAATTGTATTTTGGTTCACACCCCAGAGACCAATCTCTAGTATTCTTTCGTTGAAAACCTGGAAGACAAGAGCATTTCCTTCCGGAACCATGATCATAGCTACACAGGCTATTAGCACCACAGATTCCATGAACTGTGCAGGGCTTTGACATGGCTTGCCACGACACATACCATTTCTGTCTTTCAGATTCCCGGCTGTAAACTCGAACATTACCATCGGAATCAATTTTCAATCTTCTTTGAAGAACCGTGCCGTAATCGGATGTTATAAAACTGAGCTCGTCAGATGAACTGAAATTGCCCAAAGAGTCAAGCACCGCAATCCTACTTCCATTGTAAGTGCTCCTCCCATTCTCCCAGCTCACCAGACCAGGATCGGGCCAATAAATACTTGAAATTTCAGGACCGTCGTAGAGGAGACGGAGAACATTGTCGTTGTCGAAAAACAGAGAATAAAAACCAGAGGAATGGTTAGTCTCGCTTCTTGAAGAGACAAGCTTTGTAGATCTGGTGAGTAGCTGTTGAGGAAGGAGAGTGTCGGTAGGGAAATCAAAGCTCTGCCACAAAACGGCACCCTCCGTTTCACGTAGAACAAGATTACCAGTGTCGTAGAGAAGCAACTCAACAGGAGATGCTGAGGAAGTATCCGTGGCCCAAACGTTGAACTCGGCGGCATCCGTCAAGAGAAGATTACCAGAATTAAGAAGGGAAAGTCTAGAGCGCGTTCCGTTGACTGTCTGGTCACGATTTGCCATCCAAACCATGGTGAGGCTGTGGGTGAACCACACGGCAAAGCAATAGGCATTAACCCCAACGCCTTGAAAGCCGGCGGAGAACGTGGTATTGGGTGAAACCATAACATCTTGTGGATTCTCTACCGAAAGCGACCAGCCCTTGTTGAGAGTTTGGATTGTTGAAGACGATAATTGAAAACATAAAGCTGAAGATAGGATAAGTAGTAAGACCAACATACTTATGAACCCTTCCATGGATACTTACAGAGGAATGGGAGAGGCAACAGGGAGGTATTTGTTCAGACATAATAAATTTCAAAAATCAGGGTATTGACTTCAAGTTTAATTTGAACTTTATTTTTTAATATGTCATGTATCGGAACTATTAGTTTTAAGTTTAAAATTTTAAATGTGTTAAATTAGTAAAATAAATAAATAAATAAATAAATAATGTAAAAAAATTATAGTTTAGAGGGAAAGAATATTTTATAAATAATTAGTAAAATAAAAAAAAAGTAAATAAAGAATATGAAATAATAATTAAATTTTAAAAAGTAGGATAGATCAAATAATTATTGGATATATTTATAATAAAAAATCCAAAAAGAAAGAGGAAATTATGGAAAAAAATAATTAAATTAAAAAAATAAATAAGTAAAAAACAAGTAGAAACTAATTGTATATGTAGTTTTTATTTTTCAAAAATATGTGAAAAATGAAAACTACATGTAGGCAAAAAAAAAAAAAAAGAGAAAAAGATGAAGAAATAAAGAAAATGAAAAATTATTAAATGAAGGAAAAGAGAATGATCAAAAAATTTGTAGTTTAGAGAGAAAGGATATTTCTTAAAAAAATGAGTAAAATGGATAAAAAAGTAAATAAAAAATGTGAAATAATAATTAAAATTTAAAACGGAGAATAGATCAAATAATTACTGTATAAATTTATAATAAAATATCTAAAATGATTAAGAATTTATGAAAAAAAAATCATATTAAAAAATAGGAGAAATAAATAAGTAATAAAAAATAATTACATTAATGATGATTCCTGTTTATAGATTTATTTAATAATGATTCCTGTTTATAGATTTATAAATAGATAATTCATCATTACCCCTGTTTATAGATTTATAAATAGATAATTCATCATTACCCAAAAATTTTATCATTTCTAAAAGGAAATCATGTTTATGAGCATCATGTTCTTAACATTGTAAGATATGTTTTTCTGGTTATATCTAGTTAAATTGAGTCTTTGATAGGAACTCCATATTTATCTTTACTTCTTTACAGCATGTACCATTCTAAATAAACAATATTCTCATATCATTATGGATAATTACAAGAGCCAGAGAACAACAAATTCATATGTACAAATATGAAGAGGCATGGATTACATTAGAATAGAGCGTATAGAATTTATAAAATCATTACCTGCTCCTAAATCTTTTTCACTAATCTTCTTCACCCCTTCCCCTGTTTCTGCTTCTCTTCTCTGGCTACTCCTCCTCTTATATATTTCTATGCTTATGTATATATGGTTGTATTCATGTATTTGTGTCTGTTGCTTTTCTCCTTTTTTTTTTTCTTTTGTGCTCAAAAACCAACTATTTATAGTGAATTTGTAGGAGAAGCACCACCCTTCTCCATCAGTGTGTAGCAGAGTAGGGATATAGTAAATCAACTAGCATCACGTCATATAGATGAACTAAATGAATTCTGCCAACTAAATGTTTGAACTGCTAGTTAGGCAACAGAATTTTATTTGATAACATTTTATTTTCTTTGTCTATTCTCTTTTTTGTGTTTTTTTTTTCTTGTCTTTTAAAGAAACCTAAACATAAGCCCCTATTAAATTATAATATTGAAACACATATATGATTGGCACTCTAGTAATGCTTTGAAGTTCAATTTTCTTAAAATTCAAATGTTATTATTATTTTAAATTTTTTTTTATTCTGAACTTTGGGAAAGAATAAAATTAGAAAGAATAATTATTTTTGAATTATTATTTAAAAAATCATTTTATTTTTATTATATATATTTATTTAAGAATAACATAACTATCTCAATTTATATTCCTCATATTGCTTTACAAAACCTATGGATTTAATACACCCTTAGACAAAATGAGGTATCTACCAATTGTGTTCAAACTATCTCAATTTTTCAGATGATTTTTTGTACTATTTGAAACTTTTTATATAAGTATATATATACTACTTGAACTATACACAAAAATTTTTAGGTTGTTCTCATAATTTATGTATAGAACTAGAGAGAATTATTTTCCTAAAATACAAAACCAAATTTCAAATTAAAACACTATTTAGTTTTATTATTCAACATTTTATTTTTTCCAATCAATCTTTTTCTTTTTAAATCTCCTGACATATAAGAAAAAAAAATTAATTTTAAATTATTGATATAAAAAATTTTGTGTTAATAATAAATACTTATTTGTAGATAAGTTTACATAAATGATGAATAATTATATAAAAAAAGTCCCAAATACTTACATTAAGATAACTCCAATAATTAATATTCACAAAATTGGCATAGCAATTGACACCAATATAATGAAAAGAATTTATTAATTTTACATTTCATTACTTTTTTTAAGATTATTTATGAAAGATATAATTATTTAATCTATATTTCTTTAATTATCAAATCAAACAAAAAATATAATTATTTAAACTATATTCCATGTAATTTTTATTTTTATTATAATTATTTAATTTTATTAAAATTTATAAACTTATTTAAAAAATTTATATTGAACTCGAAGTGTCTCAATCCGAGTTCAAAACAATTCCTAACAAAAAAGAACTCAGCTTCACCCTCTCCAAATTTCAACTTTTATTGCTTTTGCGTCAATTACTTTTCATGCCATTGCCTTTGAGTTATAAGTTTTTTTGAATGTTGCCTTTAAGTACTGGAGCCTATTTTTTCTGTTGATTTTTTGTATTATATGAAACTTTTTTATACGAGTATATATATACTACTTAAACTATACACAAAAGAAATTTTAATTCATTTTCATAATTCATGTATAGAATTAGGGAGAATTATTTTTCTAAAAAATAAAACCAAATTTCAAATTAAAACACTAATTAGTTTTATTATTGAATATTTTTTTCTATTCTGTCAATCTTTTTCTCTTTAAATTTTTGGCCATTTAAGAAAAAATTAATTTTAAATTATTGATATAAAAAATCTTACGTCAATAATAAATAATTATCTATAGATAAATTAGTGGAGGTATTAATAGTATCAAAAACTTTACATAAATGATATATAATTTTATACACAAAATCTCAAATTTTTATATTAAGATAATTCTAATAATTAAAATTCACAAAATTACCATAACAATTGATTCCGACGTAATGAAAAAAATTTATTAATTTTACATTTCATTACCTTTTTTTGAGATTATTTATCAAAAATATAATTATTTAATCTATATTTCTTTAATTATAGAATCAAATAAAAGATATAATTATTTAATCTATATTTTATTAAATTTTTATTCTTTATAATACTTATTTAATTTTATTAAAATTTATAAATTTATTAATTGAACTCTTATGAACTTAGAGCCACTCATTCCGAATTCAACATGTTAGCAGTTGGAATTCGGTTTCACAACCTTTGAATAAATACTTTTGATTTTATTATCTTTAAATAATTATTTCCTTTAACCGTTGCTTTTACGTACATGAGCCGGCGGCAACAGGGTGTTGTGAACCCTGCGAAGAAGGTAATACATTGATCTGACCCGTTGACGAATGGGAAGACCAAGACTAAGAAGAAAAACATGAGTCAAGTGTCCGTACGTGGATAGCAATTATGCGAAATTTGAATTCCCGGTCTCTACGGTGTTGGATTAACGGTTGGAACTCGTTTTAAACTACTTTGAATCTGTAAGAAATTTGTTAAAATATCTGGGCCTGGTTGGGTCCAGCCCAATACTATTTATACGTTTTCGGATTTGGGTTTGACCTGATAAAAATAGGCCAAGTTCGGGACAGCCCATTTATTATAAAAGAAAAAATATGATAAGATATTAATATTTTATTGATTAATAATGCGGTTGTAATTTCTTTAATGAGGATGGCTTTCAATTAATTTTCATGGGGCGTACAAATGTGACTGAACGTTTCCTGGGTCTTGAAATGTTTGACTGTTTACTAATGAAACGCATAGCATTTCAAAGTAGTTTCCTTATTGGAAGACTGTTTACAAACTCAAAAGCTTGTGCTGTGTCGGCAAAACGTGTTAGCATTCCGATTTTATAATATTGTTCTCCGGCAAAAAAATGCTCGCAAATGTACGCAGCATATTTTTAACAAACGAAGTTGCATAATTCATTGTAAATCCTGAAAACTGGTTTGAGCGAAGGATTTGAGGACGCGTAAAAATCCAATAATGCAATGACTAATCGGTAACTATAAGGCAAAGAGCAGCTTTCTAGCTTTCTAAGCCATTTCCTATAATAAAAAATATTAATGTGTTAAATCTTTAACTATAAAAAGTATTATATTTATATACTATATTTTTGAAGAACTTTCTGCGTTTGGTTGTTAGAATATCACCTCAAAGAATGAAAAATTAATTCACATTCCATGATTATTATGTATTTGGTTGCAGGAAAAACAATAAAAATTTTTTTATGAAAAGCTTACTTTCTTTTATATAAAAGAAACCACAACCACCCTATTTTGAGAAAGAAAGTGTCACTGTACACTAGAATAAATTTTATAGTTGTAGGAGTAATATATAAAAATTATATATTTTTTATTATTATTTATCTATTAAGGGTATTTTGGTCTTTTTAATAATTATTTTTTCCCTGTTTATATATTTTATTATTATTATTTATCTATTAAGGATATTTTGATCTTTTTAATAACTATTTTCTCTTTATTTATATCTAACCAAATGAAAAATATAACAATATTTTTATTCATTTCCTTAACATACTAAACAAATTTTATATATGATAACATTTTTTTTCATTACTTTCTATTCTTTTCTACTCTTTTTCATTCCATCTAATTCTTGCAACCAAAGCTGAGTTTTTTATTTTTTATTTTTTTAAAGATTTTGAAGAACCCGGTGGCACTGGAACCAAGTTCCTCTTGCTCTATATGAAAGTGGGGCCAAAATTTCATTTCTTATAACACGAAAATAATTTTTTAAAATAATACAATAAAAAAATGTAACTCAAAAAATATAAATATATAATTAATTTGTAACATAGTTATTTTGTCTGGTGAATAATTATTTAGAAGAAATACATAGTTTAAAAATTTGTTCAAAATTTTGAAATTAAAAAAATATCATTGGTCTAAATGTAGGAAAATTTCGAAATCTAAATGTCTCAATAAATTATAATAGAAGATATAGGAATTAAAAAATAATTATGTGAGGGTAAAAATAAAAATAAAAATATGTAGTTATTTTTTTGGTTTAACTAATTTCCTTTTATAGTATACTTTTTTATTTAAGAAATTTTAATAATTTTAAAAATACTTAATTACCTTTAAAAACCAAACTCCTTGAAATTTCTGCATTTAAGTATTGTGGAATAGTATATTTGTCCTTTTGTGTAATGGGTCAAAGTTTGCGAGAGTTTGTTAATAGTCAGCTCCTAAAATGTAACAATTGATTTTGGCTTGTTAATTTCAAAAGAAATAAAAAATAATTAATTTTTTTTGAAATTGTTAAAAAAATTTTAAATTAAAAATGGATACTCAAGAAGGGAATTAGTTAAACCAATAAAATAACTATATATATTTATTTGTCCCAAATAATTATTTTTAATTCTTACATCTTCTATTATTATTTCTTGAGAAATTTCATATTTCTAAATTTTCTTGAATTTACACCAATAATTTTTTTTAATTTCAAATTTTTTAACAATTTTTTAAGTAACATGTTTCTTCTAAATAATTATTTACCAAACAAAACAACTACATTATAAATTAATTATCTATTTATATTTTCTTATATTATATTACATTAAAATTTTATTTTTTATCTTCTTACACATTCTGTATACAGTACACAAAACTTACAAAATAAGAAATAAAACTTTTCTTAAGCTTTCCCATTACTTTCGTGGCCAACTAAGAAAAGGGGTACAACAGCATAATTGTTTCCAACTTTTCTAAAGCTGTAAAGGGACAAAATGAAATCTTAGCCACACTTTTCCAGGGACTACCACCAGGTTCTTCAAAATCGGAAAACAAAACAAAACACAAGGACCTCGACAACATTGCCATGAGTTCCCCAAAATATAGTACGGAAAATTAGAAAGGAGGATACAAATTCTAAAAAATTTATAACAAAAAACTTTAAAAGTTAAAATTATTTTTAAAACCCCAAAGACTTAAATTAATTAGCAGAAGGATTGAAATGCCCTTATAAATCCAAATGCTACTTTACTTCTCTCCATTGACGTTGCTCTCCTCCGCCTAAGCCCTCCGTTGCTTATGGATTCTTTTTATCAACAATTACTTATCCTTTGACAGTTTCTCCCCCAACAAGTTACTAAAATTCCTTTGATGGTTTCTCTCTCAATAGTTTACTAAAATACTTATTCTTCGACGATTTCTCCCTCACATGTAAGACCTTTCCTTTGACGGGTTCTCCCTCGCTAGCAAGGCCTTTCATTCAACAGTTTCTCTCTCGCTCACAAGACCTCTCATTCTCTTTATCTTGGTGTGCCATGCAAATCCATAGCAATCAACAGTGAACAAAACCTCTCTTTCTCATTCGACAATCTATAAGGTTTGCAATTTTTTTTCTTTTTAAAATGTTAGGATTTATATGCTTTCACTTCAATTTTCAAATATGTCTAGGTTTTGTTAGTCAGAGGAATTTAGGTAGTGAAAGACCACAATCGAAAGACTCTGGATTTAGAATTTTAGATATCAAATTTTTACTAGCTTTGGGTGATTGATATTGCATATTATATTTTTGTTGATTTCTTTGAAACCTTCATACTGATACTGAATTTGGGATAAGTAAATTTTTATTAATCTAATAGAAACACACATAAACCTAATAGTAATGGGCATATGCTATGCAAAATGCCTAAATATGGTGGTAAATTTTCTTAATTACAATAGTAACACACCTAAATTTGGAACTACTTTGAACTTGCAAGTGAACTATAGTAATAACAACAAAAAGTGTAGGTGAACTACTTTGAACTTGCATTACATGTTGTGGTTCGTTTATCCAACATCACTTTATTACCTCACTTTCATTGCTCGATGATGACTATGGAATTTACCTGATAAAATACTTGCAATCTTGGACTGAGAAACTAAAGCCTGAATGGGGAGGTCTCACCATCCTCACCTATATTTCGGTATGAGCTTTTCTTTTAATTGTCAATTATACTCTAATATTTGTGGCTCATGTATAGATGGTTATGGTTTTTAGGAACAGTTAGATGGGTTTCGTCTTCAACTTATGTGGGACTTGGTTAACCATTCACTCAACAATTGTTGTGGTGATGTAATGACCTCTAGACTAACAACAAACCAAGGGAAGTGAATAAGAATGTAGTGATTAATTGATTGTTTGATCCATTTGGTTTCATATCATTATGGTTATAAACAAAAAGCATCCTAATGTGAATATTGTAGACAAATTGTTGTGAATATTCTATGCTTATGGTTATAAAAAGATTATAAAGTTCCTTGAAACTTTTTCTTTTTTCTTTTTTTGGCTACCAACTTCAGTATTTACTTAAGATCTAATAAGAGTAAATTTTTGTTCTTAATAATTTTTCTCCTATAAATGTCTAATAATGGTCAGCATGTACAACAGTAAATTTTCTTAAGATCTAATAAGTAGTGTCACCACATCTGGGATTTACGGTCTTAAAACTTGATTGTTCTACAAGGTCCTTAAACATGATAGTAAGTTTTTTGAAGTCCAGTAGTAACATCATTAAACTTAGTAGTAATAATTTTAATGCTCAATAGTGCCTGTACTCTACAAGGTCCCTAAATATAGTAGTGAAATTCATAATATCAAGTAATAAGACCCCTAAACATGATAGTAACAATCTTAAAGCTCAATAATAACTATAAATGTCCTTAATCATTATAATAATTTTTTTAATCTAATAGTAACATCTCTAAACCTAATAGTAAAGGTTATAAAACTCATCAGCAAGTATATTCTGTAAGGTCCTTAAACATAGTAGAAACTTTATTTAAATCTAGTAGTAACAATCCTAAATTTCATAATAATAGGCCTAAAACTCAATAGTAATAAATTTCCTTAACCGTAGTAATAATATCCCTAAACCTAATAATAAAGGTCTTAAAACTCAATAGTAACTCCACTCTCCAATATCCCTAAATATAGTGGTAAATTTACTTAAATCAAGTAGTAACAACCCTAAAGTTAGTAGTAGCAGGGCTAAAACTTTTGTGAAGCACGGTCCCTAAAACATAGTAATAAATTTCCTTATATTTAGTAGTAACATCCTTATATCTGGTAGTAATGGTTTTAAACCTCATCAGTAACTATGTTCTGCTGACTCCATTCATTCTTAATGCCATACTTTACCCTAAGTGATGGTTTTGACTTTAAATCATGCAAGGGCATATAGTCATCCAATGCATCACTAAGTACATTAGTTTCACTAATTTCAAAGGCTCTATATTCTTGCAAGGGCAATATCCACACACTAGTTTGCCAATACACGGTGTCCTGTCTCAATGTTGTAGCTAATAGCAAAACCTTCCTTCTTCTAGCACTCCAAATTTAGAAGGGAAAGTCAAACCACTTCTATCTACATGGTAGTAAGAACTACCTCCAATTTGTTGGATCTCTTATGTAAGTTTATCAACTAAGCCCTTGATTGGCATACCCATGCAATGGAAAGTCAATGGAAGAAGTACATTGGTACCTCTTTGACTATGATAAGCAGTAGTAAATTGTAGTTTTGAAAGTGAAAATGCATGTCCAACATGTCAATATCCATTTATATAAGAGAAGGGAAAGCTACTAAAAAACATTTTTCCCAGGTTCAGAAGGTTTCTTGCAATGTTTAGCTCTAAAAACATCTTTTTCTTCCCACCAATCTTGAACCTTTGCCTATCTCCCATAAATGATCCCTCAATCAGATGCATTATTCTTTTCCATCGCTATAAAATATAAAGAAAAGGTAATGCTATGAACCTTTTCTAGTGCTTTTAAATAAACTTATATGATAGTATTTTATATTTTGTTACAACAAATTTTCTCCAGTTGATTTTGCATTTGACATAAGCAAGATAAATTGTTCAGTTTTACACAATTGTGCTAGTATGTGTGCATGCTCATTTTGAATATGGGATAAGACAAGGTTAGCTGTAACTTAAACTTTATAGTCATAATTACAGTATTGAAGTATAAACAAGCTTCATTTTCATTTTATGGTAAGATGCAAATATTGAAGCTCTGTACATGTTTCACCTCATAAATGTAATAGTAACATCTTTAAACCTTGTAATAACAATCTTAAAATTTATTAATAACTATAGCCTAGGTGGTAGTAAATACATTGATATACACTAGTTAGTTAAGAAGGCTAAACAATTAAGGAATAAAAATGCAAGCGTAATTAGTAACAACTTTACATGTGACTATTATATACACAAAAGTTTAAGTAATTCACTTACTGAACAAAAGTTGTATACAAATAATCACTTAATAAGTTATGAACTCATGTCAATGGTTGTGCAAAGATTAGACATGAACAAATAATATATACATACTCACTTATAACACAAAGCTTCATTTTTATTAGTAACATGAAGTTAGATATTGCTTTATTTGTAACTATTACATACACAAATAAATATTACATACAATTATTACGAACCTAAAAAATTTAGACCTTTCTCTACTTGTAATCACTACAACTTTACTACATCTTTGGTTGACGTAACAGACAAAAAAACTTGAACATGTCACTTATAGTAATAAGGTGTAACGTTATTATATACAGCCAAGTTGTCACTGATTCATTTACAAAAAAATATGTTATATCTAGCCATATATAAAAAAGAACCTAAATTCTAGACTTTCAAAAAATCATTGATCACTTCCTTTACAAAAGTCATAAACAAAACCACTAGGCACCTACTTTTGCAGCCTTATGATAAAGATGGATTAGTTTTGCACTGTTATTGATTAGGATGGTGATGCTCTAGTTTGTTCCCCATTCATTATATATACATGTGCAAATTGATCATTGTACATGATCAGTTGTAGTACACCAGTATTATTTACCATGTCTAATAGCTCAGAGGCATCAAATTTTAGTTACATTTTATGAACATCACAATCTATGCATAATCCTATTGCTTTCATTTAGTTCATGTAATGATACCCCTTCTTAATCAGTCTTCCACCTATTTAACCCCTTTATAGTGGAGCTTATGGCTTGAATCCCTTAAAATTTGTCCACCAATATGAAAATAGAAAAACACCTCATCTAACATATGAATTTCCATCCTCTGATTATTACAACTACAAAAAAAAAAAAGCTTCAAATATGTTAAGGAGTTTTAAGTCTTGCATTTTTTTCCAATGCAATCATCTTTGGAGCCAAAGCAACATTATCACACAAATGGTGATAATAAAACTAAAAGCAGGCGGTAATATCCTTAAAAGCTAGTAATAATATTTCTAATAGTTATTACATTGTTTCATATGGTAACAAACTTAAATAATAATAGTAAAACTACTAAAAATCCTTATAACTCTAGCTTAATGCTAACAATCCTTAACAAGCACAAGAAGAAGAAGACATTGCCCATTAAACATGGAGATTTGAGAAAGGTACAAGATATAAATTGTTACTTACTAAATCCCACAAAATATACTTTAATGTTATTAAATCAATAAGTCTCTGAAGCCCCTACCATACCACGTTCTGCTCACGTCATCTTTTCTCTTCCATGTGGAAGCTTAGGACATAGGACTGTGAGCAGTTACAAATGATGAGACTAAAGGAACAACTAGTAAGAAGAAAAGAGGAGCAAATGAAGGGTCAAAGAAATGGGGAGAGAAAGGATAAAGAAATGAAGGGAAGCCAGATGATGAATTGAAGGGAAGAAAGATGAAAAAATAAAAGGAAGAAGACCTTGGAAAAAGCTAGCAAATCAATAAGTCTCTAAAGCCCCTACCATACCATGTTTTACTCATGTCATCTTTTCTCTTCCATATGGAAGCTTAGGACATAAAACTATGAGTAGTTACAAACAATGAGACTAAAGGAACAATTGATAAGATAAAAAGAGCAACAGATGAAGGGTCAAAGAAATGGGGAGAGAAAGGATGAAGAAATGAAAGAAAGATGGATGATGAATTGAAGGGAAGAAAGATGAAGCAAAAAGGGGAGGAAGACCACGAAAAAAGCTAGAAATGTTGAGGAACAAAAATGGTGAAGGAAGAAGCATCCATTTAGAGAAACGATGGAAGTAAATGGTGTGAAAGAATGTGAAATTGTGGCCTATATAACAGAGCAAGTGATGAAGGTATTTTCATCCATAAATTGTCTTTAGGTCCTGAAAAATAATTTCAATTTTTAACATCCATCATTATAATTTTTACAAAGTTTAAGTCCCTTTAAGTAATTTTCCCAAAATAGTATATGGGTGCAACAATTTTGATAGATAAGGATTTTACATATTAATATTTTTTCAGGGAGAATTAGAGTTAAGGACCTAAAGATGAAAATATTTATTTTCAAGGACTTATTATCATTGGGTTTATGACAAATTACCACTGATGTTAAAATAAAATCCCTAAACCCAATAGTAATAGGTCCTTGAAAGTAAATATTTTCATCTTTGGGTTCTCAATTCTAATTCTCTTATTTTTTTTATTACAAGAAATGGCTCAAAAAGTTATAGCTTTCCCCAATAGAGAAGGGGAAAGGAGGGAACTCAAGGAAAGTAATAGCAATCAATCTTTTTTCCTTATGTATTTAGGCACCAAAGCCTACACATGTTCATTAATTATGATGGTTTGCTAAGGCCTCTTTCCTCTTTCCTTTTTTGCCCACTTGTAAGGGGTCTAGACCCTCACAAAGGAGGATTATGTATTTTTTTTAAGGTGAAAATCATCCAATTTAATTAGGTTGAATTACCTACATTTCCCCTAAAATATTAAAAAAAGTATTCTTTTTGTTTAAAAATTTAAAGCCAAAAGTATATTTTTATTCTTTAACTTTACATTAAGTATTAGTTTTGTTCCTTAAGTTTGTTTGATTTCACTTTAGTACATTAATCTTTAAAATTCAATAAAAAAAATTTCCATTCTCAACATCATCAGATTACTTAATGAAAAATGCTAACTTGATGTCATCCTCTAAAATCTTCATCTTAAATTACTACCAACATTAGCATATCATCAATCCTACATGTAAAATATTTAAATCCTTTAAATCTAATAGTGTTCCAATTTGTGAATTGGTGAAACATAATATTTTATTGTAGTATTACTCCTTTAGTAGAACACTCAAGCCATTTTTAGGGATTTTAGCAAGTTCCTTTTCTGGTTTGGTGTTAGAATTCTCGTTCAAATTAACAATTATAGTAAATAATCACAGCCATATCTACTAACTTATAAGAATTGATTAAGTATATTTTAACTAGCTTTGAGATGCTTTGCTTAAATCAATAGATGATACAATTATAATGGCAAGCATGCTCACTGTAATATCCTCCTCTTAATAAAGCTAATTTAAAATAAATTAACTAACTTTGGCCAATGTTTAAGGGCTAAGTAATGATGAGATAACCAAAAATTTTAAAGGAAATAAATTTATGAAATGTAATGAAAATTTTCTAGAGCCATTAGGAATTTAATAGGCATTTTTGAGAATTTTTAGGAATTACTTGAAAATTATTCTAATTATTAATAGAAAATAATTAAGAAACAAATTTTTGGAAAGTCCTAAGATCAATTGGACCCCAAAAATATGAGAAAAATGTTTAGGGAATAAACATTTTTAAATAAAATTTTAGTTCAAAATATGATTACTAGTATAAGGTATAAAGCATAACATCAACTGGGGTTAAATTATAATTTTGGCTAGGGTCAAAATGTAATTTTAGCTTAGGCCTACATGTAGTTCCTACCAATGTAGAAACCCTGCAAAATCAATAAGTCAAAAGAGCTAAAAATTTTGATATATACTTCTCAATGATTGGGAATAATTTTTATACTTAATACTAAATAAAGATGTATCATTTTTATCCCTAATAGGACCTATCAAAAGAATTATTGACTTCTTGAAGAAGTCAATAAATGTGGAGAGAGAAGGGCAGGATACAAAAAAGATTTGGGTGACAAATTGGACACTTCTTGTAGTTATAAATGCTCTTATCCACTCTTATCTTCTGCACCTATTAAACTTAAAAAGAGAAAGGAGAGTTGAGACCATTGAGAGGCAAAAAAGTGAAAACAAGAGAGAAAGGAAGAGCAACAACAGAAAAGAAGAAAGGAGGAAAGAGAAGCATCTTCAAGCAAGCATCAAGGTAAGACACTATTTCTACATCTCCATCTCTTTTCCATCATCTTCTCTTCTTTTTCTCTCTTTTTTAAAAAATGGGCATTGATGGTGAAAATTGTAGATCTTTTCTTTGAGTGCTAGATTATGGATTTGATAGTGCTTTTACTATCATTTGTTGATTATATAACGATTAAAATTGATTATTAAGGTCATTGAGTTTAGAAAATTAAAAATTTGTAAAAGTGACCTTAGGAAGAAGATGAGTTAACATCACATCACTAGTCCCAAAAAGAGAGAGAGAAGAGAGAGAGAGAGAGAGAAAGAGAGAGAGATAAAGGCTATAAGTGTCACGACATAGGTGGATGGTAATGGAACATTTGATGCAATACCTAAGGAAGTTTTCTTGAAACCAACATCCTTAAGAACGGACTAGTTATGTTCCCTTGAGATGATTTATCATATATTTGCCTACCTTGACATGTTGAAAGTTATAATGAGTTGTACGATGTATGAATTTGTATCCTATTTAGCCCTTATAATAAAGTATATGAGTTAATGATGTTTAGACCCTATTATGATCAACTCAATCATTTATGATATGTTCGACTATGATAAATTGAATACTCTGTGTGCTGATATCTACTAGTTATTCCTTGAATAGATAAGAGTATAAAAATATAAATATTTTCTTCACATGTGGCAATTAAACCATTATTGATTTTCAAATTATTTTTTTCTTATTGAGAATTGTTATGATTCTCACATTTGTAGTGTTTAAATCTAGATGAACTGTTAAATTTATCAATTAAATGGATTTCATTGATGTGCTTCAAAGTGGGCTAGGTTTAGGTCATTCTAAGTATAGAACAGTCTAACATTGATATAGATGGTTAATAAGTATTGTTAGTCTATAGTGAATGAAAGCCATAGAGAAGTAGAGTCATGAAACCATTATTTATTTTTGTTGTGTATTTGTAAATATGATGGCTAAATGCTGATCCACCAGACTTTCATTTTGTTGTAGGTTTGTATATAATAGTCTTGTGACCAGACTGATTGAAAATAATATTTTGTCTAGACATATAAGGTGACAAGTCCTACTTGAGGCTTGATTACTCTAACCTTAAATGAAATGTTTTGAAAATTTTAAAGTTGAAAAATGACTAAGTAGTACTTGATACATGGGCGATCCTCTTATTTAGATAGTACATTATATGATATGACTATAACTTCCACAAATGTTAGACAATCAATTAACAAGTAATAATGAACGATATTATTAAATTAAGTTAGGGGCTTACATTAATGGTATCATATTTGTTTGTCCTACATATACTTAGAAGAGATCTAGTATAGGATATAAATTTTGGTAGCCTAACTTTACTTTGGTATGCAAGTAATTGTAAGTAAAATTGGTATCAGCACTTATATGTTCACATATCTATAATTGATGTTATGATTCACAAGTAAAATTAAAAGATTGCACCTAATCACCTTAATGTTGACTATTTCTATTTATGTAACAAAACCATGGCATCAGGAAGGAAAAGTAACTTCAATGGTAGTAGTGATGACAATGTCATGACAAACACCATTGAGAGGATGGCTATCGTTGTTAGAGAGCAATTTACTGCTACAATTGGATTAATCTGGCATATGCAAGGGAAATGGGAATGACAATTTGGCAGATGCAAGGAAATAGGAATGATAATTAAGTCTCAACTACTAGAAATGATAATAGCTCTCAATTAAGGATTATATCAAAATTTCCAAGGTCTATATGAATTCAAGATGGCCAAACCCCTATCTTTTGAGGATAATACAACCCTATGGTAGCTTATGAATGGTTAGAAGAATTATAGAAGCTTTTTTAGATTATAGGATATATTCATGACTAGAAGGTGATGTTTGCCACTAATATACTAATTAGTGACACCCACACTTGGTAGAAGTAGACAAAGAGGGGACTCATGGCCTGGGGAACTAAAAACCACCTAGGAAATATTCAAAATAGTATTTTTTGGAAAGCACTTCCCTGAAAGTGTCAAAAATTAGAAGGAAATAGAGTTTTTGTAGTTAAGGTAGGGCAATATGATAGTGGATCAGTATGTGGGCTATTTTTGAAACTTTGTTAAAATTTTCATCATATCTGAAGAATAATCCAAATAAAGAATGAAAAGGCAAGGAAATTCAAAATAGGTTTAAGGCTAAAAACTAGAGATAATGTGAATGCCCTTGGGATTTGTGATTTTGCCTCACTAGCAAATAAGTGAAGGGCAATAGAAAGGCATTTGATGGAGATGAAAAAGGAAAAACAGAAGAAATAGGTTTGGAACAAGAAAAGAGTGGACAACGTTCATAAGAGGAATTGCAAACCTAAGTCAAACCTTTGGTGGAGGAAAACAAAACTATATGTTTGGTTGTTACAACAAATAGGTGAAACCACATGGAAATAGACTATGTTACTTGGCCAAAATGTATGACAAAATTGTAGGTAGCCAAGTCATTTCTCAAAGAAATGCTTATAGAATAAGGTAAAGGCACTAGAAGGGAAAGCCTCAATCTAAAAGCTCCTAACTAAAGGGAGAGTTTTCACCATAAGTGAAAAGGAAGCAAGTTAGTTCCCTAATCTAGTACAAGGTAAATGCTTTATTAATAATGTTCCTTTACTGGCACTATTTGACTTAGTTGCTATGCACTCTTTTACATCTATTGATTGTGTGAAGTAGTTAAATTTACTTATTTTTGAATTATCATTTAAATTGCATGTTTCCACTCTTATGGGAGAGAAAGTTTGTACATAATCTATTTGTTTGTATTACCTCATTTAGATTGAGAACAAGTCCTTTATTGCTTATTTTGTATGCTTACCTATGAATAATATTGATATTATCTTTGGCATGGATTAGTTGATTGGGAAATAATGTAATCATAAGTTGTTTCCATAAGATTGTGATGTTTCCATCCATTTTTGAACTAAAAATTGTCAACCTTATTACTAATCTTGATAGTATGGAGATAGATAAAGAGAATACAGAGTGTGCTACCCTTAGGATCCCTTGAGCAAAAAGAGAAATTAGGATTTGATAATATTCCTATAGTGAAAAAGTACCTAAAAGTTTTTTTCACAAAAAATTCTACCTTTCTCCTTAAAGAAAAGTAGAATTCATCATAGACCTAATTCCAGGAATGAGACCAATTTTCATAGCACTTTATAGGATGTCTCCTTTAGAGTTGAACGAACTTAAGGTTTAGATAGGAGACTTATTGACCAAGAAACTTATCTAATCTAGTGTTTCATCTCAAGGAGCCCCTATACTTTTTGTAAAAAAGAAAGATGAAACTTTTAGATTGTGTATAGACTATAAACAACTGAATAAGACTATAGACTATAGTGATTTTAAGGGTCAAATATACTTTCATATACCATATGTTTTGGTTTGTTTGTATTCTAGCATTTTGTGATTTAAAAGTTTATATTTAGGTGCCTTATGTTTTAAATCATTAACACATTCTTACTATGTGGTTTTCCTTCCATTATCTTTTGGATAGATTAATTTGTTAAAATTTTTTCCTAAATTCTTAATTTCCTTATAAAATCTATAATTTTCTATGCATTGAAAATGGAAATTCCTCCTTTGGTCAATTGGAATATCAAATTACACACAACACAATATCTCCCCAAATTTTGCCATTATTCCAATTTTATCCTAAATTTTGCCCTAAATTCTAATCTCCTTATCAAATTTCTAATTTTCAATGTAATGAAGACCAAAATTCCTCCTTTAGCCAATCATAATTTCGAATTCAATATATGCAACACAATATTTTTCTCAAATTTTTCTAAATGGGGATCCCAAAATTTATTCTAAATTTTACCCAAAATTTCTAATTTCATATGTAGTGAAGACCATAATTTTTTTTATTGGCTAATCAAAATTTCAAAGTTAATACACACAACATAATATCCTTCTCAAATTTTAAGCCTAATTTTGCCCAAATTTCTAATGTTCCTTTGAAATCTATACTTTCATTTAGAGTGTTTAGGAAATTAGGGGCAATTTAGAATTAGATTTTCTGAAGATCAAATTCAACATAATTAGGGCATTTTGGGGTTCACGGGGAGTTGTACATGCCATTTTTCCTCCACAAGATAACAAAATGAAACCACGTGGGACTAATATGTTAACAATTTTTTGAATGTAAACTTTTAAACTACAGGATACTACAATGCAAATGGTCATAATTACAAATACCAAAGTGTATTTTATTCTTTTTTAATATTAAAAATTTAAATTAACATTAACATTAATTATTTATTTATGTCTAAAGTGCTAGCCATTAGTATTTAAATATTTATAAAACATTTGTTCAAATAAAATATTTAATTTTGATAAAAATATGAAAATACTTATACCATAATTATGACATATTATATAATTCTGTAATTAGGCCTTAATTTAGGAAATAAAATGTAATGTTCTCTATCATTAAAGATGTTAAAAACATGTATGCTATTTTTTTTGGGTGAAACACATTGATGTCTATAATTTTAATATATAATAAATTTTTTTATTATTAAATTTTAATCAATTTAATTTTTTTGAATATTTAGAACCATTATATTTATGTATGAATAAATACATTAAATATTCATTTTTATTAATTCTATAATATTACACACTTCAATTTTAGGCTTGTAAGAAATTCTTTGATTCGATTTGATGGCCTCATTTTTATGGATCTCTATTGTTTTTCATGTGCAATACCGAAAATTTTATAAGGTCGCCTAGAGGTCAATAACTTATTCATCTACAGGATAGAGCAAAGACCATGGATTGATTTTCACGCCGTTAAGCTTGCGTGCATCATACTTTGATAATATGAAGTTCGGATAAACATGCGGGTATTCCATTATTTTATTTTAAGTACATACAAATTCTGGTTGCTAATGAATCGTATTATTTTAGGTTGCAACAACCATGATATCACTTAAAGGACATTTCTTATAATTGAATCAACTCATGGAAATCATCCTGCTGGCCTTCCATGACGCAATTGTTGGAACGCAGGGTTTCTCATAATAAGAGGTGGTGTCATCTTTAAAAAATCAAATCCAATGGTTCATTAATTCATTTTTCCATTGCAGGTAAGGATTTAATCCTTAGAAATCATTGAGGTATGCAATCTACCACATTGCATTTTAACATAAGTAATCTATAGATATAGCTCTAGACATAGGTAAACTCTCCCTACTAAAAAAATGAGGGTTTAATTGTAGTTATTTAACAACATTTAAGAAAACTATAATTAAGACATGATTTAACGGTCATTTTTATAATTGCCATTAAGTTTTAAAACTTAACCGTGGTTCTAGCACAACTCTAGTTAAGCTTTTTGGCCAAACTATGGTTTAGAAAGATTTTTAAAAAACTACAGTTAGAACAAATGTTTAACCGTGGTTTTTAAAAAATTGCAGTTAGGCATTTTTTAAAAACCTTTAGTCTCCACCTATTTTTAATCTCAGATCTATGTGCTCTCCCTCCCATCATGTATCAAATGTCTAATGTAATTTTTCCTTTTAATTTACAGGAATCTAGAAGATGAAGAAACTCATGAAGAATAATAGATCAAGCCCCACACACCAAGTTGGAAGATGAAGAGGTTCTAAACAATAAGGATAAACACTAACTGAGTATAAACTCAACTTGGTGTTTGACTTGATTTTAAAACGAGTTTTAAAATTAAAATTCGTTACCCAACTTGGCCTAATCTAGTATTAGATAAGAGTGAGCTAGTATCAGGTGGCTTAATTTTGCTTTTTTGTTTTTTTCTTAATTTATTGTAGAATTTATAAAATGACCCTTAAAAAAAAAGAGTTTTATATAACTTTTTATAAAATTATATTTTATCCTCCAAAAAAATAAAAAATTTTTTATAAATTTTTTATAAAAAATATCTTTTTATTTTTTTTAATTTAAACTACTAAGTCGAGCTGAAGGCTCAACTCAATTCTTTTTTTCTTTTTACCCAACATAGCTTAATTTGGCTAGATAGGATTGAACACACTGTGCCTTCAGGCTTGGTGTATGTCCCTGCTTAATGATATTATTATAAGTTTTTCATTCTAGTTGAATTATATGAATGAATGTTTATTTTAAAGACTTTAGTTTGTTATTAATATCATTTTACTTTTACGGTCCATTCGCTTTGCCTGAAAAGAAAGAGGAAAAAGGAAACTGTAAAGGAAAGTTAGAGAAAGTTATAATTTTATCTTTATAATTGTTATTTAATACTCTTTAATAATAATTATTCAATCATTAAAAGTAAATGTATCATGAATATTTTTTATTTATAAAATTACCTTTTTACTTTTTATTTTCATTTCCATCCTAACTTTCCATATACTATACGATCTCTTAATGTTAGGCACAAGGTAGTTAACATAGTGAAAATTCTAGAATTGCAATTCAACTACCAAAATCTAAGAATAGCTAGCTTAGATATATTTTAATTGTAATTGAGCTTAATTTTAAACTTATTATAGTTATAATCAAATATATTTGGAATTCTAATGGCAAATTGTGATTTGAATTTATCTAGACTTTAGCTTTACAATCTTGTAAAGCTATTAATATAAGCAAGAAAAATAATTTAAAATGAACGAATAAAACTTTTTTAAAAGGAATTTAACTACTGCTAACACCTTTGTATTATTTTACTACAATTAACTAAGTGCAATTAAACCATTCGGTCTAATTGCAGTTGGTTAACCAAAATTAAACCATCAAGTTTAATTGTGGTCGATGGAAATCACGGTTAAATCATTTGTGATGGATGTCTTAAGTGGGGTTTTATAAATCGCAGTTGAAACCGTTGCTAAAACCCAAATAAATCATTGCTAAGACATTTTTTTTTTTTGGGGTAGTGCCTAGCTATTTTGTTATCAGCATATTCTTATTTTGATATTCATTTACTTTTAAACTTGTTGTAAGGTAGATCCAAATCTAAAGCTTGAGTAACTTTCTAAATTCATGTTTGAAACTATGGATTTCAAAATATGGTCCTTACCAATTTCAGTAGCTATTGTTGAATTTGATGAGCAAAAGTAATTTGGATTTTGCAGGTTTCAAAATCGTAACCGGTGATAGATGGTATGTAAATCCTAAGCCCTATGATTGTTCAAATATGAGCCCCTCTTAGCCTCAACCTCAAACATTTACAGTTCTAAAAGCATTGACGATAGTCTATATGTTTGTAGATGGGGAAAAAAATACAGAACTGTCTAAAAATTTTTCATAAAATCTCTCCCCATCTCTCAACTCTATCAAAATAAATAATTTTTAATAATATTAGTATTTTGTTTTGAAAAGTTAAGTATGAAGAAATTAATTAAAAAAATCATTTGATTCTTATAATTTACTTTAATTTTTAATTTAATCTCTATAGTTTAATTTTTTTTATTTAGTCTCTTAATTTTAAACTATTTTAAGATCAATAGACATTAAAATTATACTTCCTATAATTGCCACATGACATGGCACTGTACAAAAATAACTGAGGTGGCAAACAAAATTTCCACGTGGCTGCTACATGATTAACATATTCCTGCAAGGCGTGAAAATGCAGGTGAGGAGGAGAAAAATGCACAGCCTCCGGTTTGAAACGCACAAGCTTCCCGCACAAAATTCCGGCAAGTATGTCCGATATACGGCGGAACAGGTCGAAGTGCTCGAACAGGTTTACGCTGAGTGCCCAAAGCCCAGCTCCTTGTGAAGGCAACAACTAATCCGAAAGTGCCCTAATCTTGCCAACATCGAAGCCAAGCAGGTCAACATCTGGTTCCAAAATCGCAAGTTGGGGAATACTCACAAGTGGCCTTTGAATTTCAATTTCTAGAAATTACGCTGAAATTTGTTCTTCAAGCGCTTGGATGAAATGGTTTGGTATTTGGTGACGCAGGTGTAGAGCGAAGCAGAGAAAAGAGGCAGGACGGCTTCAGACGGTGAACAGGAAACTGACGGCGATGAACACGTTGTTCATGGAGGAAAATAATCGGTTGCAGAAGCAGGTGTCCCAACTAGTATGCGAAAATGGGTTCATGAGGCAGCAATTGCAAAGTGTAAGGATATGAATAAATTAAGACACGAAAAATTTGCTGAGAAGATTGATTTATTGTTCTTGGTTTGTTATGTCTTTAATGGCAGATGTAGCTTTTATATTAGCTTTTGACGAAATTGAATATGATGTGGTCGATTGAATTATTATTCCCGTTATTATTTTCCTGCAGGCATCAGCAGCGAGTACTGATGCAAGTTGTGACTTGTGGTTCGGTGGTTACTATACGTCAGCACTCCTTAACAGACGCTAATAACCCTACTGGGTAGTTTCGCAGTTTATGTGCAAAAGCTTTCCTCTGTTCTTCTTATGAAGATATTTGTTATTTATTAATTTATTTTTTAGTAATCTTTGCAGACTCCTACCAATTGCAGAGGAGACCTTGGTAGAGTTCCTCTCAAAGGTTACCAGAACTGCTGTCGATTGGGCCCAGATGCCTGGGATGATGGTTTGATTAACTGCATCTATGCTGCGTTTTATTCGAATATGGAGGCTGTGCTAATGCCCTGCGTTTTAATCAAACCCCTTTGCGTGAAGCTTGTGCGTTTTAAACTGGAGGCTGTGCGTTCTACTCCTCCTGCCAGATCACCCCGTGTTTCACGCAATATGTTAATTATGTGGCAGCCACGTGGACATTTTGTCTGCCACCTCAGCCAATGCTTAAGGGTGTTATGTCACGTGGCAATCGTAGGAAGTATAATTTTAACGTCTGAGAACTATAGAAACTGAGTCTAAAACCATTTACAATTATCGGGACTAATAAAGAATTAAATTATAACGTTTAAATTAAAAATTGACGCAAAACTTTAAGGATCAAATAGTTAATTTTTTCAATTAACAAACTCTAACATATCTTATGATTTTTTTAAATTTATTGTTAGATTTTATGTAACAGTATAAAACAAACCTTGTCAAGTTCTGCTTAATTACTATTATTTAGATTTGAGCTAAAGTATACAATTTTTAAATTTTAAATAAATATTAATTTTGAAGATAGCGTAGATGACTGATTATTAAGATTAGTTTGGAAATTAATATGGTAAAGGTAGTTGAAATAAAAAAAAAAAAATTTTGTATATGTAAGGCACCTTTTCCTATATTATTTTTCAAAAAATGATACATCTATTTTAAAATTTTTAAATCAATTTTATTTAATGTTTGCATGAGTAATAGAGAGGAACCTGTTATCCTTGTCAAAATAACCACATTTATCATTTTTGACAGCGTATCAGTTGTTAAAATCAGCCTATTTGTTACTTTTGAAAAGTATCACTTGTCAAAATCATCACATGTATTGCGATCGAGAAAGAGAATGGCATTTATTAAACTTATCACATTTATAAATGAGAAAATAATATCTAAAGATTTTAATTTTATAAAATTGACAATAAAATATTTTAAAAATTAAATTTTTCTAAAAAAATTAAAAGATAGTAATAATTCTAAGTGTCACTTATAACTTTAGAATGCCTATGTAATAATTTTGATTATTAAAAAAATTATTTTTAAAATTTTTTAATGTCAATTTTATAAAGTAAAGATCTATAGATGTCATTTTTCTTTATAAATTAGTAGGTAGTTGGCTAGTGGCACTATAAGAAAAACTATCATTTTTTAAGGTGACAAGTGCTAAAAAAAGTATATCTGAGTGTCCATAATTATTTTATCTAGGGTCATTTAGCCATCAATAAGTGTCAGAAATATTGTTGAAAAATGTATTATCCATGATCATTTAGCCATCAATAAGCATAAGAAATATTGTTGAACACTGTATTATTAAGTGGTAATGGCCATCAATAAAAATTTTAAAGTATTTTATACTATTATTGAACATAAAAAATATTCCTGGCATATTTTATACTATTATATATTAACCATAAATACATATTTTTTAAAAAAATAAAAAAATTAAATAGAAGATATTTTGATTAACAAATTTAAAATTAGACTAAAGTGTAGAATAACTTTTTATTTTAAAGGAAATTTGTGTATATTTTAAAAATGAAAAAAAATTATAAAATTTTAACAACACTTAAAAAATATATATATGATTTATTCAAAAAAAAAAGAGTAATGTACGCTAATGGAAAATACAACCCTTGACCTCACACAAGATCGTTGACCAAGAATTTTAAAAACTTATTGTCGCACATACTGCATGCCCATATTAATTTATTTAATAATTGATAACCCATGATATGATCAACTTGATTTTTATGTAATTAATGAATATAAATACAACATTAAATCTAATAAAACAAGTAAAATATTATTTTATATTTAATAATTATTGTTTTATAATTAAAGAAAATAGTTCTCTGAGATGATAATACTCTCACTTTTAATGCATTCGCGGGTGGTGAACTTTAATTGAAGTATTTTATCTGGGAAGCCTAAGGATTTCTGTTCGCCAATTTAGTAAATAGAACCCGTAGAGGAGTATCCTCGCTGGCTTGAGTCTTTTAACTTTCAAAAATCGTAACTTGTTCAGAAATATCTAGAAAAGCCATAAACTTTACATTTTATTTCTCAAGTCAGTCGACATCCCCCCCCCCCCCCCCCCCCACCAACACTCTGCTTTGGACTTACCAAAAATATGAAAATGAAAAGGCATAGATACAGATATTACCAACTCCAAAATCATTACCAGTAAATGGACCACACACACCACATTAGCCAGTGTAAATAATGGAAACAGAATCAAGAACAATGGCAAGAGCAGGAGATGATATTGGAAGGAGATTATGAAAAATTTTGAAGCATTACCTGGTAACGCTATACTGTAAAATAAAGATTTCCAAGTCTAATGCAATATCTAGGGCTGAGCTTCTTTTATATAGCATGTAAGAATAAGTGATAACCCTTTTAAGACTTGGACAATACATTAATGGCACTGTCAATTTTTCAATAACGGCATAAAAGAATTAGTTGAGAAGTTTACTTCTTTAACTATCAATAGCAATAGAATTCCGACACAAAAAAAATTTATACTTGATAACTGTAGTCAAACATGCTTAAGCTTCTCCTTCAATATTTTCGTTGTCATACTGACTCTGTTATCAAATGAGATTTCATATTTGATAGAGAAAATGGAATTAAAAAAATTTAAAGCGCAACAATGTGTACTTTTAGACTAGGTGAAATTCTCGTAGCACATAAATAATAGAAATGTAAGATTTGAGCTCAAATAGCAACTTTATCAACAAGCATACGACTTTTTTGAGAATAAAGCTTAAAGCATTAATTTTATTTCTTATTTTACACGCGTATAGAAGTGTAAGGACGCTTCAAAGAGAAATTTGCCTCAATATTCTACCCTTGGTCCAATGACAGTGACAACTCGACACAATTATTAAGCATGCCTCCATCTTTGGCTGAGTCTAAAATCCATGTAGCCTCAATAATAGCATGCGGCTAGGAGACCAAAAAAAAAAAAAACGGATTTGTATCGGTTGCATATTTGATATAATGTGTATTGTATTTTAACATTTATATTATCAGCTTTTATTTGTCTGATATGTTATGAAATATTTAAAAACATACCAATATGTTTTGAAATGTTTCAAAATAATTTAAGAGTTTATAAAGAATTTTAATGTTATGAGTAAAAATAAAAATTGATATTTAATTTAAATTTATTTTATATTTTTATTAGTGATTTGTTGTAGATTTCTTATTTTATATTTAAAATACTTATTTAAAACTCAATTTTTTATATGTTAATTTATTAAATATGTATATAATTGTATATACAACCCATACTCATCTTAAAATTTTAAAAATTTTCATATATCATATATTATATCATATAATACGTCTCCATATCAATGCGATGATTTCCGATTATACTATAAGAAACACCAAAACATTAGCTCTTAGATCAAAATACAAACCAAAATGTACACAAATAAACGAGTTTTCCAGAGGTTACTACCATCACACCGTATTATATATAGATCGAATCATACTCAACGCAAGATCTTCTTCGCACAAAAATTCGGATAATTTCATCTTCATCATCATCAAACTAATAAGAAGAGATGGAAAAGAATGAAAAAAGTTGAAGGGAATTAATTATCAGATAGGGATTATGCCCTGCCTTCCTCTGCTGAGAGAGAATCTTCCACTCGAAAACGATCGCTTCATTACAATCGGACTCAATACAGAATGCAATACCCTTCTTCTGTAGTTATATTTGCTGCTTTCTCCTCGAGATCTCTTTGATGGACCAGCTTCATTAGAGCATTCTTCTTCTACTTGATTACCACTTTGAAATGAATGATCCATAGAGACTGACCTTCTAAAGGACTCATAGGACCCTTCATCTTTAATCTCAATCACGCTATGCCTCCCCTGCAAATTCCCCAAATCGCTCAAAGCACGCAATGGAGGCTTCGGAACTGCACTACACTGTATGCTTTCTTGACTTTCTTCTTCCACCACCACACCCAGCACTTCATTATTTTCATTCCCATGTTGATTTTCCAGTGAAGTTGCATTCTCCATCACGGAATCAGACACCAGAAGAGCTGAAGCGTTGAAGGTGAAAATACTAGCGCGGCAGAGAGGGCAAGAGGAGTGAGATTTGAGCCACGTGTCAATACAAGGGATATGAAAAGCATGGCTGCACTTAGGCAAGAGCCTAATACTCTCATTATCTTGAAACTCATTGAGACAAACAGAGCAATCTGCTACTGCCACCAACCCATCTCCTTTCTTGTACTTGCAAATTGTGATGGACTTGATCAGAGCCTCGTCTAGGCCATTGGGTGACGTGTGCCATGGCTCGTGGAGGGAAGGGTTGTGATTGTCTTCCAGTTCATCATTTGAAGGGTCGTGATTCTCTCTATGTGAAGATTCTGGGTTGCCACAGTACTTGGAGATTATGGTATAGTAGCTTACGAGAAGAAAAGCACTGGCCAAGATCCCAATGATTGCTATAACTAGAGGGGAAAAATTGGGGCTTGAATTTTCGTCAGGAAATTCGAAGGGAGGAGGAGGAGGATACACTATGTAACACCATTGTGGACAGTACAGGCTACAGAAACCTTGAGAACAGTCTTTGCTGTTCATGTATGGAACCCAACTTCTTGGGTTCCCAAGAGAAGCCATGGGCGAAGCTATAGACTAAAGCATGAACAATTCTGTTAATTTTAGCGTATAGGTATATCTTCTTTCTAAGGCAAGTGAATATCAGAGAATAGGAAGATGCTGTCACTAGTAGTAGAACAAGAATATCAGAAAGCTAGATATATAACGTAGAAGTAGGCAGAGAGAAGTTAAAAGGACCATAATTGGAACTTCTGCAAATAAGTATAAAACCTGAATATTGAGTAGAGAAATGAAATGGGTGAAGTGTTTTTTTATGTTATTAGAAAGATTAGAAGGTAATGGTGCCATAAATTATGGGGTGCAATAAGAGATAGAAGACAGAGAGGCTTGTCAGAAGGTAAGTTTCTATCAAGGGAAAAGATGGCGTGGAAAAGCAAACGCAAAGACAAGGAAAATGGGGGCGGTGATGGACAGACTTTAACTTTTTTTTTTTCCTTTCCTTTTCTTTTTCTTTTGTTGTTCATAGCTTTCTCTGTTCTCTAGCTTATCTTTCTCGGTTACAACTCACAATAATTTGTTGACTAAGGAAGCGGTGATGTTGGGTGGGAATTTACTAAGTAATCACTACTTTTTTCTTTAATTCCTCGTCTTGCTCATTATTCAAGTAGCATGATTTTAGTTTTAATCTTTTATGAAGTAAGATCCAAATTTGTTCAAGAACTTCATTACCGCATGTATTTTGTGTGGAGTTAATTGGCTGTCAAGTTAGCTGTACCTAAACTAGAGAGATTGGGTAAAAAATGGATCACCTGTTGTGTAGAATGGCGTGTTGAGCAGTGAATGAGTTTTTTAAAAAATATATTAAAGTTTAAGGAAGAAAAAAAAGTCTTGGCCCTTATTTGGTGTTAGTGGAGGAGATCCGACTCCAATTGAGTAAAGCTAAAAATTTTCAATTTTTTTTTTCTCATTTCAAATTTCAATGTATCACTTTACTTGCAAATATGTATGCATCACAGGCCCCTTTGATAAAACTTTATACAAGGTTGAAACCCTTTGCCTCAAAAGATATATACAGTCCATAGATCAAATATAACCTAACATGGATTGTTGTGCTGTGGTGAATATTTGAGAGTAAACAGATAATCTTCTTTAGGAAAAAAAATCCCTGAGATAAAATGGCAGCGAATCTATGTTTTGGGAAGATTATCGCATTTTGAGATTGCAGTGAAATTTTGTTTATTTTAAAATAGTTTCTTTCTAAACGGAATTTCATTTTTTTTAAAAAAATTGTGAGAGAAGGTCTTTGACAAGATTAGTTTATGAGTATTTTGTAATTAATAATTTTGAGTGAATGTATTTTTTGTCTTAAAAAAAATATATTTATAATTCTACTTCTACTTTGGACAAAAAAATATAATTTTTTTCTTCATTTCCATAGCCCAAAGAAAAAAAGTTAAAAGCAACTTATTTTTTACAAAACTTGATCACGGACTTCATTTTTCAAAATAAATGCTTTTTTAAAAATATAAACAGCATCTCCACTCCAACGCTAAGCCAAACATGATATAAGACTTTTAATAAGATATAGTGCTCTATTGTCTCTACCCCATACATCTTCGTGGGCCTTCACGAAATGACTATCCTATACCACTTTGCATATATTCTTCTCAGGATTCCAATAGTTAAGAAATATATATATATATATATATATATATATATATATATATTAGCATATTCCACTAATTAAACTTCACTCCATAATGAGGAATATTGAGGACCTAGTTCTCCAAAATTAGTGATTAACCTTACACATCCACGACGTCTAACCACTTGATAATCTAAACTATATAGCTTGTCAGCTTGACATGATGAGAGTTCATTCTTTGAGGGAATAAAGGTGCAGTAAAAAACATAAGTTGTGTTTGAAAGTAATTTAACTGTCAATTTAATGAAAATTCTGAGTCTTTATGGTTATCACTCATCATCTAACGCCTAACCAACCATTTACTCAGAAACTGAGAGCCATCTTTTCTTTTCCTTCCAGCTTTGCTAAGAGTCTTGGCCAAAAAAAAAACCTTTGCTAGGTTTTCCTTGTCTCTGAAGCCAGTACGTCATCATCTGGTTATATTTTATATATTTAAGACATCACTTGTAATTACCTACAGAGTTCCGAATCCGATGATATCCCTAAGCTTATATATCGGATGTGGCTACAACAGTTGCATGACCATTTCTCTTCCTTTAGTGCACTTCAAACTCGCACAGATTCGGATATATGTGGAAGCATATGTTCTGACAAGCTGAAAGAATATTTTATATGAACCAATGAAAATTAATTTTATGCAAGTGTTGGACATTCTTTTGAGGGATCGAAGTAGTAAGTACCATTATTAAGAGAATGGTTTACTTTAGATTAAAAATTAATAAAGTAGCTTAATAATTGGAAAATTTGATTCTCTACGTGGAACGTAGTTTGTTGATGCATCTGTCACATGCAGAACATGGAGGCTTTAACTGCAGTTAATTTAAACTGTTTGTTTTTTTGGGGGCTAAAAGTAGTAACTAAAATGACATGCCATCATAATATTGTGCAGAGTCAGGCCCTTGTTCAACTTTTTTAGCAACATAATCATTTGCACAGAAGCCAAGATATTCTTGATCCAAACCCTTTTTAGTCTTTTGACAACTGCCAAAACAAAAGAGGACCCAGTTCCTTCTTTCAAGTCCCTGTTAGTAGCACTGCCAAGCTCTAAAGATACTGCACTAGACTAATCTGTCATTGAAGTATTTCATGAATTCATATAATAAATTATTGAATAAATTATATATAATTCTTTTAAGTTTGATTGAAATCATACAATTTTTTAAAAAATTATATATAAATTTCTCTTAAAATTAAAAATGATCTTACACTTCAATTTATTTTTAATTTTTTTAATTAAAATACCTTCTAATAATATAAATATATATGTTTTTATCTAAAAAAATTTTAAATAAAGGATAGATTGGTCATAAAATTTAAAATTGAATTAAAATATAAAGTAATTTAAAAAAAAAACTTATGAATATTTTAAAAATAAAAAAAATTTACATAATTTAGATAAAACTTAAGAGTGATCCATGTAATTTACTCTAGACTATTTTCTTCCCTAGATCTTGAAAATGAAAATTTGTGCTTGTATTCTCTCAACACAAAATTAAGACGAAACTATTCACAAACAAGATTTTACTGCAAGTTCAGCATTACACATATAGCAGAGATATAATCATAGTCAAATAATATGCAATAATAACTTACAGAATGGAAGAACATTGCTCAAGAACACGAAAATATCTTCCCCTCACAGAAATACCTGCATTTAATTACTTACTTCTTTCATATAACAAGCTAGTATGTTGCATAAGCTTATTTTCCCTAGTTACTCATTCATGCTCGTTTCTTGATATCATGTGTGGAAATAACACTTCTCCTAACTTAACTTGCTTGTGAAGAGAACTACTAGGAAACTAGAAAGGATACGGTCCAAGAAATTTTTTCTTTTTTTCGAAACAAATATTTAGGTTTAGAGCATCATAGGATACATTACAACTTTTAATTAATTAGCAACAGTTCAATGAAAAAAATGGATGATGAATGCAAAATTGTACAGATGGCCCAAAAAATCATCCATCATAAATGAGTATATTACTTGGGGGTTAAAGATCATTTAATGAATAAGTGGGATCTACGACTCTTCCAATTGACCATCATGACGCTGCTCCTTCTTTTTCTCCTTTAGCTTCTTCATTGGTCTCTATAGACTGAATTCAGGAGAAAAGGTTGTCCCTTCCATTAAAATGAATTATTTTCCTTCAAAAGAACTTTTGATGCAAACAATTTAAAACTGACTCTAAGCTTCAAATAAAGAAATTTAAACAGAAATACTTATGACAACTCACAACATGAAACCAACACTAACACACAACAGTCGGACCCCTCTAGATGCATATTGCCATGGAAAATGATTCTAGATGCAAGTGAAAGCACTTCCTTCAAAAATACCAATAAAATAAAATAAGGAAGCCATAACTGAAAATTTGGTTCCAATGTAACCTAACCATTGAGTGAAGGCTTGTAAAGGGGATGTGAAATTTAGGGTGGACTACTTTTATTTAGATGAGTTTTAATTGAAGAAACCAATATGATCATTTTCTTTAAAGTTAATTGTGCACACCCAAAGTGCTACCAAAAATTATTTAACGTAAAATAATTTCAATTAAAGATAATCTTCTATAAGTATTGTTCTTCAAAGTCATCAATATCATGAAAGAAGAAACTTTATCTAGACTTCACTAAAAAAAGGAAACAAAGATTTCAACGATGACTTAACGTCGCCATTAAACAATCCATAGTGGCAACAAGGTGGCACCGCTAAGTCAAGACAAATATTGATGTAACAAAAGGTCTTTAACAATAACAAAATAGTCGCTACTAATGAATTTATTACTGGGATACATGTCACCACTAATAATATTTTAGCGGCAACAAAAGTTGCCATTAAAGATCATTTAGTTGTGACCAAGGTTGCCACTAAATAGTATTTAGAAAAACTAATTTTTCTTGAATTAATGGTCACCATAAAAAAAAAGGCCATTAATGGTAACTAAATCGCTACTAATTGCTATCCTTTAGTGACGACCATAGTTTGTCGTCACTAAAAAATTATTATTAATGGTAAAAATATTGCCACAATGAAATGTTTTTAGTGGTAATAAGTTTTGGTTGCCACTAAAAGATTCTTATTCAATGGCATTATCTGTTGCCACCAAAGTGGTGTTAGTAGTGACCTTAATCTCCAGTAAAGTGTTATTAGGGGTCACTAAAGGTTCATTTTCAATGACTGCATCAGTCATCACTAGATGTTGCTAAAATTCTTTAGTAACAAAAGATGTTGCCATTAATGACGTTAGAATTTTTTTTTGGATGTCCTATATGTAATTAAGCAATATTTACCTAAAAAATAACATAAAATTCAAATAATTGTACAAGCAACTTCCAAAGAAAAGAAGAACAAATAACAAAATAAAATTACAACAACTAAATTCAATCACATCAAAATGGAAGGAAAAATTTATTGAAATCAACTTCATATTCATAGATTGTACATATACGTAATTAGCAATTAAAAAACTAAAGTCATAAACTCTATATTCATTAGTAATAACTATTCAACTACTTAAAAGACGCAACTAGTGAGGTTCCATAGACTTGGGAAATCATCTGTATCTTTTTATTTTAAAAGTTGCTCTTTTTATTCAATAGTTATCTAAATTAATTGGAATTATGTTATCTACATTAATTAGAATTAAGAAAGGAGTGACTAGCATCTCAATCATATTTCTTATTTTTGTTTTTGTTTTTTTATTTTTATTTTGTATGTCTCTTAATTTATTGCTTTTTTAAATTTATAAAAAGAAACCTTGACAAAATATGGTATATTGGCATTAATAGTTCTTATTAAACTTAGCATTTTAAAAAGCTAATGGTTTTTAAATTTTTAAAAGTTAACTTATTATTTTATCTTTTTTGTGTGTTAATAGTTTTTATTATATAATAATAATAATAATAATAATAATAATATATTTATATTATTTTTAAACATTTTTATTTCATTATTTATATAATATATCATTTAAAAATTTCTTTTACAATTATTTATTACATTATTAATTTATTTAAAATTCTTATTAACCTGAAATAGGATTATTAATTATTTAATAATAATATTTACTATTAAATTTTTTTCCCAAAGTATTAATATTTTTATTGTATGATGATTTTTATCATTATTGGATACTTACATTTCTGCTTCATCGTACGTATCTTCTCTTAAAATATTAATGATTTTTATCAAAGTATGATAGTCTCTTGCGTTTCTACTTCATCCTGCATATCTTCTCTTAAAGTATTCTTTGTCAATGCCAAGAAGAAAAAAGGAGATGGGATGATCTTGTGTTTCATTCCATTTTTTTTGTTTTATTTTCTTTAATTTTACTAAACCCTAAAAGATTTTGAGACTTAACAAATCTTAAGTTGGGCTTACATATTGGGTTTGGCTTATTAAAAAAGTCATAAAAAATTAAATCACAAAAAAATTTTCATTTTTCTTTTATTATTATTACAATATATTTCTTGTTATTATTACTTATTCCATGTCTATTATTAGTTTTTAATTTGATTTATTTTTATATTAATTATTAATTAGATAACTTATAAAACTAGGTTTAAAGATGAATTTAAAAAATTATTGATAATTGATAAATAAATAAATAAATAAATAAATAGCTTAAGTGATAACTATATTATTTGAGATTTTTTTAATTACATTAATATTATTTTTAAAAGATAATTATTAAAATTTTAATAAATAATTATAATAAAATTATTTATTTAGTTTATTTTTAATTTTTATTGATGATGAGATAATGCCTAAAACAAGATAAAGAATAATTAAAAAAACTCCTGAAATTGCATTATTGGAATTTTTCCACTTCATTGCATTTACTAGACAAAACAAAACATTGTTCCTTCAGTATTTGAAAAAAGATACCAAGTCTCTATTTGTAATTGAGTTCATCACGCTCTTCACAACCAATGTCATTTCTTACTCTCCTTTCTTTGTTTTCGCCACACACTTCTTTTATTAAAAAAAAAATAGAAAATGAGGCATGTAAATTTTTTGAAGAAGAAGAAAAATAGCTAAATGAAGAAAGAAGAGGGAAGTGTAGGTGTAAACGAGCACTGAAGAAAAGAATGCATACATAATTTGTGGGTAAACGAAAGGGAAAAAGATGAAATTTAAGATTAAATTAGTTTTTTAGGTCATTTTTATAAAATTATTTTAATAAAATGTTATATATATATATAATTGTAAAAAGACTTTATCATATAATATTAAATTATAGTATGCCATGTTTTTTAAACCAAACTAATCATTGAATGCTTTTTAAAACTTTTAAGAAGTCATTTTTTAATTGATAAACAAATGTTACCCATAATTAAAGTTTAAGAATTTTTAATATTCAACTTCTAATAGTTTTAAATTATATTAAGATTCCATTGTCATTAAAAAAAAAAAGAAGCAATGGGCTTATAAATAATAAATTAGAAAAAATTAAGATTGAAATGGAACAAATTTAACCAAACTAAAAACATATTCATAATTATAAATAATATATGTTACTTTTGTTGTTTCTTATGCTTAGTTTTGGTATGAGTCTCAATGATGCCCCAACTTCTCACAGAGATTCAAAAGTTGGTGATTTCACTACTAAATAGCTTTTCAAACCACTTGTCAATATTAATTGTTGGAAAAACAAAACATAAGTCCCTAAAACACAAAGTTTGGGTGAGATTTAGTTGGGATGAGAAGGTTAATAAAAAAAATTTATTGGTAAAAAATTTTATATCCAAACTTTTAGTAACGACATAAAAGTCGCCATTAAAAAACTTTTAGTAGAGACAAGCATTTATCTTTAAAAGATTTAGCATAAAACATTTTTAATTCAATTATATTAAGCAAAAATTTTTCCATGGTAAAAAAATTTTGCGACAAAACTTTTAGTAACAACTACTAAAAGTATCTTTTAGTGGTGACAACATTCATCATCACTAAAAGAGTGGAAAAAAATATTAAGATTTTCAAAAAATTATGCAAGAGTATTAGTAATACTTGCTATTACCACTAAAGATCACTTTTAGTGGTGACTTGATTTTGTCACCACTAAAGCTTTTGCATAATTTTTTTTAGCTTTAAAAGTTTATTTACAAAAGTTTTTAGTTACAACCAAGGTGTCACAGCTAAATGTTTTTTTTAGTGGTGACATGGTTGTAGTCGTTACTAAAAATATTTAGCGACAACAATTTTATTGCCATTAAAAATTTTTAGTGGTAGCTTTTTTTTTGTTGTTACTAAAACTTTTATCAAAACTAAGAATAATATTTTAATGATAACTTTTAGCGATAACCTAATAATGTCACAGCTAAAAGTGTACTTTTAGTGACAACTTTTTATTTTTGGTCACCACTAAAAACATCTTTTTTTGTAGTGTTTGTAAATTGCAAGCAAAGTAACCATTAACAATTAGATAAATTGCAATTTTGTAGAGTTAAAAGGTACTGGTTACAAATATAGGCTGTAATAAACAGAACAATAAGAAACAAAGACAAATTTCTAAAAGGAAATTTATCAAACATAAAAAAGGCAGTAGTAGCTAAACTAGAATTCTACTCTTTATTCATGTTGGACGCTGCCTTTAAATAGAAGGAAAATGCAACACTTGGCAAAACACTAACCTACTAATAGTGAAATAATCTACCATAACTTGCTAACAAAACCCCTAAAAACATGCAACAATAACTTCCACTAAACAACCTTTCTTTGACTAAATCAAAGAAAACTCAAATAATTAAAATAAAATAACAAAATAAATTTCTACATCAATCTTTAACAATTCCCCTTAATGTAGAAATTACCAACACCTAACAACTCTCTCAAGTACATGAATTTCTTCACTGGAAATGGCTTGGCAAACAAATCATCAAGTTAATCATTAGTGCTATGGGACTTTAACTTGATCTTTTCTTTTCCAACAAGCTTTCTTATGAAATAATGATGGCTTTCGATGTGCCTTGTTTTATTGTGATGAACAGGATTCTTCACCATTGCAGTTGTTAATTGATTATCATAATAGATGGTGGTAGCTTCCATTTCAGTTTGTTTCATAGCATCTAAGATTCTTTGTAAGTAAAATCCTTGACAAGCTGCTACAACAACAGCCATGTACTTAGCTTTTAAAGATGACAAACCTGTTGAAGTTTGTTTTTTTGAGCTTCATGAAATAACTCTTGCACCAATAGTGAAGACATAACCCCTTGTACTTTTCAATCATCAATGCAACCTCCCCAATCATTGTCAAAGAAACCATACAACCTAGATCATTGAAGTGCTTGTACCATATCCCAAATGAGCTTATTCCCTTTAAATACCTCAAGATTCATTTGGTAGCTCCCAAATGTTGCTTGCTTGTACGTTGCATAAATCTAGACAAGAGACTTGTTGCTTGCAAAATATCATGTCTACTGTTTGTGAGATACAACAAACTCCCTATCAAACTTTAAAACAATAGAGCTTCAATTTTTTCTTCCCAATCATCCAAGTAAAACTTTTGATTAATTCACACAAGAGTACATCATAGGATTGCAATAATTCAAATTAAACTTTTTAAAAAGATCATTAACATGTTTTTTTTAGAAACAAAAATACCTTCATTCACTACTTAATTTCCAACCAAAAAAAATCATCATGCCCAAATAAATCATCTCAAATTCATTTATCATTTGCCTCTTAAATTCATTCAACAAGATGTTACTATTGATAGTATAAATAAGATCATCAACATACATAAAGGCAAATAATGAGAATGTCATATGTACCTTCAGTTTTCACATACAAATTCGATTTACTTAGACTTCTTTAAAAGCCATTATTAGTGAAATGCCCATCAATTCTTTCATACCAAGCCTGTGGCACTTGTTTTAAACCATAAAGTGCTTTCTTTAACAAATACACTTTGTCTTCTTAACCTGCAATCTCATAACCTTTTAGTTGTTGTACATAAACTTCTTCTAAAATCCCATTCAAAAATGATGATTTCACATCAAATTGGTAAGCTTTCCAATTAAAATGTGCAACAACGGATCATGAAACAATACATATATTGTTAAACCTTGCTATCAAAGAAAAAGTTTCTTCGAAATCTATCCATTCTCGTTGCTTGTACCTTCATGCCACTAGCCTTGCTTTATACTTTTAGATAGAACCATCTACTTGGTATTTGATTTTATAGATTCACTTTAGCCTAACAAATTTTTTCCAATTGGAAGATCAGGTAACCTTCATGCCTTATTTCTTTTTAAGGCTTTCATTTCTTCATTCATTGCAACATGTCTTATTTCTTTTTAAGGCTTTCATTTTTTCAACCATTGCAACATGCCACTCTTTGGACTTGATTGCTTCTTCAAACAAATTAGTTCTTCAATCTGGGCAAATTAACATAGTTCAATGCTTTTATAAATCTCTTCCAATGATCTCCATTTCCTTAGTGGTGATTCTAATGAAGATGAGCTTGGTGAAGTTGTGAAAGATTGATGAGATAAGTTGGTTGTTGATGTAGAAAGCAAGGAGCTACTTGGTGTTGAACCTCTATTGTCATCTTCTTTTCTTCTAGGTGTATCACAAAACTCATCATCTTTCAAAACCATACTTGCACTTGACTATTCATTATTCCAATTCCAAGAATTTTTTTTTTCATCAAATACATCAAAGCATAACATCATGACTAATTAGTAACTTTTTTATAAGAGGATTATAGAACTTGTATCCCTTAGTTTGAATGTTATAACTAACAAATATGCATTTGATACTATTATAATCTAATTTTCCCTTTTGTTAGGATAGGAAATATACATATGTAATGCAACAAAAAACTCTTTAATAAGTTACCTTAGGTTTCCACCCATGCCATGCTTCAAATGATGTTTGTCAATTCAAGGTTGTTGATGGATATTTATTGAGAATGTAGGTTATTGTATGGATTGCTTCTACTCAGAATTTTTTTTTGGAAGATTTTGTGCCTTTAACGTGTATTTTCCCATCTCTATAAGACTTTTGTTCTTCCTCTCAGTTATTCCATTTTGTTGTAAGGTGTAGCTTGTTGTTAGATGGCTTTGAATGCCATATTCTTCACAAAATTTATTGAATTATGAATAAAGAAATTCTCCACCACAGTCTTTCTATAAGATCTTCATAGGCTGCCCACTTTACTTCTCAACATAAGCTTGAACTACTTGAAAATGGAGAAGACTTCTGATCTTTCCTTAACAAAATACACCCAAGTCATTCTACTATAACGATTAACAAAGACTAAGAAATAACTGTTCTTGCTAAGAGAAAGCATTCTCATTGGCCCATAAAAATCTACATGAATCAATTCTATAAGTTTTAAAACTCCTTTTACTTTACCCTTTAGAAAAAAATCACGATGTTGCTTCCCAACTATACAACTCTTACACATATCATCAACATCTTTGATCTTAGGTAAGCCATGAACAAGATTATGCTTAGACATAAACCTCAAACTTTTGAAATTTAAATGACCATATCTATGATGCCATAGCAAACTATCATCAAGTGATGTAGCCTTCAAAACATGTTCATCAATAAAAGTGAAATAATATGGAAAAATCTTTTTTTTTTTGTCATAGGTACATTAGTTATCAAGTGTTCCTTAGATTTGTCCTTAATATGTAGCAAGTAGATTCTTAAAAAACAAGTGAATATCCTTTTAACATAAATTGCCTTGCACTAAGCAAAGTTGAATTCAAATCCAATACATACAAGACATTATGAATGCACTTCAAACCAAGAGAGTTTAGTTACATAGTACCTTTTCCTTGTGCTACATGCATTGTTCCATCACCTAATATGATTCGACTAGTTATGGACTTACCCAAATTGGTGAGAGAACTTAAATCACTTGTCATATGGTTGCTACACCCATTGTCAATGTACCAAACTTCTAAACAACATTCTTTTGTAGAAAAACATGCAAAGACGAGGCTTTCTATCTCATCTTCCTCTTTCTTTTTAGCTAAATTAGCTTAGTTCTCTTTAGCCTATAGAACCTCTCTATGTGACCATATTTCTTGCAATAATAACATTGTCTATGCCTCAACTTTTGCTTTTATCATTGTTCCAAAGGCACTAGTTGTGATCACTAGAATGGCCACCACTTATGCCTCCTTTACTCCTATGAGATAAATGTCCACCATGCCATTTGTTAAAGTTTCCTTTGTTGTTTAATTCACCAACACCTTTTCCACGATGGGAGAGCTGTACCTTACCATAAAAAGTATTCTCAACAAAAATATTATCATATATCTTCATTCTATCTTCATGAGAATAAAGGGAACTTAACAATCCATTAACATTTAACACACTCAAGTCTTTAAACTCTTCTATTGCAACCACAATATGTTCATATTTTTTAGGTAAACTCCTAAGAATTTTCTCAACAACTTTTTGTTCGCTTAAATCTTCACCAAATTTTCTAATTTGATTGACAATATCAATTAAATTAGAAGCATAAGTAGATAAGGCATCCCCATCTTTCATTAAAAAAAAAACTCTCAAATTTTCTACAAAGAGTTCAAAGTTTAACAGTTACCAATTTTAATGTACCTTGGTACCATTTGTACAGTGTGTCCCAGGCCTTTTTTAACCTTATCGTAGTAGTTATACAAAGGGAAATGGATTCATCCATAGCCTATTAGATGACAAAGAATACTTGGCATCTTTCTTTCAACAATTTTTAAGAGTATCAACTACTACTTCTTTAGCATAGCCATGCTCCACCAAATCCTATAGTTCTTAAGATATAAACAAAGTCTTCATCTTCATGTTCCATATGCTATAGTTATTGCCTTGAAAATTAGGATTGAAGGTTGTTAGGTTGACACCAACCAAGAGGTTTGCCATGGCTTTTATAGTAGATGTCACAAATATGGGCTATAATAAATAGAACAATAAGAAATAAAGACAAACTCTTTAGAGAAAATTTACCAAACACAGAAGAGGAACTAGTAGATAAATTGAAATTTTACCCTTTATTCATGCTAGATGTTGTCCTTAAATAAAAGGAAAATACAACAAACTCTTAACAAAACACTGACCCACTAGCAATGAAATAACATACCATAACTTGCTATAAACACCTAAAAAGATGCAACAACAACTTCCATTAAACAACCTTTATTTGCTAAATAAAAAAAATTCAAATAATTAAAATAAAATAACAAAGTAAATTTCTACATTAATCTTTAATAACATTGATGGCGACAAAAATTTGTAATTAGAACTTGTTTTCATGAAGCCATTAGAAGTGCTATATTGGTGAACTTTTAGGTAGATTGCAATTTTACATAGTTAAAAAGTATTGATGGCAAAATTATAACTCAAATTCCAACTCTAACCTTTAATACTAATATGTAGCATCCCAAGTCCTAACCAAATAGACACAAGCTTTTTACATATTATGTTAAATTGAAGCTTTAAAAGAATAAATAAACTTTATAATCATCTATAAAATTCTTTTACAAACCAAACATAATAGATTTTGATTATTTTTTATTAGCAACCAAAAAAATCTAATTCATAACATGAAAATTTGTTCAATTGATGGTAAATGATCAATAGCTTAATTGGTCATATATTCAAGTTCAAGATCAAAACATTATTGTTATGATTTGATTATCTTGATTCATTTGTGATGAAGCTTGGATACAAAGAAGAAAATACACACCAAAACCAAAACTGAAATTCCACTACTATATATAAAATATATACACACGCACAGACACACTAAAAACTTATAGCAAATATAACAAAGGAAAATATAAGCCATGGTACTAATAACCTTCACTAACGTAGATAACAAAGAGTGTTGTAACAGAACATAACATAACATAACATAGAATACAAAATCAAAGGATAAGTACATATAGTCTCTAACTTTCAAAAGTCTAGAGTCTTTCCTAAGAAATATCAATAAACATGATTCTTCACACCCCATCCTTATTGCTTGGGCTCTTCTTACGCCCTTTGCCATCACGACCTCTCTCCTTTACTACTCTCCCATGCCCTCACTAATATCAGTGTTAGTTGCTTCTTTGTCCATTCCTTCTTTTGTCCTTATCTTACCTTTTGTAGAGTAAGTCTTTTGGGCTAAATTAGCAGTTAAGCTAGCCCATCAATATCCTCCTCAACAAGTTTAACTTTGTCCTCAAAGTTAAAATGAGGAAATTGTTAGTTGAAGCCTTCAAAATCTTACCAAGTATTCACAAGTTTATCCTTGTCTTTTGTTTTGAGTACACTCATGAGAGAAGTAATTAGGTTTTCTATAAGTATAACAAACATTCTAGCCAAAGTAGCATGGCATGCTCCTATGTGGCTTCCCACAATTACCATAAGGGCTTAACATGCTATTCTATTTTCCCTTATCATGGTTAACCTTGGGCTCAAAGTTCTTCTTTTGGGCACCTCCTACCCTACCTTTATTGCAAAACTATTTCTTTTTCTTCTCTTTATCTATTTACACTAAATGTTTTTCAATGGCCCTGCACATGTTTATCAAGATGGCAAACCCTCAGATCTCCAAAGCAATCATCACTCTTCCAATATTTTGTCTTAAACCTGTTTTGAACTTTCTTACCTTATAGGCTTCATCTGGATTTTGTTTTAGGTGTAAGGAAAATTTTGAAAAAGACTTAAACTTGGCCACAAACTAATCCACTATCATGCTCTCTTGAATCAATTGTAAGAACTCTATGTCTTTCTCATTCTTTACATTCTCCAGGAAGCACTTTTCAAGAAAAGTAATCTTGAAAACTTTTTAGGTTATCTTAGTCCTCTAAGCTTCCAAAGTTTGGTTGGCCTCTTTCCACCAGTTGTTTGCATCTCCTACCAGTATATACGTGGCGAATATCACTTTATAGGCATCTGCACAACTTAGCAATCCAAATATTTTCTCTAACTTCTCTAACCACTCATCAACTACAAAAGGATTATACTTTCCTTAAAAAGATAAGGGCTTGGCATTTCTAAATTATGATAGACCTTGATAATTTGGATTAGCTATAGGATTCAATGCCAAACCTTTGTTTTCATTGATAGGGGCTTGATTGTCTAATGGTACTTTTTGATTCTCAATGGCTGGGGCATGGTTACCACTTTTATTTTCTTAAAGTTGTTAGATCAATTGGTTTGTGGCCACATCTTGTTCCTTTATAGTGGCCACCGTCACCTAGACCTATTTTCTTATGGTAATAGCCATCCTTTCAATGGCATCAGTCATACTATTATCATAACTAATGTCACTAGAGCTACATCTCCTTCTTGATGCCATATCTTTCTGCATAAATAGAATAGTTATTATTAAGGTGTTTACACTTAATAAATCTTACTCTATATGTGGAAAATTCTATGGAATCAAGAAGTAATATAAGAGTATTTTTAGTGCTAATACTACTATCACTTAAAATTACTTGCATATCAAACTAGAGTTAGGCTATTAAAACTTCTTATTGTTTAGTCCTCTTTAGACTTTTCTAGGTATCTATTATACAAAGTTTTCTAATACTACTAATGTAATCCCCTTACTTATTATGTATTAATTAATTACCTTATGGGGTGATTAGTTGTAGTGGAAATTGTTTTAATTTTTGATAGTGAAGTCCTAACATGGAGAAAAAGATTACATAACTCGAAACATACTAACTTATTATCATAAAACTTAAACTTTTAGATAGTCAGATGAACAACCTTAAGTAGATTTTCATCACTAATACATCATCAGCAAACGTCTAGTAACTAACCATTACTTAGGACCCTTATATATTCATATACACATCAAAAAGTATCTTGATCAATCACAAAGTCAGGTGGAAGTGCATATATAAATAATCAAAAAGCCCTATGTTAGCTACATCCTAAAGCATATAGGACCTAGTTGTTAAAGTTTGACATGATTATGCATCAAGCACCCCTGGAATGGAAGGCATTGGCTTTATATCTTCCATGGATACCATAGTCTTCATATTCATTATAACCTTCACTTAACCAGTACCTAAGAGCTCGATGTAGACCCATTCTACTTCTAATACATAGTTAGTTATCAACATTCTAATTTTTTAAGCACATAGTTACACCAAAGTGAGAATTATAATAATTCTTAGAAGATAATCATAAGTCTCAAAAATAATTAATGGTTTAACTATTATGTGAGTAGAAAATGGTTGTAGTCCTCTTATCTCTTTGAGAAAACTAGGCAACATACATATATAAAATCATAAATGGCATGGTAAATCAATAAATAGCACATATGATACCATTTATAAATATTATGAAATAATCAAGCCATGCACATGGGTCATCTACTCAATTTCTTAGATATCACAACATTTTGAGCAATTTTGTAGCCACATGTATTATAAATTATGCATAATATAGTTGCAATATCAATAACCTATACTTTGATATCCAAAGTCTGATTAAAGGCATGTACATAAGTTGTATGGCTCAATATACTCTTTCTGCACATTAGGGCCATCAAATCTTTATCTTGCATATCATATATTATGTTAGTACCATGCATAAACATAATGAAAAAGTAATTGCATCCTAGCGTGTCCTCTAGAGTAGATCCATAACATAAAGCAACAAAGACCATCTCCTTTCAAAAACCCTATCTCTGAGATATCATCTCCTCTTGAAAACCTTATCCCCCTGGCATTAACAATTTTCTCATATATTGCTATGTCTATACTCATAATATTACATTCAATTTAAGCGCTTGTTCATGAAAGAATAACTCATCCATACATACAAATTTATCAAAGTAGATATTAGCATTAACATTATCACCACTATGTACATAGCTATCATCATAAGTGCAAAATCAGCACACATCTCATAAATCAGAGAAATCAGTTAGAATCTCATTCATGTATTGGAAACTCACAAACAATAATAAAAAGAGTAGTTTACCAAATTATAATGGAAACCTATTTACTCATATTAAAGTCACTTTTAGTGTTTTTTGTGTCTTCTGTATTTTAAGGTTCTTAGTCCGTATATGGTTACAATTCCAGGTTATCCAGGTCATGTCATGGTCCCCAATACTCATGTCATTCATGTGTGGTCTAAGTCTTAAATGTCCAAGGTCAAGTCCCATATGTTCAAGGATATTCCTTATTAATTCTTTGTTTTAATATAGCTGCTTAAGTATGTGTATATAATATATATATATATATATATATATATATAATATTGGGTATTTAAATATCTTTTTTATTCCTTTAAGATTCCCATAGAAGCTAGCAAGACACCTCTAAACATCCAATTTCATGAAAAAATGGAAATCCTATGTAAGAGCCCAAAAATTGAGCAAAGGATTGTCTAATATGGCCTAGCCATGTTGGCAATGTCAAGGGATAAAAATCACTCTCGGACACATGCCGGGTTGCACTACATGGCCTGGCCATGTTTAACATCCCTGAAACTCTAAGCTTATTATTAGTTTTATGCCAAAACTCTATTTTTTACCATCGATATCTCAAATGATGATTATAATCAACTTGTAAGCATCCTATATCAAAGCTCAATTGAAAGGTGTAAAACCAAAGACAACATTTTCACCATTAAGGTCTAACTTAAAAAGACTAAAAAGGAAGACAAAGATGGAAAGCTTCTCAATGGTTCTCACACATATCATAAGCCCTTAACCTCAACAAAACTTCAGTTAAAACATAACACAATCACATAAAGGGAAGTTTTGAAGGGTCACCATAAGAGACCTAATAAAGTGAGAAAGAAGGAGAGATGAGGTTGTGAGAAGAGATAAAGCTAGTAAACATTCCAAGCCCAACACAAACCTTTATTCTTAGTAAAAATTTCATCCTAAACATTTAATGATAATAAAAGAACAAGTTTCAATTTTCACCATTAGAAAGCATCCTTGGCTAAAAGAGAAGGTGATCAAAAAACAAAGAAGATAATCATCAAAGGAGGAGGAAGATGCACCATAAATTCCTAATAAGGTAAGATGGGTGCCTTACCTTGGTTGTGGTCTGGGATTTTGCTTCTTGTTCCTTCCTTTTCTCCTATCCTTTTGTTCATTCTTTTCTACACTACACTGCCCTCTCTCTCTCTCTACTCTTAGCTCTTTCACTCTCTTTTTAGTTCTAATAGTTGAAGAAAGAATGAAATGAGAGTAATGAAGACCTAGTTAAATAGAGTGTACAACTGATGCTTACCAAAATAATGACACCACAAGTGTACGGGTCATAAGAATAGTACGCGATGAGTCAAGGTCGTTCCCTTAGAGAATCAATACAATTAGTGATTAGGCATTAGAATTCTCATGTTCATTTTAGTCAAACAAAGCAAATTGTGATTAAGTTTTTATGAAAAATTAATTCAAATCCAACTAACAATACTGAAAGATGGTTTTAATCGAAAATAAATAATTAAAGAAACCCTAAGAATTTTAATCCCCTTTTTACACAATATCAATCATTTCCCTTTTTAATTAATTGGCTTAATGTCAATTTTAGAGTTAAGGTCTAATTGGGTGCAAATGTCTTTCGATCCATTTAAACCCCTATATCAACTCAACTCTTGATATCTCAAATGAGTAGTCGACATTTAATTAAACTCAGACCTTATCTAAACTACCTAGGGCCCTTGAGTATATTTCTATCTCAAGTGCAAATTAGACTATGTCTAATCCTAAGTTGCTTAATCAATAGTCTATAACTAATTTCCTTCTTTCAAAGGTTAATTACAAAACCCATAATCAAACTAAAGGAGGCCAATCAATAGAATGAAATCATAATTCAGATTAAATACTAAAATATTCAATAATCCAATATAATCAAAAGAGAAATAATCTCTAAGGATTAAAGGTTCATAGAATCCCTAAGGGTTACAAGATTTAGCCACTCATAGCTTGAAATCCACAGACAATCTCAGCAAACACATCAACAATTATCAATTAGAAGGGAAGATGGAATAGAAACACCTAATCAGAAGAATAATGAACAGAATCAGTGCTTTCCCGATTAGTATAAAGCTTCCCTAACACCTCTTGTGTGTTTTCCTCTTCTCCTAGTCGGCCAGAATACCTCTTGTCATACCTTATTTTATAACCCTTTTCCTACTACAATTACCTCATATATTACTCAGAGAGGTCAACGGAAACCTGAACTAATAAAAATTTTTTATTTTAAAACTTTCTCATACAATTTCACTATTCATTTGGTCATTTTCAAATTCTTATCTAACTTTGAAAATACATACTTAATTATAGAAAAATCATATGAGGTTAATTCATGGCTCTATTTCAAGCTCTCTAAGCCTTTTACATGGGAAAAATACTTACTTAGTGGAGTACATATAAACTCATATAAAGTTGCTCCTATAACAAATTGGACAGTTTTCCCCCTCATTGGTCATATTAGTATTATTTTGCCTTTATATAAGTACAGGCATTCTTGCATCTTATGCACGCTAGTCATACTCTTTTTACTTCAAGGTTAGGTATATACATGGCTCTCCATTTCATACCTGAGTACCTTATAGTATCATAACGTAACTCATGCATGCAGTAATCTAAAATATTTAATTACATAACGAAATGTGGTGCATAAAAGTAAGATCCTCAATTTATATCTCCACATTCTTTGCTCTTTCTTTGCTTGAACTCGGACCTAGCATGGGTTATATTTGGGGTGAGATTATGAAATCTCAATAGTAGTAAACCAATCTCATTCACAAGCAAGCATGTAAGTACATAACATAATGCCAGTCAAGATGTCACATATCATATAGCAATACAAGGAATTTCATACAAGGCCAAGCACAATCTAAGCATACATGTCTCATCTTATAGCATAAATGACAACTTGATATAGCATAACACTCATCATTATACAAACATATAAGCTTAAGGAAAGAGAGAGGAAAACTACTACCTTAGCAAACTTTGCTCCTCAATCCTTGAGACTCGGTTTACTTGCTTTTGGAATTCCCAAAACAACATCAAACCCTATAATCATAATGATAATTCATTACAATCAATATATAAACCTTAACTTCTAAAATAGGATGACCCCTTCCCTTTCCATTTACTATGGCTGAATAATATGCATTTCTTGGCCAAAATTTAAGAATTTTACCCCATGAGCTTTGGGGGCTTTCCCATAGGTATTCCTAACTAAAAACACCCTTTTTAATCCATTGAAACAGATAAAATCATCAAATTCCAGCCCCAACATCACGTTTTGGTCATCACATAATCTAGCTCCTTAGGCTCAAAGTGCGTTTCTTTGGTTTTAAAAATTCCATAGCCTTTTCCTTTATGTTTTAGGACTTGAAATTTGGTATACATGACTTTAAGAGATTAAAAAAACACCATAAAAATTTTGGGAAAATTCGGACAGCATCTCCCCATGCTTTCTATTTTCCAAAAAATTACATTCTTTGTGTTTTCCAAAGTCTCAACACATAACAACAATAACTAAGCTCATATGGCCTTCATGTTCAACATATAAACATCATTTCAAGGCCTTCATATTCAACATATAAACTCCATTTCTAATGATTCATATGCTGTCCAAAAATAACTCATAGCTAGGGTTTAACAAAGCATATGATTTACAAGTATAAGATGGAGAAAACTTACTCTTTAAGCTTAAGCCTTGCTTCCTTTGCTTTTCTCACACTAAAATCCTTTCTCTCCCCACTTAGAGCAACATTTCACCTTGAAGAAAAAATTTGCAGTTGCCCTTTGGAGAAAATGGTTGGAGGATGGAGAAGATGAAGAAATTTGGTGAAGAATGGTGGTAGTTTTGCTTGGTTTCACTTTTTCTCCCACTTTTTCTCCCTTTCTCTCTCTCTCTTCACGGTTTTCTTTCTTTCTCCCTTGTGTGTGGCATGAAAATGGTGGAATGGAGGTGAAGAAGATGAATCTAATGAAGTTGAATGGTCATACTAAATTTAGACCTTTGGATTAACCTTTTTAAGATCAAATCTTAGCCTTCTATTCCTTTTTCTTTTGATTTTCTAATTTCATAACTAAATATCTTCTTTCAAAAATCATTGGCCACACATTTGGATGCCTTTTCTTAGCCCTTAAGTTATGGATAGTAACCATGGTTAATTTCCTTAACTCATCCATGGTCTACTTTTAACTCAACCATAGTTAGTTTTTAATTTAACCATGGTCAATTCTTTAATATAACTAAAATTATTTTTTTCTCTCCCTTTCATTTTATATTTATATTTGGGTTTCATCTTCTATAAAACCATAATTATATCTTCTCTTCTCTTTTTGGGCCTTTAGAATCAGCTATTGGGCCTTATCGCAGTCTAACATCGGTGTCTGGGCCCAATTAAGGTTTTACAGTACAATACATACCTTTAGACTTTCTAAAATTTACAAATATTATTTCCTCTACTTTCTGGCCATACTGAGCTTTAAACATGGTTCAGGGGCCCTTAACCTCAATCATCACAAATTTTGGTGTCAATCAGACACCCGGGTCTATAGGTGTAATTTTCAACGTTCTGTATTATGATTGTACTATAAACTTTTTCTTTACTGCAATTCTGTCCTTGAAACTCCTTCAGGGTTTCTTAGCCCTTTAGCTATTTTTATTTCTATAATTGTTACAACTTCCTTTTTTCTATTTTTCTCATGGCTACTGATCGGGCTAACCAAATCCCAGACCGGATCCCACTCGGCCATCCGGATAACTTGACATCATTGGACCCATCTCATCAAACTGAGTTTAACCGTGGGTCACGAATTTTTGAAATTCTTACCCGATTTTTTGATATTCGTGCTTAAAGCCACGAATAGAGGGTGAAATTAGGGTTCCCTAAACTTTAGGGCAATTTATACATTTTACCCAACATATAACTTTTCTTTGCATTTTAGTCCCTGACTCCTTCATACTTAACTTTGGAGGCTTTTCGGAACCTTTTTCTAATCTTTTTTGTTTCATCTATTTTAGGCCCAATTTTTGGGCACCTCTGGCCTTGACTCATCATTATTTATGGTCTAGAATATTATTATAATTTTATTAGACCTCAATTTATTCTATTTGGGGGACTTCCTTTCATATCCGGTGAATTTCGTATGTTGACGGAGAAACCATATGCTACGTTTCTCGCGTTTCCTTACGTTTTCTTGGATTTTCAAAAAATCGGACGTTACACCTCTCCTTTTCTGAATGACGAAGCCCTAGCCTCCTCTCATCTATTTTAGCTTGTAAATCAAAGCTGTGCGTTTCAGAGACCGATCTCGCTATGGCGAGGAGTGACTCTTGCTATGGCTAGAGCTCATAGGCTCCCAGATTTTTGCTATTCTCTAGTGCCATGCTATAGAGAGTTACTCCTTGGAATTTGTATGCATTGCGACTTTGCTACAGCGAAAGTGCATCCTCGCTATAACGAATTGTGTTCTAGCTGTAGCGAGAGGACTTGTTCCACTTGCATTTTCACTTTTCAACTTCCTTTTCTTTTTTCATTTCTTTCTACAATCTTCTACTTTCCCTTGAGATAAAAATCAATCATAAAATGAGACTCAAACTGATAAAGATATTGCAATTGAATATTTTCTTTATTTTGTTTGATTGAATACACATTTAACCATATTAATCAAGAGAAAAATACTTTGTCTCCCTAATTTAATATTAAATATATCCCCTTTTATCCTAAATTAAAGAGTCATCAAACTCCCTCACACTTAAATCCTTGCTTATCCTCAAGCAATTCTTAGAGAATATCAAACAATGATTATTAACTACTTCTTATCCACAATAAACACCCAAACAATCAGAATTTTAGATCCCCCCCCCCACGCTTAGAATGAAACCAATGTCAGAAGCGGAAGCTCAGCAAAACTCAAATTGAATTTCGAAAACAATGTACTCATAGCAACACCCTGATTTCTAAAGTGTATGTGTGCTCCTCAAATAGATTTTTAAAAAGCAATAAAGTAATCTTTAATAAACCCTCACTGCATTTTCAAAACCTAATCCAACTATCTGCTCTAACTTCAATCATCAAAATTCATTAAGAGAGGCCTTTATTGTTCAACATAAAGCTATTTTCAGCACAATCATTCTTTTTTTTTTTTAACTTCTTCTTCTCTTTTTTTCTTCTTCTTTTTTATTTCTCCTCCTTAATTCTTTTAATCCTTTTGACGTGAATGACGACATGGTTATAAAGCCACCCGATTACTGAAATTAAGGAAATCCTCAGAGTGCTTACTAGCATACTTTTAGTTTTACCACTTTTTGACACGAAAGTTCACACTTTTTAGTGCAAACCCCCGGTTACTAAGTGATTTCAACTATTAGAGTAGAGAGAAATTTTTTTTTTGAATTACTAAATGTCCCTCTCAAATGATAATCAAATATCCATCAAAAGCAGATAAATTGGGGAGATCTAAAAATAAATGGGAGCTACTAAAGGAAAAGCTTGAATTACTTCAATAATCATCTTGTTGAGAAGTGCTCCTATTCTGGGTACACACTGCAACTATATTACTTACTTTATTCATTTCAAGTTTGCTTAACCCCATATTCATTAATTAGTATTCATCTAAAGCAAGAGGGGCTGAATCTGGTTAAAATTGAGGGCATTATGGTGGACTAATTATTATTGATAAACTTCTCTTTATTATTTAAATTTGTATATCCATCTATCTTATGTTTACCTTCCCCCACACTTAAAGTTAACATTGTCCATAATGTGTAAAAGGGGAGAGACAATAAGCAAAAAAATAGAAGTAGACTGGGGCAGAGGTAAGGGATGTAAAGAGACAGAAAGAGACAAGACTCCATTAATAAGAAAAATTAAGGAAGAAAAGGGTGCGCGCGAACAACTCTCCTACATCTGAGAGACTAAAAATGGACAAAGACCACGCAGTAAATAGTAAGTTGGCGTTAGAAATAAGATATCAATTATGAGATCAGCCAGTGCAGAATTCAAAAACATAATGATATACAATTATCTAAAATGTAAAGTAGGGAAATAAGAAGAAGCATGCAAGGGATAGAAAGGCCCTATAAGTCAGAAGGCTAGGGCCTATCTTGCAGTGCAGGGTCTTGTGGGAGAACGATGATTGAGGATTGAGGAACCTCAGGAGGTGGAGGTGCAGGCATCAGATAGTCCATAAGCATTTGCAGCTGATCCTTCATTTACAGGACATGCCTCTCTAGCCTGTCAATAGACTCCCTCACTTAGCCCTCAAACTCAGTGTGAGGTGGTGCATCCTGCCTCATCAGCTCTAGAGTACTCAATCACTGCTGTGGGAGAGGAGGTGGAGAAGCCTCATGCTATGCTTGTGTAGGTGCCCGATGTCTGCGGGGACGTCCCAGATCATCCTTCATACGATCATATTTAAAGGGCCCCTTCGGCTTGAACTGAGCGTCATTTTTGGAGACTCGGCTCCCCTCCCATTGTAAGTAACTCAATAAGCATGTGGGGGTACGCCAAGCTCGCCCTATCAGACCTCGCCACTTGTTTAAAGTTAAGGTACATAAGCCGGGGGATATTCAGCCGCTGTCTTGTTATAAAATACCAAGTCAATGCCGCTCATTCTTAGATCATGTCGGACCTATGAGAACTCGTCAAAATGTTACTGATGATGAATTGTAGCAAATATTGAGCAGGCTTATTCAATTGATTAATTGGATAGACTTTATTAACCAACCTTGCTCGTCGTTCATGTGCAATGGTGGTCTCCACCTCTTCTCATGAAATAGACTGCGGATTCTCCAAGTAGAACTAAAAGGCACATTCTGCGACGTCAGGTAATTCATAAAAGTCTTGAAAGACCTTCTCATTGATGCGTACCCAGGCAGAGCGACAATAGTATTCATCTTCCTCCTTCTTAGTGTCCTCAAAATTGGCATAAAGTTCTTGGATCATTAGCAGGATCTGATGCACTGACTTTTTGGTGAAACCTTACAATCCATGCCACTCAAAGTCAGTGTGTGTGAGATCCAAGACATGGGGCTCATAGTATCTATCTTCCACTACACCCCAATCAAAGAAAAGCCTCTCAAAAAGAAATTTTGCTCTGGATGAAGCAAACCAGTCCTTATCGTAGGATTTCTTTATTTGCTTCGAGGAGGAGGTTTCAGTGGTCTTGGCTTACTTTTTAGGAGCCATGTCTCTGAAAGAAATTATAGAACAATTAGAAAGAAATCAGAAAAGCAATTATAGCCAATCACAGAACAAGCAGGGGAAATGAGATGCCTACATGCATAGTGAGGAAAAGGTAAAATTGATGAATCAAATGAATGTGACATGCTTGTAATAGGGAAATAAACTTCTAAAAGCATACAAGGGAATAGAGGAAAAGAAACATGGAAGCAACAAAGCAGGAAGCGCCCAGAAAAGAGATAGCATTTTCTGGAAAATGCTCGAACTCGCTATAGCGAGTTGATTCTCACTATAACGAGAACGAACAGTTTTTTGGAGATGCTAATTTAAGCCATAAAATACCAAATTAATGAAAGCTTCCTGCACAGAAACAATGGACCAACAGAGTGCAACCAGAAAAACTAACTTATTGACCCTTAATTACACAGATACATGCGAAGAGAAACTTAGCCCTAATGTCCATAGAAACGACAAAAACAAACAGCGATTCAGGAGATAAAAAGGACAATCAACGTACCTAATGCAAGGAATGTGATGTACGAGGGGAATGGGAGCGTTGAAAGTGATAAATTTGGCCGAAGAAAAGGAAGAAAGGGGAGGAAAGCTTAAAGGCGCAATAGCGAGGGGTAGCGAGAACGAGAAATGAGGGAATTGTTATCTGAATGCAATTTCATTATTAGGTTAATTAGGTTTTTTTTAATGGTTAGAGCGAGGACTTATCTGGAATTAGTACCACAAGTAAAGCTGTTGGCTTTGCCATAGCGAAAGCTCCTCTCGCAATGGTGGGCATACTAGTATAATTCGTGATAGCTGACGAATCTCACTATAGCTAAGCTATAGCAAGAAATTCTCTAGTGTTTGTATTGGTCCATAAGCATGCTGCATTCGCTATAGCAAGTTGGCCATCTCGCAATAGCAAAGAAACTGTGAAAATTTTTTCCAACACTTCACTCGCCATAGCCAGGCTATAGCGAGATACGCTCTGGACTTTGTACTAGATTGGAACACAGAGAGCTCGCTATGGTGAAATGCTCGTCTTGCTGTAGCGAGAACACTTAACATTACTTACTCTGGCTCACCACAGCCAGGCCATAGCAAGAAACTCTCTGGTTAATGTACCTGACATGGAACAAGCAGCCTCGCCATAGTGAGATAGACTCCTTGTAGTAGTAAAATTTTTTTTTTCTAAATGTTCAAATAAGTACTCTCTAACCCTATTTATGCCTCTTATCATGCAATTACTCAACCCATTGCCATCAAACATTAACCAAACATTAACAAATAATCAATATTTCTAGAATAATGATCTGTAATTCAAAACATGGTTAGAAACTCCCTGAAAATCATGTCTGGAGTTGCTCTTTCCTACCAACCACTTGTTCCCCAATATCCAACACCAAACCTACAAAACACATCAGGAAAAAAGAAGGTCAAACCAAAAACAAAAAGAACATTAAACTCAAACATAAGAACAAGAATAAAACTTGGGTTGCCTCGTAAGTAGCACTTGGTTTATAGTCCTCAGTCGAACTTTGTCAGCTAATCAAGGAGGTTGAACCAAGCTATGAACCGTTGTCTGCCAGTCTATCTTGTCACCCAAATAATGCTTAAGCCTTTGACCATTTACTTTAAATTTATCTCTTAACTTCTCATCTTGAACTTCAATAACTCCATAAGATGTCACAGAGATTACTTTAAACGGACTAGACTATCTTAATTTCAACTTACCTGGAAACAACTTCAAACGAGAATTATAAAGTAACACAAGGTCTCTAGGTTCAAACTTCCTTGGTAAGATGTGTTTATCATGAACTCTTTTAATCCTTTCCTTGTAAATTCTAGAACTCTCAAAATCTTGCAACCTAAACTCATCTAGCTCATTTAGTTGCATTAATCTTTTCTTACCCACTTTAGCCATATCAGAATTCAATTTCTTTATAAACCAAAAGGCCTTATGCTCTAGCTCAATAGGTAAATGACAAGCTTTGCCAAAAACTAATTGATATGGAGATATACCTATTGGAGATTTAAAAGCAATCCTATATGCCCATAAAGCATCATCAAGCTTATCCGCCTAATCCTTTCTAGTGAGACTCATAGTTTTTTCTAAAATTCTTTTTATTTCTCTATTGGACATTTCACATAACCTATTGGTTTGAGGGTGATAAGCCAATGTTGTCTTATGGGTGACTCCATATTTTGCAAGCAAACCTTTAAACAATTTATTGTTAAAATGAGTCCCCCTATCACTAATGATTGCCCTAGGTGTGCCAAATCGAGTAAAAATATTTTTTTTCAAAAATCACACCACCGTATTGACATCATTAGAATGACAAGCTACAGCCTCAACCCACTTACTCACATACTCAACAATAACTAATATATATTGATGGCGCCTAGATGAAACAAAAGGCCCCATAAAATTAATACCCCACACATTAAACAATTCTATCTCAAGAATACCAGATTGAGGCATTTCATGCCTCTTTGAGATGTTACCTGTTCTCTGGCATGCATCACAATGACAAATAAACAAGTAAACATCTTTAAATAATGAAGGCCAATAATATCCAGATTGTAATACTTTGTATGCAGTACATAGGCCACTAAAATGACCACCATAAGGAGCAGCATGACAAGCATGTAAAATATCATTTTGTTCAGTTTGAGGCACATACTTTCACAAAATTTGGTTAGCACACTTCTTATACAAAAAGAGTTCATCCCACACAAACCATTTCACATCATGCAAAAAGTTTTTCTTTTGATAAGATTTTAATTCATCAGGCACAATACCACTGACCAAGTAATTGGCATAATCAGCATGTCAAGGTAAAGACACACTATTCACAGCAAACACAGACTCATCAGGAAAGCTCTCATTAATCAATAAATCATCCACACACTCAGAGCTATTCACAAGCCTAGATAACTGATTAGCAACTTGGTTTTCAGTTTCTTTCCTATCAGCAATTTGCATATCAAATTCTTGCAATAATAAAACCTACCTAATCAACCTAGGTTTAGATTCTTTCTTACACAATAGATATCTGATAGCAGCATGATCAGTATAAACTATAACTTTAATGCCTATTAAATACACCCTAAATTTCTCAAAGGCAAAGACAATAGCAAGCATTTCTTTTTCAGTAGTTGAGTAATTTACCTGTGCTCCAGCTAGAGTTTTGCTTACATAATAAATAGGATAAAAGATCTTTCCATGTCTCTGGCTAAGCATGGCTCTAACCGCATAATCGCTTGCATCGCACATAACCTCAAAGGGTACTAACCAGTCAGGGGCCACTATAATTGGTGCAGTGATAAGTCTTTGCTTAAACTCTTTAAAGGCTTTCAAGCAATTTGAATCCAACTTGAACGGGGTATCCTTTTCAAGTAATTGAGATAGCGACTTCGCTATCTTTGAGAAATCCTTGATGAATCTCTGATAGAACCCAGTATGTCCCAAGAAACTTCTAATAGCTTTTACATTGGTAGGTGGTGGTAATTGTTTAATCACAGAAAATTTAGCCCAATCCACCTCTAATCCTTTTTTTTGACACCTTATGCCTAAGCACTATACATTCACAAACCATATAGTGACACTTTTTCCAATTTAGAACCAAATTGGTATCTTCACACCTTTGCAAAACCCGTGTCAAATTATCCAGACATTCCTCAAAAGTGATGCCAAATACTGAGAAGTCGTCCATAAAGACTTCCATGATGTGTTCAATCATGTCGAAGAAAATTGACAGCATACATCTTTGAAATGTGGCAAGAGCATTACACAATCCAAAAGGCATACGTCTAAATGCGAAAGTTCCATATGGACATGTGAAAGTAGTTTTTCTTGATCCTCAGGGGCAATGGCAATGGCAATGGCAATTTCGATGAATGGAAGAGGGAAATGATCATTTCTTGTAGTTGTGTTCAACTTCCTGTAGTCCATACAAACTCTCCAACCTGTAACTATTCTTGTAGCAATCATTTCATCCTTCTCATTGTTCACCACTATCATTCCTCCCTTCTTAGAAACACATTACACCAGACTTACGCAGTCACTATCCGAGATGGGATAGATAATACCGGCATTAAGCTACTTGATAATCTTTTTCTTGACCACTTCTTTCATTATCGGATTCAATCATCTTTGATTCTCCATTGATTTCTTATGGTCATCTTCTAAGAGAATTTTGTGCATGCAAATGGTTGGACTAATCCCTTTTATATCAGCTATGGTCCAACCGATGGCCCTTTGTGCTCTTTTAACACTTCTAATAGTTGTTTTTCATGAAGTGTTAATGTAGATAAGACTATGACTGGTAATGTCTCTCTTTCCTCCAAATAAGCATATTTTAGATGCGGTGGAAGAGGTTTCAACTCCAAAATTAGAGGCTGCTCAATGGATGGTGGGAGAGCATGAGCTTTTTGAGAAGCCAACTCCAATGATTCAAAATGCTCATTCTGCTTAGCCACAAGTCTAAATGCATTAGGTTGGTGCTCAACTTCCATTCTCATCACCTCTTCTATACTTAGTTTACAAACAAGTACTACTTCAATAGGATCGATGAAAGCAAAAGAATTCAATCTTCTTGAATTACCTCCTCCACAATAGACACCCTTGAGCATTCTTCCACACTACCCAGATGCTTTATAACTTTCTCCACACTGAAGGTGACTTGCTTATCTCTAAGCCTCATTATGATTTCTCCTTTTTTCACATCAACTAGTGCCCTGCCAGGAGCTAGAAATAGCCTCCCCACTATCAGTGAGATATCTCTATCCTCTTCAATATCAAGCACAATAAAATTAGCAGGATAAATGAACGGGCCAACCTTCAGTAGCACGTCTTCAATGATTCCATGTGGATAAGAAAAACTTCTATCAGTCAATTGCAAGGTGGTAGTTGTTGGGTTGGCCTCACCCATCTATAGCTTTCAAAAAACAGATAGGGGCATGAGATTTACAGCAGATCCTAAATTACAGAGTGCTCGACCCTCAAATTTATCCCTAATTATGCAATGGATAGAAAAAGAACCAGGGTCTTTGCACTTAATTGGGAGATTGGATTTAAGGATATTAGTGGTCTCCTTTGTTAAAGTCACTGTTGCAAATTCGGTGAACTGCTTCTTCTTGTTAAGCATGTCCTTAAGGAACTTAGCATATTTAGGCATTTGCTCTAAAGCCTCAGAGAAGGGGATGTTGATGTGGAGTTGCTTAAACATGTTCAAGAACTTCTGATACTACTAATCAAGGGCTTTCTTTTATAATCTCTGTGGAAATGGAGGCAATGGTACCACTTTTGGATGCACCACTGTCTTTTCTTCAGACTTTTTCACTTTAGACTTTCCTTCCTTGTCCTCTTCTTTTTCCTTCAAACTAACAGTCTTTTTCTCTTTTTTCTGTTGAAGTTCTTCATCTTCAATTTGAGTGACACCTAATGGACCTTTAGAGTTCATCTTGTTTGGCTTCGTCACTTGAACTTGTACTTCAGGGAGCTCTTTACCACTTCTCAAAGTGATAGCTTTACATTCTTCCTTACCATCTCTCCTTGGAATAGGAATTGTATCACTTGGCAAACCTCTTTAATGCAGTGCATTCACAGCAGAAGCTAACTGCCCCATCTGTACTTCTATATTTTTAAGAGAGGAATCCACCCTTGCATTAATGCCAGCTTGCTCTTCATTATTCTTGATTTGAGTGGTCATGAATTTAGCCAAAACATCCTCTAAATTCATTTTAGGCTCTTGAATAGGCACATTTTTCCTTGTCATTTGAGAGAACCCAGGAGGTTGAGTTAGCCTTATTCTAGAAGATGAAGGCTGATTGAGTGATGGACCATTCTTCCAAGAAAAATTTAGGTGATTATGCCATGCAGGATTATAGATGTTTGAGTAAGGATTCTGATTCTTCAGAAAGTTTCTCACATAGTTAACTGATCTTGTAGATGCAAAAGGGCAATAATCTGTTGAGTGTAGATCCCCACAACTTTTGTAAATAGTTGGGGTCACTTGAGTAGAATAGACACTCATATGCTGACTTTGCTACACTTGAGATTCCAACATATCAAATCTCTTATTCAGAGCTGAGAGAATAGTTGCAAGTGGAACGGAGGAGTCTTCTTGAGTATTAGCAACATTAGTAGACACCCTTCTATCACCTCCTCTTTGCACATAGCTTTCAGATAATATGTCCAATGCCAGAATAACATCATCTACAGGCATTTCATCCCAACACCCATTTAAAATAGCATCCAACATTTTATCAGTTTGTGGGGTTAGACGTGTGCAAAAATTCTGAACAATGGCACAGTTATCTATCCCATGGCTCGGGCACTGGCAGAGCAAATGTTTGTATCTCTACCATGCAGCATACAAATGCTCATCTGAAGCTTGTTTGAAGTTGATAAGCTCACGACGGACATAAGCTATTTTATTATTTGGAATGAAGTTCTGAACCTTTCCTCCAGCTTATCCCAAGTGTCAATTGACCCTTCCAGTAGAGTCAATAACCATTCCTTAGTCTTTCCTTGTAAAGAGAATGGGAATAGTCTAAATCTTAGAACATCCCTTGGTACCCCATTCTGCTTGAATGAATCACATACTCCCAAAAATGACAGAATGTGATGGTTGGGATCTTCATCAGACCTCTCACCAATGAACTGTCCATTGAGCTGCAACATGGAGATCATCACAGGCTTAAGCTCAAAATTAGCAGCTTGAAAGTCTGGTACTACAATGCTAGGCTGAGTAGTTCTCATAGTTCTTCCCACAAAATCTTTGATAGTGCGATTCTAATTATCTTCGTGTGCCATATTCATAGTAGGAGGGTTGATCTCACTTTCAGGTTGAATTAACACAGACTCCTCAGCCAAAATGTCCGTCAAACTTCTTATTTTTCTAGGTGTTCTCTTAGATCTGGATTTAGGTGGCATAAACTATGTACCTATAAAAACAAGGGAGAACATATCAAGAATCTAACTAGACTAAAGAAACCAAAAGATAATAACTCAGAAATTACTAATGAAATTACTGTAACTAACAAATGAAAGCGTAAGTAAACAAAAGAGTAAATGAAAAAAAACTAAGTGTTTAAGCTAAAACTACTCACCAAGCCCTCTAATTCTCTTCACCAATTGCCTTGATTCCCTGGCAATGGCACCAAAAACTTAATGCTCACCAAAATAATGACACCGCAAGTGTACGAGTCGTAAGAATAGTATACGATGAGTTAAAGTCGTTCCCTCAGAGAATCAGTATGATTAGTGATTAGGCATTAGAGTTTTCATGTTCATTTTAGTTAAACAAAACAAATTGTGATTGAGTTTTTATAAAAAATTAATTCAAATGCAACTAACAATATTGAAAGATGGTTTTAATCGAAAATAAACAATTAAAGACACTCTAGAAATTCTAATCCCCTTTTTACACAATATCAATCCTTTCCCTTTTTAATTAATTAGTTTAATGTTAATTTTAGAGTCAAGGTCTAATTAGGTGTAAATGTCTTTCGATCCATTTAAATCTTTATATCAACTCAACTCTTGATATCTCAAATGAGTAGTCGACTTCAATTAAGCTCAGACCTTATCTAGACTACCTAGGGCCCTTGAGTATATTTCTATCTAAAGTGTAAATTAAACTATGTCTAATCCTAAGTTGCTTAATCAATAGTCTATAAGCAATTCTCTTCTGTTAAAGGTTAATTACAAAACCCATAATCAAACTAAAGGAGGCCAATCAATAGAATGAAATCATAATTCAGATTAAACACTAAAATATTCAATAATCTAATATAATCAAAAGAGAAATAATCTTCAAGGATTAAAGGTTCATATAATCCTTAAGGGTTATAAGATTTAGCCACTTATGGCTTGAAATCCACAGACAATCTCAGCAAACATATCAACAATCATCAACTAGAAGAGAAGATAGAGTAGAAACACCTAATCGGAAGAATAATAAACAGAATCAGTGATTTCCCAATCAGTATGAAGCTTCTCCAACACCTCTTGTGTGTTTTCCTCTTTTCCTAATCGGCCATAACACCTCTCCTTTTTTGAATGATGAAGCCCTAGCCTCCTCTCCTCTATTTTAACTTGTAAATCAAAGCTGTGCATTTCAAAGGCCGATCTCGCTATGGCGATGAGTGACTTTCGCTATGACGAGAGCTCATAGGCTCTCAAATTTCTACTGCTCTCGCTACTGCCATGCTATAGCAAGTTACTCCCTGGAATTTATATGCATCGCGACTTCGCTATGGCGAAGTGCCTTCCTCGCTACAGCGAAAGCGCATCCTTGCTGCAGCGAATTGTGTTCTAGCTATAGCGAGAGGACTTGTTCCACTTACATTTTCACTTTTTAGCTTCCTTTTCTTTTCTCATTTCTTTCTACAATCTTCTACTTTCCCCTGAGATAAAAATTAATCATAAAATAAGGTTCAAACTGATAAAGATATTGCAATTGAACATTTTCTTTATTTTGTTTGATTGAATACACATTTAACCATATTAATCAAGAGAAAAGTACTTTGCCTCCTTAATTTAATATCAAATATATCTCTTTTTTTATCCTAAATTAGGGAGTCATCAACAACTTGCCTCCTGAACAGCATATCTTATCTCTTGCTCTCTCTCAGCACGTTGAAATTGATTGACTTTATGGGAAGTCAATGACTTGGCTTATTGATAGATAAAATTTTACTAAATTAGGTTAGTAATAGGTATAAAAATTATTTCCATTTATGGTAAGATATATATCAAAATTCTCAATTTGTCTAACTCGCAATTTGGTGATGATCTTTCATAGCAAATATTATATTTTAACCTAAGTTAAAATTATGTTTTGACCACACTAAAGTTATGCATTAGTTCCAACTTAAATTATGACCTTTAACCTTAAACTCTTAATATTTATATTTTAACCTTAGAATTTTACCAAAAAATTTTATTCTCCAAATATTTTTTTTATATTTTTAGCCTTGAAAATTTTTTAAGATGAACTTTCCAAATATTTATTTCATAATTTCATCTAATTTCTTAATTATAATTAATTCCACATAATCTATAAAAACTCATAAAAATTCCTAGTAAATTCCAAAGAATTTCTTTTTACACTTTATGAATATAAAATTCATTAAATCTTCATAATTTGTTCATACATTGAATCTTAATTATCTTCTTAATATTATTTAATTTACTTTAAATTACTAAAATATTATTAAATAATTCCTAATTGGGAGAAAGATGCTACAGAAGATAGGGTGAATCTTAGTAGTAGTTGGAAGCACTAAGCAGTAGGTTGCTTCTTTTTTATGTCAATTAGATTTAGCTTTATTCTTGTTTATGCCTTTTCTAAATATTCCTTCAAATTTGTTTAGATCAAATTCTAAGCCTTAATATGCTCAATGATACCCTCCACCTAAGAGCAAGCATCTTCCATCTCAAATAGGATATGAGAATCATATCTATGCAAGGCCTTAAAAGTATCATTCCTATTGGTCTACTATAGCTAGTGTTAAACCAATATTATGCCCATGCAAGCCATTTTGACCATTGTTTAGGCTTTTCTCCACAAAGCAACCTAAATAAGTTTCAAGGCTCCTATTGACCACCTTGGCTTGCTCATCTATTTCAAGATGGTAACCCAAGCTATACTATAAAGTAATGTCTGCCATCTAAAATAACTCCTTTTAAAACTAACTTTTGAACACTTAGTCTCAATAACCCAAGCTATACTATAAAGTAATGTCTACCATCTAAAATAACTCCTTTTAAAACTAACTTTTGAACACTTAGTCTCAATTAAATACTACTGATTTTGTGAACCTATAGAGCTTAACCACTTCTTGAGTGAACCATTTTGCTACATCTTTAGTTGTAAAAGGATGAGAAGTTGGCATACAGTGTGCATATTTGATAAATTTATCTACTACTACTATTATAGTATCAAATTTATTGGATTTAGGGATGCCAATGGTGAAATCCATACTAGTGTCTTCCCAAACATATTGTGGAATAGGTAAGGGCTAGAGTAATCTGGTTGGACTCATAGCTTAGTATTTATTTGTTTGGCAAAATTCACACTAAGCTATATATTCTTACATGTCACACTTTATGCTTTTGTAATGAAAAACTTCAACAAATCTTTTATAAGTCCCTTGGTAGGCCAAAATCCCTCCAATTGGCAAGGAATGGAATTCCTTTAATAGTAGAAGAATTTGAGTAAACCTTTTAGGATTTCTAAATGGCCCTTAAACAACAAATAACCATTCTTTAAACTCTAGTATGGGCTAGTGGTCTGTCTCATGATTAGCTGGTTAAAGAGTGGGATAACATTACATCTCGCCTCACCTCCTTGTCCTAATCTTCCAATTCTCCATATTACAACATTGAGAAAGCCTTTAGTTCCATTTCTTCCCCACTCATGAAAGTGCATCTGCTACTCGATTTTCAACTCCTGGTTTATACATTATATCATACTTGAATCTCATTAGTTTTAAGACTCATTTATGCTAATTTGAGTCCAAAACCTTCTATTTTAGAAGATATTTCAAGGCTTTTTGGTCATTTTTATTATAAAATGGTTCTATAATAATTAATGCCTCCACTTTTTTGTGACAAGCACAATTACCTTAAACTCCCTTTCATAAACTAAACTTTGTTGGGCTTTAAAGCTTAGAACTTGGCCATAATAGGTAATAAGACACCCATTCTGTATCAAAATAGCCCCTACACCTCTAAGTTGTCTAAAAGGTTGTCTTCTCTTCATCTTTAAATTTGATGTGCATTTGATGGTACCTAGATTTTAGATCAAACTTCATGAAAATATAGGCTCCCCCAAATTCATTAAATAACTCATTACTAGCAGGAATTAGGAACTTATAAGGCACAATTATCTTATTTAATTCTTTATAATCCACACAAAGTTGCCAACCAATATCTTTATTCTTTATTAACAAAACTGGGCTTAAATATAGGTTGCTGCTTAGTTGAATAATTCTTGCCACTAGCATCTTAGTCACAAGCCTTTCAATCTCATTTTTTTATAAGTGTGGATAACGATAAAATGAATGTTTAGTTATGGATGGTTAGATTTAATTGTTATAGTATGGTCTCTTGATCTAGTGGGTGGTAAACCCATTGGCTATTCACTCACAATAAGGAACTCTTTTGGAAGCTTTTGTATTTCCTCATCCATCATGGGTTTTTCTTGCTTTTGTAATTGTATTTTTCCAACTTCAATTGGAAATCATTGGCCTCCTCCTTTTACAAAATGTGACAAAGTCTTTAGGGAGACTAGAGATTTTGCTAAAGTTAGGTCTTTTTTTTATGGCAAACTTCTTCCTACCCTAACTTAAACTTCATAATGAGTTACTTCTAATTAACTCTCACGTCTCTAAAAGGTTCATGTCATTCTATATCCAACACCATGTCTGCCCCATTGAGTTTAAATAGGTAAAATGTCTATTGAAGACTAATCCCTTATAATTGAAGATGTAAATCTTTGCAAATGCCATCCCTCTTCATTATATACACATCTCTAATAATAATCTTATAGCTTTTGGTTTTCTTTATGGGAAGAGATAACTTCTCCACTAACTTGGAGGAAATAAAATTATAGGATGTCCCACTATTGATTAAGACCAAGATTGATTGTCCTTGTAATTCCCTTAGAAGCTTCATTGTTTTCTCTTTGGTGATTCCCACGATTGAATTCATTAAGAGAGCCATAGGCTCACTTCCTTTATCATATGTAAAATACCTCTCCTCCTATTTGGTCATAACCTCCTCACCATCTTCACCTAGAAGTTCTGATAAGATGATTATATTCAATTGGCTATTCTTGTAATAATGGTTAAGCTCAAATTTCTCATCTTATTTGAAGCACAAACCCAGTACCCTCTTCTTTGCAATTTTTTCCCTTATAAGTTTTTGGAAACTACTCTCCTTTTTTGCAAATGATAAGGCAATATTGGTAGTGTGTTTCACATATATCTCTTCTACCTCCTTTTGGTTTTGAATTTTTTGTCGCTACTAATGTTGTAGTATAAGTTGGATCAGAGAGACCTGTAACCCAAGTAAGTTAAGATTTCTGCCCATTCCATTTTGGGTTAAAAAAAAGCTTAATGTTTTTATCCCATTTTACCACATAGGCCTTCTTTAGGACCTTATTCCTTTCTTCAATATTACAAGCCAAGCCCATGACTTTCTTAAGAGATTGCGCTCTCATCATTTTCAAATTAGCCCTAATCTCCTCTATCAACCTATTTAAGAATGTCCACATCAAAACCTTATTAGTAGCCTCCTTTAACGATGCCAACATCATATTAAATTTGTTCACAATACTTTGCAATGCCTTCTTCTTACTTTAACAATATAATCATCTCATGTTCATTACCTCTCTATTAAGGATGGAATCACCCCAAACCTTTGTTTCAAATTTGGACCATAAGTTGATTAAAGCTCTAATGTCTAGTCATTGGAACCAGTTGTGTGCTTTCCCTTCCAAGCATAATGCCACTGCATTTAACTTCTCTTCCTCAAATATCTAATTTACTAAGAAATAACATTCTACCCAAAATATCCACCCAATGGGATCCTTTCTAGAGAAAATTGGTAGTTGAAGCTTCCAAAATCTCATTAGTTCATTCCCCACCATCGCTCTAGAGAGGTCAGCATTCCACTTATTCTCGTCAGAATTGATGGTTAGGCCTTCACCACTACTTTCTCTTATTTTACTACTAACAAGTGATTAGTAAATTTGTCCATTGATTCTTTAATTTCTGCCATCCATCCTTAATGCTTACCGTTTCCTATTCTAAATTCTCCACTCTCATTTCCATTCTAGTATTAACCATTACCCAAGAATTTGACCGTTTCGATGCCAATTTGATGAAGCTTGGATATAAAGAATAATAAAATACACACAAGAACCAAAACTAAAATTCTACTATTTCATACGTGTGAGCACATGTATGCACGCGTGTGTGTATAGGCATACAAGAAATATACAACAAATATAACAAGAGAAAATATAACCCATAGGACTAACAACCTTCAGTAACACAAGATGCCAAGAAATGCTAACATAACATGGAATGCAAAATCAAAGGATAAATGCTATAATCTCTAGCTTTTAAGAGGCTAGAGTCTCTCCCAAGGAACACCCATCAATATGATTCTTTACACCCCAACCTCATTGCTTTGGCTCTTCATAACTCCCTTGTCATCACTACCTTTGTCCTCCAACCTCCACTAATGTTAGAGTTAGTTGCTTCTTTGTCTATTCCCTCTTTTGTCCTTACCTTGCCTCTCTTGGAGTAAGTCTTTTGCGCTAGATTAACACTTGGGCCAGCAGGCCCATATTTGATTCTTCATCCATAATTTCACGTTAGAAAATGAAGTAAAATGTGAATACATCATCTTATAGAACGACTGAAATGTTCGATGGTATGTTCAATAAGTCAACTTTGATGCTGGAAAGGTATCAGTGCTCATGGATTCTTTCTTCTAAATATGTCCATGTCCTGCAAAATAGATCGCTGGCAACTATAGTCTCTACTGTCCAACGTATTCCTTTTCAAAAAGCTATACTCAAAGTCACATGACCCAAACATCAAAATCCCAAATCTTGAATTACTCTCACTTGCTTTGGTACCTTTCGGGGACCCAAAGCAAGGCATAAATTTGTGTGGGGTTAGTTATCAAAGGGCCACTGAGTCTTCATTTTATCATCAACAACACTTTCAAGAACAAAAAAGATGGCGTTGAGCAACAATGTGATCGGAGCCATCAACTTCGTCGCCGTGCTCCTCTCGATCCCGATCATCGGCACTGGAATCTGGCTAACGACGGAGCCAGCCGATTCCTGCGTCAAGATTCTGCAATGGCCTGTGATCATATTGGGGGTATTGATATTGGTGGTAGCCCTGACTGGATTTGTTGGAGCCTTTTGGAGAATCCCACGGCTCCTTATTTTCTACCTCGTTGCTATGCTTGTTCTGATTATTTTGCTGCTTTGCTTGGTGGTTTTTGTGTATATGGTTACCCTTAGAGGTCAGGGCGATATCGAACCCAATCGGGCTTACTTGGAATATCATCTTGATGACTTCTCTGTGTGGCTTCGTCAAAGGGTAAGGAGTTCCTACAAGTGGGATCGCATCAGAAGGTGTCTTAGTTCCACCAATATGTGTGCTGAATTGAACCAACGCTACCGAATGGCTCAAGACTTCTTTAATGCACATCTATCCCCCATGCAGGTGTAATTAGAATTTTTTTGTTTATATAATCGAAGAATCTCGTAACAAACATGTAAATATTTTTTTATGCAACATGTTATTTATGTTTTTTGGCTTTATTCATTTGCAGTCAGGGTGCTGTAAGCCACCAACCCAATGTGGTTATCAGTTTGTGAACCCAACCTATTGGATAAGTCCCATCAATACAGCAGCTGATATGGATTGCTTGAAATGGAGCAACGACCAAACACAACTTTGCTACAATTGTGACTCTTGCAAGGCTGGTTTACTCGCAAATTTAAGGAAGGAGTGGAGGGGAGCAAATGTGATATTGATCATTACTTTGGTTGCTTTAATTGTAGTTTTTGTGATAGGGTTTTGTGCCTTTAGGAATGCCAAAACTGAGGAGCTCTTTCGCAAATACAGGCAAGGCTACACTTGAAGAAAATCCAGGTGTCCTATATGAATGTGTAGAATACTAGTAGAGTTATTGGGTCGTTTTGGTTCTCTCATTATTAGCGGACTTTTTATCAACCAAAAGAAAATCCAAGTATCCATTCTCTTTCTCATTTATGAAAATGATGTTGTTTTTTCAGTTTTATATTGAGGCGCTAGCGTTGAAATTTTGTATAATGCTGCAAGATCGAGCTCAGCGCGATTCGAGGAGGCCACCGAAAGTAAACTGGTAGAGTTACTAAGACGCTCGTTCTGGAAAAGTGATGTCTGGGTATACAAAATGTATAATCTAATATATTACCATCAACTTATATATGTTAGGCAGAAATTCCATACTATAATCTTAACAACTGAATGTACCTAAACTCTAATCAGATGATTCTTCAACTAAACAACTGAAAATCTAATTTCCATATGTTAACATAGATATCTATAAAACCTAATCATAGAGTCAAACAGCGAAAGACATAAATATTATAAATTCTCTACTAACATCCAGTAATAGCTAATAATTAAAGAGATGGAAGCATGTTGAAGATGAATATCAAACTCAATCAATCAACAAGAAGAAGAAGGAAGTCAGAAGCAGTTCCCTGAACAATTGACAACAAATGTGATGGCAACAAGAGCAGAGAAAGAATGATGCTTTTCAGTCAGGAAGCCTTCTCAAACAAGTCATTCTCTCAGATCATCAAAAGAACACTACTCTGTAAAACATGCACTAGCCAATAATAACCATCCTTTTCACAAAAAATTACCAAATGGAAAAATTGTAAATAGACAAAAAATGAGGACCATTTGTTATTTTAAATTTTAAAATAAGCCAACAATTTAATAATTAATAAATTTTTTTGATTAATTTAATTTTTTTATAATTATAATAATAAATTTAATAAAATAAACGAAATATTATTCTGTATAATAATAACATTAATAAAATTTATAATATTCACACTTCATTAGAAAAAGTACTAGTAGGTGACTTTAATTGAGGATTTCTGGGTTTTTAACTTCTTATTGTCCTTCTGATGCCAACTCGGATATGCCAGGAGGTAAAGGTAGTATCAAAGGATGTAACAATGATAACATTTGAAGTTAAAATGGATTATTATATTGATCAGTTGACACAACAAGTGGAATGTGAAATATTAACTTATTAGGTTGTAAGACTAAAGTTTCAGTGGCTGTCCAATATGAAATCTTAACAATATTCTTAATTTTAAACACAAAAACCAAGAAAAGTTTGACTAGTTTGCACTTTTGAAGCACGAAATGCCATGGATGATTTTGAGGGCTTTCTTTATTTTTTTTGGGCTTTCCTTTTCCTTATGCCAATTAGAAGTTTTAGCAGTAAAAAATCCTAGTAATATAAGCTAATGTATTCCTAACTTCCTATTTCTAATTAATATCATAATGCAAGGAGATTTGGGATGGCATCATCGCAATGAACAAATGATTACTTACATACCAATTATTGGGCCGATAGCTAGCCTTTTGACATGGGGCTGAGGCCCACTCGATTATCGTACAAATCATTGGTATTAGATGGGTAGGCTGTGTAAGTCCATTCCATACCAATCTTTCGACGAAGAAAATAAGTTGCATGCCAATCTGATCTAAAACTACACAGAAGAAAGGTCAAGAAATTTGGTGGCATGAAGCTGTAAGCTGAAACAAGATCTACAAATCCCATAAAGTTATTAGCCACACTATACCTTTATTGTAGAAACGCGTAGTTCATCCAGCTGACCCCCAAAAAAAGTAGGCTTTGATGATCAAATAGAGAATGTATACGGAGCATTTGGTTCATAGGAAGCTTACAAGGGTAAAAATGATGAGGCAAACAGCCTAGTACAATTAGTGTTAAGGTTGCGATCATTCAAGAATAATAGACGGTCAGAGCCACCGAAGTTTAGTTTTGTCGTGAGTGATGATAAAATTTTCGGGTCCGAGAAACATACTTGGCATATAAGAAGAACCCTCTTTGGCCAAAAACAAAAAAGGAAGAACCCCAAAGGAAGAAGAGTACAAGGATAATTGAAAGGCATCTGTGTCCGTGAGAAATCATTGAACTGCAAAAAAAAAACTGAGGATGACATTGAGATATAGACTTACAGCTGAGTCAGGCATTCAGCCTCTCTCGCACAACCAATGACAACTCCACGCAGTCTGCTTTCTTCACGCTTCGTCAGAGGCATCACTTGTCTTGTCACTTCGGGCTTCTTCATTATTCAGTGGACCAACACTCGTTCCCAACCACACCATGCCAAATTTATTCCTAACACCCATCGGTGCCTTTGGCCGTAAAAATTTTATGTACTCAAATAATTAAATTTATATAATAAATTTTTAAAAAATTTAATTATGTGATATTAAATTATAAAATTATATATTTATCATGTTTATACTAAAAAATATGATAGTAAAAGTATAAAAATTTTACCTAAATTTTTCCAGATTTTATTACCTTGTTTGTTGATTTTGCATTATAATACCCATCAATGATGGAGATGAGACCCATATTCCTGGTTCTTGGGGCTCAATTTAGGTCAATTGTGAATTATAATGATGGCTACAAGTACCCACCCATTTCCGAGAAATGAAAGCGCTAATTAATTAATTAATGTACAATCTTAAAAACTCTGACACACGCTCAAGAAAATTATGGGGATGAGAAGCATCTTCTAGCAAGTTTACGCTTTAAAGTTTGTGGGTCTGCCAGTTTCGGTCAAGCCAAACTATATATACTAATGGGTTCTCTACTTTATACCCAACTCTGTTGAATTTGTGGTTAGATCGACTGAACTCCCATAGTTGGGTCATGATTTGGAATCTGATGAGCACCGTGGAAACTCCAAAGGTGTCTAAACAAGAACCCGACAAAAAATTGTTTATTCAATAAGGGAGTTGACTTGTGGCCATGACATAAACTTTCCTTGTGTGTTACTTTGGGTCATCATAATTGTGTTTATGACTTCATGCCCGCGATTATTTAACTGACCAAACCACTCTATCACACAGCACCTTCAACCTCTACTACACAGAGATATATAATTGTTTTTAGTTATGATGGGAATGGGACCTGTTCTTAAGTTTTGACTTTCACAAGAGAAGAGGGTTGTTTTTCGGTTTATTTATTTTACTTAGAGGTGTAGATGAAGGTCCTCACTTATTTGCCTTCCTAATTAATCGTATAACATCACAATTTGTGTATGTATTACTTATCACTGACAAAGTAAGAAACATTATTTTGCAAAATGATAAGATTTCGTGAAATTAATTAAGCCCTTCATGACACAGAATAACTTCTGTTTTTAGTTGCATTTAATTTGCGAGATGTTGACCCACTAGAAAGGGAACCACATGCATGAATGGGGTTGTACCCTGGGAAATACAGTGAACCAGGTCTCATCCAGGCCCCTGGGCACATTGCATGTGGCTCGCTGTGAAAACCAAGAACAAACTACTTTATAGTTACAATCACAGGGAAAAATAGAATAAAATAAATAAATAAATTGAAGAATGAAACGTAGGGAATAGAATATTTTTAAATAAAATTCAGCGAGCCCGTGAAGAGTGATTAGGTTGGTTTTGGATTAGGTTATATCAACTTTTATGTCGGAGGGCTTTAACCCTTCTTTTGTTTCCAAATTCAACTCGACAATAACAAAATATGGAACTCCTCAATTTGGTTAGACCTTGTCCTTGTTAGATATCGCCAACAACTTCAGACAAATCAAAATAAACAGATCATCTTAAGAAAAACAGTAATTAAAACTGATCCAAATTATTGATAATATATATAGCCCTTTAACTAGACCATTTGCCAATCTAATTACTCAATCATTAAGAGGCATTATCCATGCCAATTGAAATGTAAGGAGATTTTTTCATGCTTAGAAACCTCTTATGTGAAAGAGAAAATGATACAATGAGTGAAGTTCAATAAAATTTACTTATATGAGCTTCCTACCTATCATTTCACCCTCTTTTTCACATGAAAAACTCTTAAATATGAAAACCTAAAATCAACTAAAACATAGTGAGCTTTCGAGAGACGAGTAGAAAGCGTTTCTCGCGTCTCACTAGTTTTGTGTAATTAATTAAGAGTATATTTGGCATTTATATATATCAGATTTCTTTTTCTTTTTTCTATTTTCCTTATTTTTTGGGGTCTCAGTTAATCAGTTCCGTGCCTGCATAAACTTAGCTCCCTTATTATCTTGGTTTTGGGCCCACTTTGTCTCATGAACCCCACCAAACAGTAGTTGGCCCATGGAAATCTTGACAGCTACTTGGATGCTTATCCAGTTTGAGGTTGAAAGTTGAAACTCCAAAGTTATCATTGAGCAGATTGTGCCTCTCCGTCTCTCATTTGTCGTTGATGTTCTTTTTTTTTTTTCCCTTCACTTATGTTAAGTTATTTTCATTTATATTCAATTGTCCAAAATCTAAAGAATTCTCTAATCTCAGGGTTCTACAATTTACTCCCTTTATCTTTAAAAATTGATCAAAAACTTTAGAGTTTCAATTTTATGCAAATATACCCCCTTCATTAATATTTTCGTCCAAAATTCCAACAACACTTGTACACCTATGCAAAACTGAGGGGAGATGTTGCACAAACCTAAAAGTCTCAGTCTTTGATACTTGTTGGAATATTTTTTCTGATATAAATAAGTGTCATAATGATTTTGGATGAAAATGTTAATATCAGAGGTTTGTTGCACAAAATTGATAAGTTTTAGAGATTTTTTGTCAGGTTTTAAAGTTGAAGGAGTAAATTCCACAGTTTCTAAATTAAGGGAAATTCTTTGCATTTTGGCGTATTTACTTGGTTATATAATATAATTCTTTTTTAGCCTAATAATTTAACTCAAGTGGCACCTTCGTGAAACATAAGTATCAAGGAAAGTATGTACATCGATTTGATTCCTGCTTGTCCATTTCTCCATTCCTAACTGCTAATGTTTTGTGCTTTCTTTGTAACCATATAATATGATTCTTTTTTCAACATGAATTAAATTTGTTACAAATATTAATAAAATTATTTATTATTATTCACTTAATTATTTAAATTTTTAAATTGAGATATTAGATGAGTATTTAATAGTTTGATTCTTGCCACTATCATCAATCACGATTAAAATAAAATTAGCCCAAACTGAATGTATTTTGTCTACATTTTAAAATCAAAGAAAATTCACGCGCAGGACGGTATTAAAGATACTAATAATATTGTTTATGAATTTTTACCTTAATAATTTTTAAGCATAAAATTAATCTGGGACAATTTTGCTAATTGTTAATGACTTTTATCTAGTTTGATTCTAGTACTCAATAATAAAGAAGGTTCTATTAAATTACGAATTACCAAAATGATCGTTCTCATTTTAGACACAAGGTTTCAAGAGCTGGATGTTGAGTCCCCTTTTGCATATGAATTCATACATATTAGTTTAGTCATATATATTAACATGGTGTACTTACAGATCAGCAAAGGGTCAAAGAAGAAGAAACAGATCAATGCAACCTAATTACTGAACATGGGAATTTATGATGATCTTGTTGGAGTCAAGAAGCTTACAAACATTGGAGAGATCTTAAGCCCAAGTTTGTTTATAGGAACTACGACATTGGAGAGTATTTTATTAGATTGTGTGAGAAAATATATTTATAGATTTAATATTATATTTTAACTTAAAACTTTAAGACATTAGATTAATAAGTACTTTCTATTTATATATTTGTTCTTTCTCTAATATAATTTTATCTAGGATTTCTTTTCACTCTTAGTCACACTTAAATCCAACAAAACTATTAAAAATATATAATCTAGATTCCACATGCTAGTGATATTTATCTGGGTGGCTCCTTCTGTTTTTCTTCTTTAATAAGTGAAGATGGTCATTGAAATTTCAATGAATAAATGAATGGATGATATATTACTGAATAATATGTCTTATTGAGTAACGATGAACGTTATGGAAAATGATTAAAGACAGGTTTTCTAGACACATACGGCGTCTTGAGAGTATTATAAACCTAAGTAAAGTAGGTATTGCTGGTAACCTGAGACAAACAACCAATGATAGATGGACAGCACAAAGCTGGGGACCCACTCGAGATGAAGATGAAGTAGGATAATGAGGATGGTGTGGGTGAGATTGTGGGCGTGAAAGAGGCATTCTTTTTCTTTAGCCATCATCACCATAATAGTTTAGAGTTAGTAAATCTCTGACATCAGGGCTTAAGCAACTTGATTAAGTAGGTCCCACCTTCACTTGTATATAGCTAGGATAACAAGCTATGAACGACCCAATCTTTTAGTGAAGGGTGCACATTTGATGAGCGTAGCATGATAATGAATTGCAAACCCCAATTCATATAATGTAAGGAAAACTTTTAATCTTTAGTAAAAGAAAAAATAGATATATTAACATAAACATAAGACTTAGATACACTTTTACTGGTCTTAGTATTATAAAAATTCTAGTTTGATCCCTTTGATTTTAATGACTCAATTAATGTTATCCTTCAAGTTTTAAAATAGTCCAATTAAGTTTTTTTTTCATTTTAGTTTTATCCTTGTAATAAGAAAGGTAATCAAATGAGATCATGTTTTAGTCACATGTGATCTCTCTTTTCCAATCTATTTTTCTTCTAAATTCAAGAAAAATTTATAGTCAGTTAATTACTTGTATCTAATGAGTTAATATGACCCAAATATATATATATATATATATAGGCACATGCGCGCGAGAGTAAACCGCCATGTGTCTTTTCCGCTACCACAAGAATATAATTAAGATTAAAATAATTAATTACATGATTTCTCAATGTTAAAGGCCATGATTGATTCAATTAAAATTTGAAGGATCAAAATTTTAAATTTTTTAATGTTAAAAAAACTAAAAGTGTATTTAAACCTAAATCGAATAGAACCTACCTATGGTATACTTATACATTTATTTATAATTTATTTGATCTGCGAAATTTTAATAAACTAAATGTATCTAAAAACTTGTCCATTATAAGTTATTTATTATTTTATTTTTATAAAAATTAAGTGGGAGTTCATAAAAGGGGAGTCATCAATAAATTACTTAAAGTTGGGTAAAGATTAGTTTAGGAGAAAAGGTTTGGGTTATGGGGTGGGCATCAAAAGAGAGAAGCAAATCAAGAGAAGGGAAAGTAGAAGGTGGCGAGTGAGATATATATCCGCCCCACCATTTTTAAAGTGTAATAATGTGCTCCGACATGGCTGCCACCATGCATGCATCCCCCCACTAGAAAACAAAATTGATGCTTCACCTTATTCTATATATGTATATACCCTATTATATATGCCATAATGTAAAATTGAAATTTTCATGCCTTGAGGCTACTTGTATTGGAGTATAATGAATGAATAATCGTTTGAACGAATAACCTTTTGAAGAGTGCATTCCAACGGGCCTTTTTTTCATCAAGCTTCGTTCTCATAATTTCCTTTGAGCTTCAAATTACTTGCTAGGCTTGAAATGACATAAAGATGTCTGATTGCACTTTGACGCCAAGAACTCTAGGCTCCATTTTTGGTGGAAGAGAATGACTTTTTTATAAGAAAAATGCAATTTCTCAAGAGGATAAATCCTCTATCATTGGATAGTTTTGAGATTTGGACAATTGTTTCAGAAAAAATTACATATTTAATATTTTATAATTACATACTATATGTGTTCAAGGCGCGGTTGGGCTATGCCCAAAAAGATTACAAGTCTATGTTGAGACTCATGATCAAGCCAAACTAAGTATTATGTTGAGTATGTTAGCCAATGTGATTTGGTCCTATCTAGTATTTTTAAGTTTTTTTAAAAAAAATCATTTAATAGGGATTTATATAAAAAAAATTGGATGAAATATAATTTTACAAGAATTTATATAAAAATATTACTTTTTTTAACAATCATTTTATAATTTTTATCAAAAATTAAAAAATAAAATAAAATCTAACCAACCTAGTTGCCGGACTTAAAATTTGAAGTCCTATACAAAACAAGACCAAACATCAAATTAGGTTAATACCTTGAATTGTATAACCCTATTGTATACACATTTTGATGTACGATTGGATCTTGCAAATATGAAGAAAAAGAAACATAACAGAAAAAGGAGAAGGACATTTTAGTGATGAGGAAGGAATTAATAGAGTAAATAACTTAAAAATGAGTTATGTACAACCAAGGCAAGACAGGATAAATGAATCCATTATCCATTGAAATGGATAAATATATGCAAGCAGAAAAGATCTTTTGTTAAAGAGGGCAATGAGATAAGGAAATTATTCAATGTGTTTTCTCCACTTCGGACGACTAAATCTAATATATGCTTGCCAATAGAGATTCCTGTAAAGCTCAAACACTTTGAATTTCCGGCATATATACTAGAAACTTTGCTGTGGAAGTCACTCTATATTACAAGGGAAATATACAAAGGGTGAAAAAACGTTATTGTAATTTTACCATGCGAGTGACAATGATATACATACGGTAAGTATAGGCTTGAAGGATGAAACATTTGTACAGATCCAACCCTAGATGTTAACCTTTTTCCCATTTAATGGATGTGGGAAATCTTTTTCCTAAGCTTTGTCTTTACATAAACTGATCCGCGTGAACAAAAGTGTGATCTGATTTGTGACGGTTTTCAGTTAAGATTTGCTTTGGTAACTGACTAATTCAACATTGTGCGCGTAAATGAAATATTTTTTTTCTCTTTTTTTTTTTAAAGGTTCACTGTTGACTAGTTTTGCGTGTGGTACATGAAATGTAGGCACTAATGTAGGATGGGCTCTGCTTAAGTTTTCGATGATCATGCATTCCTGTCCTACTACCATTGGGGTGTCCCGAAAGAAACCATCATGCGAGGCAGTCAAAATGAATGATTATTTGAAAACTATCAACTTGACTTTTATCAAGAGTCAAAAATCAAAACCCACCTGTTGAACATAAATTATATTACTATAAAATTCCGCAATTCTCAGCCATCATTTTTAAGAACTAAGAAAGCTATATATTTTTTCACAAAGGATGAAGTTGTGTAATTCATAAGACAATTAATTACCCTTGAATATATAACAAAATGAAAATTAACTGAAATTTTTTTTTTATATTATTGTCTATTATTATTATTAATAATTTAAGAAACCCAAAATGAGTGAAGCATGGCCACATTGGGGTGGCCCATTGGATGAGGAGGTATCAGGACCAGTGTTGTCGTCCATTAGGTGTGAGTGGAAAAGGGAATGTTGTAGGCAAGTAGTAGGCACCTACGCATTGGACAGTTGACCGCGAAAACCTGAAACTTTTATGCCACGTGTCACGATTCTCACCCTTCAATTAATACCCCATTCATTCATCGTCACCATTCTCAGACACCCACCCCCATTTGCTACTCGACACGTCACGCCACGCGTCACTCCACACTACCGGCTTTCTTATTTCTCAAACTTTGGAATCTATATTATCACAAACTTATTTAATTTCAATAATTTTAAAATGATAAAAATGACAATTCCACGTTTCGGCAATAGACCGTAGAAGAATCTACAGATGTTTGGAGCCGTGGGCCCGGGGGGGGGGGGAGTGTTAGGCGAAACAAAAGTAACTTTCACATTCACATGGACAGACCGCTTGGTAGAGTGTAGGGTTAAGGGGTTTTTTGAGAAAAAAACACAAAAGAGAACACAAGGTACAGGTCAAAAGTATGACAATAAAACGTGGTCGGTAATATCTGCGAGGATAGGCAAAGCTTCAAAAATTATATATAATAAAAGAAGTCGCCAATGGGAGGAGCCCACACGTAAGACGTAACCTGTCACGTGTAGAACATCCATTTCTCCACGTTAAACGTGTGACAGTGTCAGGTGTGAAGTGATGGCGTGAGAGTTAAAAAAAGAGAGTAAAAAGCTAAAAATGTGAACTGTTTTTTTTTAAAAAAAAAAGAACGATGGTTATAATGACAGACAAAAAAAGCAGAAAAAAGTAACAACCACAGTGACAAGACACTAAACCGCCTTCCGTTGACTACGATTAGGACGTTACCGAATCTGGATCAATGTACTTAGGAATTTTAATCCATTATTTTCTGATCCAATATGGCGTTATTATGTTGAAGAAAAATAAATTGAATGGTGTAGATTTCTTATTCTTTACACTCTTTTTTGTTAATGTTGAGTTTCATATTTTGTTTCTATTTTTTAATAAAATAATATTATGTTAACACTGAAAAAATAAAATAATCTAGTCTCATATATCTAAAGGATACATAACGAGATAAATTTGAGAGACAGGGGACGTTGGTGAGACTCATTTACTCCATGAGCCTTGTATACTTCACTTTTTTTTTTCTTTTAAATATACTCCTCCTGCATTTATCCTTAAATATAGAGATATTTTTGTTCGATCTTTCCACATGAACAGCTATATTTATCCGCTTCTGATTGACTGGATCTTCAATCTATATGTTTAGCTGAAGCAAAAGATAATTAAAAAAAAAAAGGAAAAATAAGTGTTTTTTTAATTAATTTTAAATTAAATTATGATATGTTGAAAAATCAACTATATTATACATATAATAACGTTGCTCTTAATTATGTAAAAATGTAATGCGAAAGGATCACCTTCCTCGGTCTTTTGATAATCTGACGACTTACATAATGAGAAACATTAACCAAATAAACAATTCAAAATAATTTCCATAAAATCTCATACATTCTTGATTAGGAAACAATTTCAAAGGACACCAATCAACTCCTTGATACCCTTTGTAGGGGAGACATTATTTTCTAAGAAGGGAACTTAGAAGCAAATGGTGACTTAGTGAAGTTCTGCAGATCCAACTCTAACAGGAAATATCACATTAAGAATGATCCCTTTCCACTTTAATAGTGTTCCCTTGCGCTTGATTAGACCCACCAACAAATTAATCTTTAAGATAGGAAAGTTCACACTTGGTCACACTGCTTGTTCATATTACCACTAATCCTGCTTTGCTTTTGCTCTTGGATTTGTATAGCCGCACGTCTAAAGTAATACAAGATTCCCAAACCGGAATTTCGGTATTCCCAATCTACCCCATAATTGACGAAAGGTCATAGCATCATCACCACCGTCCAATGATCGCCAATCGCCACCGTTGATCAAAAAGGCTGTAGGCCCTACTTTATTATAACCCACGTACTACGGAACCGCCACAAAATAAAAAACTTATTTTATTTTCTCATGCTGGGCGGCTGACCTGCTCTCTATTTTCGAGAACCAATACGTCTCGCTTTCCCGCACACCAATAAATGATCGACACGTGCTGATGATGACAACCCGAACTTAACCCGCCCCACTTAAACCGGCTTCCGCGGGTCCCACGATATTGGGAAAGCTTATTGCCTTCGCCACTACCAGCATTCATGGCCACTCAGCACATAAATTTTAATATGAAAAATTACCATTTATAATTGTAAATTAAAAATATTTATATTAAAATTTTCTAAATTTTAAAAAGATTTAACTTAAAAATTATTTGATACATAAAATATCAAATATACATAATTATTAATATAAATAAAATAATAATAAAAAATATTGTTAAATGTTAATAACAATAAAAATATAATAAATATTTTATATCTCATTTTTTACATATTAAAAAAAATTATTTCCTTTTATACATCAAATAAATCATATAAGTCCTAAATTGTTATTTTTCTATACAATTGAAATATTTAATCTTAAGAAATTTTAAAATAATTAAACAATTTTTAATATAAATATTTTCAATTTAAATTTATAAATCATAACTTTTTCTAATTTATTAATAGAGCAAAATAATTGCATAAAATAACCAAACACTGCAGGTAAATAAAATTTCTTAATTCAGCATTCCATATATTGACAGTCCACCTATTTCAAAAGAGTACTATTTACATCTGAACCCCAAAACTTAGGTATAATTACTTCTAAGAAGCCCAACCTATATATTTCCTTATTATCTTTAGATCGATTGAAAAGAGCTTACTTATTTTACTACACCATTCTTTTTCTCACATCACCATCAACTATTTCATAGATGTCTTATTTTCTACTTTCCACCTCTATTGGATTTTCTATATATACAACGCTAGAAACCACTACCCAAAGGCAGAACAACAGAACAAAACACTTCCATTCCAATACCGCCTTTTTCTTTTTCTTTTTTTTTTTCTCCTCCCGAAAAGCTCGAGTATTGGAGGTGATAAAACGACGTCGAGACACTTGCATTGGTATATAATATTATTATCTATACGAGGACCCGATAGCAAATAACCTAAAATACCAAACTACTATTCAGTATTCTATGATTAGTCCTCCCATTGGGGCTCGATGGGGTATTCCCTTTCTCCTCTTGGCCGTTCTGTAATTCACCGAAGTTGGTGGCGGTGTTGACGGAGTGAAGCTCTGAATCTTGCTGTTCTTCTGCCGTCCATGGCTGCTGCTGCTGCTGTATGAATCCTCCGAGTCCGACGCCATTGCCGTTGACTGCTTCTTCTTCCTCTGGAAATTACTTGACGTCCCAACGATCTGCAAATTCACAGTCAAATTAAAAAACCAAATAAAAGAAAAACTACAAATGAAGAATGAGAGACTATCCATGTTCAGATCCAATAATTTCTAACACCGATGTAGTTTAGTGCTCTGAAAATTCAATGAAAAGTAAACTTTTTCTTTCCCAATTTGTTCTTCAACAGCTTAAGCAAGGGACATTGCTGAAAGTATAAAAACATTGTGTAATTGAAGTACCTTGCAACCCAGAGAACAGAAACGGTAGGAATCGAGAAGACTACGTTCGCAGACTTCGCAGGTGTTAGTGACGCCCTTACCGGGCCTTGGTTGAGGCCTCTCGTTTAGGAACACTACCCTTGCGCTGTTGATAACGTAGGTCTGGACGCCACTGATGTCCAGAACCTTCTGAATCTCTGACACCCTTATCACATCATGGTATGAAGACCTCCTTATCTGTCAAAAACATTACAAGGTCATGCTTATTTAGGCTTTCATCAATGAGAATTATAGAAAACCAAGACTTCTTGTTTTTTAACTCCTTTGTAGGAATCAATGAATTGATGAATGCAGGGCTTTAAAATTATGAAGACTTAAATGGGGAGGGAAAATCAGAAAACGCTTCAGAGTTGACAATTGAGAACAGAAATTTAAAACACAGCTCAAATAATGAAGGAAAGACGGACTTTTAACCGAATTCTGGAAAAAGAACGAACACTAAAAGTGGTGATTTTGACAACAATGACCGGAAGAGCTAAACCACGAATGTGTGTGCGATGCAAAGATTCGCAAAAAGAGTAAAATTTTTCATTGAATTATCAAATGATAAACGAACCTGAATGGCACGATGGTCTTTGTGGAAGGCAAGGCAGAGAGAGCAGAGAGCACCGTTCATGCAATCCAAGCAATACATATTGCATTCGCTCCTGTGGGAATCGGCATGTAACTTGCATTGAACAAAGAAGCTCTCTTTGAGCAGAGGCTTCAACCATGGCGGCCACCTATTGTCCTCATCGTCAGGACCTCCAGCACCCTTATCAAAATCACAATTTGAATCAGACCCAGAAACCAGAACTTCAAAAGAAAAATTAAACACAAACAGTATCCCAATGCTTTTTCACCAAGAAAAACAGAGCATCAACATAAGCTAGACCCAACAAAGGAGAACCACAAAACACAATGACAAATAGTTCAAAGTAGTAATTAATACCATGATTCTCCTGTTCTTAGGCTTAATTTCCCTAACAGTGGTGTCTTGGTTTTCGATCGCCAGCTTGAAAAAACCGATAAGAGACGAAGTCTAGTGAGTTTTTGATGAATGTGAGAGTTTTTAGAGCAAATATAACCAGAAGCTTTTAGAAGAGTGAAAGCAGTGCGAGGGAGAGAGAATGGGTCAGCGTAAAGGGGGCGGTAGAAGATGAAGATGGCGTTAAGACAGGGAAGGGGAGAAGGCGAAGAGGGGGTCGTTCTTATCCGCACAAAGTCCACAACCAAACCTAGCTCCGAACCCGAACCAAACAGATACGTTGGCTGCAAGGAACCCACCCCCTTCTTTCCTTTTTATTTCCCTTTCATTTTCATTACCCCTCTTTGGTCTTATCAATTTTATTAATTTATTTAATTTCTCACTTTCCATAATTATTTAAAAGTCTATGTTCTCATTCATTATTAGTGATTAACGCTTTTATCTCTAATTATTTAATTCCAGCATCGGTTTGAGCACATCAATTTCGCCCTCAGTATTATTAAACTAAACGGGTAGCTAACTTTGTTTATTTAGTATAATTCCCATTACATGAGGCTGTTTCTTCCCACCCTTGTCCTAATCCAACTTGTTTTGTTTCTTAATATTTAAGTCATTCTTCAAAAATTATGACCCAAATCTGCTAAGCTATTTGGGTTTTGTCCTTACTATAAGTGCATAAGCGAAAGCTCTGTCAAATTTGATCAAATCTCTTAGTTTTGTTAAAGGTAAAAGGTTTATAAAATTGTGAAGGTCTCAAAGTCTCAACCCCAACATGAGCTATGTTTAGCAATGTGATGATCATTGATGAATGATCGTAAAGGACAAACACAGGTGAGGAGTTTGTGTCGTGGATTGAAGCAACTCCATGAAATACTTTTGCAACCTAATAGTGGGAAGAGTATGCATGAGGTTGGCCCTAATAATCAAGGAGGGTTAGGCCTTGGTTGGCCATCCCTAGTTAGAAAAACAATGTGGAATTGATTTAACGAAGGACAGATATAATTTCTAGAAACAGAGTGCTGTTTCAACAAGTAATTATAGAGGAAAATGTACAATTTATTTCAACCAATGATTCTCAATTATTGGCACATACAAATTTTTTAGGAGTACAATGTCCTTTAGATAGTATAGTATATATATTTTTTAATGCCTGAAATATATATATATATATATATATATTTTACCTTTTAGTTATGTACAAATAATTTTTTAAATTTTAAAACTTAATAATATTTTTTAAATTGTTAAATTAGTACAAATAACATTGTCATTAATAAATCTAATAATTTACTAATAGAATAGTAATATATTAAATTAAATTAAATTTATAAATTTTATAATTTTTTTATAAATAACTCCTTTAAATTTTGAGTTATATATAAGTAATTTCTTAAACTTTGAATTATGTATAAATAACTTCCTAGTGTATCATATTTCTACCGATGAAATAATAAATTAATTAATAGTAAGGAGTTACTTGCAATTAATTTCAAGTTTAAAGGTCTATTTGTCAATTTTTAAATATTAAAAGAATTATTTACATATGACTTAAAAGTTTATAAAAATTTTATGCATTTTAACTTTTTTTAAATTTATTTTTAAATATTGTTTTATATTTGCTATCAAATTATACCTCAATTTTTTTTCTAATTGGCAAATAAATGTGAAAAAAGAAGAAGTAAAAGTTAGAGATCAAAATCTATACATCAATCACATGTGAATTTTAAGAATTGAATTGATGCTATGTGAGTCACAAAGATCATTGATACTATTTTTAATCACTTTTATGCGAGCAAAGACAACAATCTTAATTATGAAACATATGAAAAAGAACATAATGAAAATGTAAAAGAAAATGAACTTGTTCTCTTGTAGAAAATAAATTTGATTTTAGGAAAAAAGGTAACAGCCGCTCTCCAATCCATTCACTTTCATCAATTTTTGCTCTTTCATCTCCACAATATTCAAGAGATGAGATAATTGAAGTTGGGACCAAGATGTGAAAGTTTTAAAAAGACACACAGTATATCTAGGTAAAATGTTCGTTTCCTGTTAAATGCTCAACTGAGTAGTCAATATTTATAATTATTCATGATACAATCTCCGTATAAAATTTTGTATCATTTACTCTCTGCGAAATTTAAATATAATATATTCGAAGTACTCGAATTCAAATTTATAAGTCACAGAAGAAAAATATTATTCCTTCGTTAAATAGTATAAAAAGAATATGACCAACTGTAGAATTTCATACGTATGAATCAAACGATCAAGACCTTCTAGTTCTATATATCAAATAGTGGAATACATTGACGGCAAATCCTACGAAGCAGGCTTCTCTAATCCTCTATCGTCTTTGAGAATTGCAAAGACTTTTCAACTTGAAAAGGCACTACAGCATTTGTCAACAAATCAAGCTGGTTGGTTCAACCTTTCTCTCCTATGGCTTTAATTTCACATTCAAGAAAGCTATACATTAACAAAGAGAAAGGTAGCTTCGGCCTCCCCATATTTCAGTCCATTTTTATCTTTCTTTCTTTCTGCGGAAAATCCCAAAAATAAAGGGAAAATTAAAAGAACCCAGAAGCTATTATTCCTTTCCCCTCGTGATAATCAGATGGCACAATGACGAGACTCTTAACAATATATATATATATATATATATATATATATATATATATTTGATAGATTCTAACAATATATTTTATTTGTTTTTTCTTCTTCTATTTTATTAATTGAGGGAAGCATATCATTAATTGATACTATTAGTCAGAGGATAATTAAGCACTAACTTAGTTTGTTATTATATAAAATTGGACATATAATATTGTGGTGGTAAGTGGGAGTGGCGAGATATTTATATGTTATTTTAGTTTTAAGAAAAGCTTAGGGTGGTCCATGCCCATAGTTGCCCTATGCATCTGCCTACTCATTAACTTGAAACACAACCAATGGACACACTCAAACAAGGCCTTAGTTAAAGTTAATGTAAAGTACATAAAAAGATGAATTATGGAGTATGACTTCGTTGCCATTAAACGCATCCAATTAATGTATCTATATCGATCCTTAATATTAAACAATTTAGCGTGAACACTACAGAATCCCATTTCACAAATTTTAAACGTTTACAGATATCATACTCCTGCACGCTGCATTATTTCATATCTTATTCCTTGTCTTGTAGAAGATTGTACAAGATATATAGTTTCCATTTTTATTTATTTTTGAAGACTCCATTGTCCAATGCTTAATAGAAGACAATTTTGATTATGGGAGAAAAGTAGAAGCTTTTGTTAGTGAAGTTTTGCTCAACTGTTAATTCAAATGAGGTTAAAAGATTAATTAAAAGGTTGTTTGATGCGATGTAGTCATCCAACCCGGTCTCCACGCGGAAGACACAATTATGAGAGCTGCGTAGTGAATTGTCCTGCACCTGCACTCATAAATTACTGTGTTTCTTTTCTTCGTTTGGAAGGCGAGAAAATTTGGAGCCGAATATGACAAATCTTGAGAAATATCCCAGAATTTTCATTCCGTTCTTGAAGGAATCGGATTTTCCATAGTCTAGTTATTATTGAAGTCTATTATTGCAGTTCGAACATTTTGTGGACCTGCCAGGCATACCTAAGATAAATTTTGGGATCCTAACAAAATAGTTTCTTCTTCTTTTTTTCTCCTTGATTTTCGTGTTTTGATCAATCTCATGTTGTGAGGATTATTAATGTGATTTTTTAAAGATATAATTAGATAATAATTAAAGGAGAGAGATAAGATGGGAAGGGAGAAAAGTAGTGAAAGTGGATGGCAGTTGAAATTTGAATGGTGCCCATATAAGGGTCAAAAAGAGACCCTGAATGAATCCCATCCATTGCACACCACCATTGACCCAAGCTTTCGCTCACTGCGTCCTCGGGGGCGTTGACTCTTCATACTACGACGTTTTGAGTTTGATGGCCTCACCTAACAAATAAAAAAGAAACATTTCGTACATATAAAATACAAAATAAAAATAATTTTATAGATAAAAATAATTTTTTATTCTTATTTAAAAAATAATAAAAATAAATAAATATTACTGAATAATTATTAAAAAAATATAATAGATATTATCTAAAATTCTTATTTTTCTTTGCTCTTTTCAATGGCTAGCCAAATGGCCTCTAGAACCAAATCCATTTTTTTTCAATTTCTTATCAATTTTGGAGAGGCCAACACAAAATGTGTAAAACCCATTTAAATGATGACTTTTATTTAAATATGTTTGCATCCTACACACTTTATATTTATTTTTTTCTAAATTCGGTAATAAAAGAAAATAAAAAAATCTAAACTCAAATCCAATCTGTTACATTGTATCTTTTTGATACTTCCAAGAAAAATGTAGCAAGATTCTAATTTAAAAATTTTAAATATTTATTATTAATTTCTTTATTAAAACTTATAATAAAATATTAGCTTTACTTCAAATTTTACTTATTTCTTTTAAGGGAACATAAAAAAAAGAAAAAAAAAAGATTTACAATTAAAAAATTTAAATTTGCAAGATTTACAATAAAATACCTTTTTATGATCAAGTTTTCTCAAAGTTACAGTCAGATCCTTTTAAAGTAATAATCAGTTTCTTTTAAAAATAATTTTTACAAATTTAAAGTTCCTAAATATAATTTTTCCGAAAAAAAAAGGTGTCACACTCTGAGCCGAAAGAGAAAAGTTAGATAAGAGGACCAACACATACCAAATGCAATATATTTATGTCAGACTACAAACTAAACAAATAAATACATCTTCCAAAGAAAAATTGAGCTATAAACCACCAAATTAGTTAGCTGAACTACTTTTCATATCCAATTTAGAAGTTCAGACAATATTCCTAGAATTTACCAGACAAAAAATAATAATAATAACATGGTTTTTAAATTCAGCCTTTGTTTTTTCAGAACGGACTTCAACATCAGAATCATGACATCGCACTCTGTAATTAATTCTCAAATTAACGATTAGTTTGATTAAATGGTAATGAGGAATGACATGGTTTTATCTGCTCCTTACAAAAGTTGAAATAGTCAGCTAGAAGAGCAGTTTGAAGGACAATGCCAAAATAAATATGTTGTTTTCGGTTTTAACTCAAGTAGCAAAAGCAAGGGATTGAGAGAGACCAGTTTCTACTTCGTAAAATCCAAAAAGTTGAAGCTGGGTGGTGGTCAATGTGAAACACGCTTGGGTCCTAGATCCTTCCTTATAATAAACAAGGTGCATTATGACAACCTTGACCAAAGAAAATTATATTTAAAAATTTTAAATTGAAGATATTTATATTGAAAGATAGTAAATTTTAAAATTATTTTAAAAAATTTAAGAAGTAAGTAAATTTTAAATTAGATAGAAAAGTTACAATTTAGAATTTTAGGTTAAAATTTTTAATATTTAGATCTTTCATGATAATTTTAAATTTTAATATCTTTAAATATAAATATTTTTAATTTGATATTCTCAATGGTGCTTTTTCTTTGTTTTAAATATTAAATGAAAGGTATTTTGATCAAAAATAAAATTTAAAATTAGACTAAAATATAAAATAATTTTTATTTTAAAAATAATTTATAAAATTTTAATAAAACAGCCTGTATGATTTACCATGTTTCGCTATAAATTCAGCGAATGTAAGTTGTAGTTAAGATATAGATTTCATGAATGATGGGTAGGACCCAATAGAGCAACTTGCAAGCCCTTATAACCACAACTTTTATCAACTTTTTTTTTTGTCTTTTTCTTTTTTAGTTTGGAGTTGACCTCTTTAGGTCACAACATTACTAAAATTGTTACTACTTCTTTTTTTTTTAGCATAATTTATATTACCTTTCTTTTAAATATATTTTTTTCACACGGAGTTATTTTTTTATTTTAGAATTTTATATTTTTTCTTTAAAATTAAAAAATATATTACATTAATTTTTCTTATAATAAAAGATAAATTTTATAATTACACTTATTTTGATCAAAATATTTTTATATTTATTTTTTATATAATGCAATAAGTAATGAATATACATTTAACTAATATAAAAATATTTAATTTTTTAATTTCAGAACAAACTAAATATATCATTTTTAATATAAAATAAATGATATTAAGAAATTTTCTAAAAAATTATTTTTAATAAGTTAGATTTTAATAAAAAAAAATTAATGTTCTTCTTAAAGATATTTTAGATTAATTTTATTAAATTGTACTTCCTCTGATCCTGTTTATAAAAAAATTTTAAGAGATTTTTTTGGTCTCAAAATATAAGAAACATTATATATTTTTTTATTTTACTAAATAATAAATTTTTTTTATTATTCATTTATTGTTATATCTAATACATTTAACAATGCATAACGTTTTTTTATGTAAAATAAAGATGGGTAAAATAGGAAAAAATTATCAAATTTAAACTTAATTAATGAGTTAAATTAATATTAACTGTTTTTTTAATACTAATAAAATATTTTTTTATTTTTAATAAACAGGATTGGAAGGAGTATAATTTAAGTATTTATCACAAAAAAAGAATATAATTTATTCTTGATTTTATAATGATTCCTTCCCCCTTGTTTTTTGGGTACAAATTATTACAACAGTTGATTTTGTCGTCTTCTGCTCTGCAAATTCACACTTTTGTCCACCCATAAATTGGTTTTGCGTTTCATGAACGGCTAAATCAATTATTTGTTGGAGTCTTGGAGAACATTGCTACAAACGGGCAGTGGATTAATAGTATAGATGCACTAATTCATTCCAACTCTTAATATTTAAAATTAAAGATATATAACCCTCCTATTATTGATCTCTCTGTTCAGTGGCAATTAGGAAACGCTCGGGTCAAATATCATACTAATTAGATGTTATAATTCATTTTCAAACAATGGTATCGTTTCTATTAAATTATTTCATAATTAATGAATACGTGATGAATTATAATATTAATTTTATAGCATTATAACAATTTTTCTAATACAACTCCTAAACCTATAATTTCATAATTATCTCAAATAACAAAAATGCATTTTATATAGCATTATTAACAGCAAAGGTTCGATTGATTAAATGAGAAAAAGAAATATAAAATATAAATAAGTAAAATAAGAGAAGACACGAATACTTCTACTTTCAAAAAAATAATAACATCGACAACTACTATTAAGTGATGATTATAAGAATCTAATAAATATTGCAAAATAGATTACATTGCGAGCTATCCCTGACAAGCAAACCAAATGGATAAGTATGCTAAAGAGGTGACAGAGTGCTACATTGTACATTCTTTTCAATAACTAGGCAACAAGAAAGCGCAATAAAAGATGCATTTATATTGAGTTATCTTTGCACAATTTTAAAGTTTAAACTGAAAGTAAATTAGTAAATATGTGTGTTTTTTTTCAAGTATGCTCTCTTGAGGGTCTCTTTGATTTATTTTAATATTTCTCGTATATTATTGCATTTCGATTGCTGCCAACATTGAATTTGAATGTATGTGAATTTGCAAACAAGATGGGTGAAAATAATGGCTAATATAGGGTTTGATATGAGTGTTTATAAATCAGGTCAGAATGGGTACTTAGTTGGCCTGGTGTTAGACTTGAGATGATTTTTTTGACTTGTGGCTCAACTAGACATTCTAGACCTAGATAACTTAGGTTGAACCAAGGGCTATTTAAAAATGAACAAAAGAAGATATGAAGTAAGGCAGAATCAATAAAGATAATAGCAAATAGATATAACTAAAGATTTTTAAGACAGATATGCACTTGTGACTGGAGCCCCATATGTGCTTTGCATCTTCAGTTTCAAAAATCAACAAATGCAACTAGAGTCCCATCTTCATATTTCTCAATGAAATAAATACCAAAAAATTAACAAATGCAACTAAAGCCTTATATTTGCTTTGGCATCTTCAGTTTCAAAAACCTAAGACATCTAACAGATGACAAATAAAAAGAAAAATCAAGCCAAACCAATAAATTATGTGAATCAAAGTCTACATCTAACTAAATAAAACAATTTTCTTAAAATCAACCAAAAGAGAAAAGGGAAAATTTCTTACCTCTAATTTGACTGAGTGAAATGGATGGCTAAAAATAAATCAATGCTAGTAGCTTTGCAAATAGCTTTCCACAACCAGGCACACCCAATAATGTTGACCAAGTCTAGACCCTTGCAATACTATTCTTAAAAGGAATTTCAATTGATGAAAGCCTTATGAAAATGATGATGCAAGAGGCCTAAACTAAGAAGTTTCTTGGCCACTCAAGATCAAGAGAGAAAAGACTAAGTTTAACCTCTAAGTTTTGACGCTTTGTGAGAAGCCAAGAAGATGAAGGTGGGATAGCTTAGCTCTCATCCATTGGTCGCCCTTGGGAGTTTCAACTTGTTGGCATAATGGAGGAGAAGCCAACAGAGTGAGAGTCGCATGATGGTGTGAGAAGGAGAAGACTAAAAGAGTTAGGGCACAATAATAGATTAGAATATGGGGCTCTAAGATCTAAATCGTGCATGATTGAAAGGGTGTTGTGCTACATCCTATAAAAAATATATATATCATTGGCCTATTCTAAGAATTTCTAACCTTATTACTTAACTCAACCCCACCTAATATGCTAACCCAATTTTTTGGCCCAATTTGACTTTTTTTTAATTAAGCTAATTTAATCGAGTTGCATGGGGTTTACTGGGCCAATAAACACCCCTAAGACATGGTAAATGGGTGATTTTGGATTGGTAGAATATAGTTGGATTTACCACCACAAAAATAGGATTTGTTGTCACACATTCATTAGTGTTTTCTATAAAACTGCTAACAAAAATTAAGTATAAGTGGTGGTTTACAATAACCGCCAAAAAAAATATAAAGACAAATTAGAGAAATGTTGACGGTTCCTATGAACCACTAACAAAAATAGGGCCAATGTTAGCGGTTTGTAAGAACCGCCAACATTAATAAATCTTTTATTAGCAGTTCCTAGTGAACTGCCAGCAACTATCTACAAAAACCTGAGGCTTATGTTGGCGGTTCTTTAGGAATTGTCAACAAAACTTATTTTTATTGGTAATTCATTAGGAACTGCCAACGTAAGCCCCCTTTAGTTGGCAGTTTCAAACAAACCGCTAACTATTTGCATTTTAAAATCTTCATATGCTTTTTCGTATTCACCCCCTTGCTTCCTCTCTTCTTCTTGAAACCATATGCAAACTCTCTACAGTGAAAACTCCATCGTCTGTGCCATCCATCTGTCCATGCACTGTCATTTGTCGTCCATCCGTGAGTAGTCGTTGTAGTGTCTGTCATCCCGTGTCATCCTGTCATTGTCCTGAGTCTACCAGTTGTAGTGTCTGTTGTGTCCCGCATCCACTCAAGTTTCATTTGAGAGCTCCACCACAACTATCTGCCATTTCCATTCCACCACTACCCGCCTGCCTCTCATTCAAAATCTCTACTGAATCTACTCCATCCATCCTCCATTTTTATGTTGCTCCTTCACTCTAAATGTCCCTTTCCATCCGACCCTCAGGTTTCAAATAAATACAGATTGACTCTTGAAGCATTAGCAAAACAAATGTTAGGAGATGATAATATAAAAATTGTAAACTTTGATAAAGAGATTTACAATAAAGAAATACATGATGTGCTTAGAATGAAAGTAATAAATTATATCCTTTAGCGTGAAATGATAGGGGCCACTGTTATTAATTTATATATTAAGTACTTCATCTACTATATATAAACTATTCGTTTTTACTATATTCATATCAATTTATCATTAACTCATTTGTTTCTTCATCTGAGGTACTTGTGCCATACAATCTTAGTCCCTAACAACATTATTCGTGTTTATCACTCTCTATGACATTGTCACTTTTTCTCCACAAATATTACATAACCAGCTTACAAGTCAATCACAACAAGTAATGGATCTATTTGTTGCAAGAGTCAAGAATGAAGTGTTATTATTGGCCCCTTACATATAAAGGTGAGTCACTTAGTGCTAAACTTTTCAATTATATGTAATATCAATGTCAATTATTTAATTAGAATTTGCTAACATTGGTTAATTGTCTTAGGGGACACTGGATGTTAATTGTCATCAATCCATGTGTTCCGAAGATATATTACATGGATCCTTTGAATGGCGACCCAATGAACTATGAGTAGATGCAAGAGTTATTTAATAAGTAAGCATGCATATTTATTTTCTACATATTTCTATATAGTTGTGTGTTTTAATTTAAAAATAGTTTCTTATATTAAGTTTTTTTCCACTTGCTTGATAGAGCCGTGGTGATTTTTAGCATAAATCATGAGCTTAAGGTGCCAAAATCAAAAACAGCCACCACGTTATTTAAATGGAACAAAGTAAAGATATTTATCAATATTCAGAAAATTATTGAGTACACAATTTTCTAAATTTAATATGTTTTTTATTGGATGTTTACAATGTCCAAAACAACCAAATAACACAAACTATGAGTACTATGTGATGAGATTCATGAAGGATATCGTCATATACGGACAGCCAATGATTCTAGATATGATATGTAATTTGGTTTCTTTAAGTGATTGGATGATTTTTCTTGCCTCTATATTTCCTTGTGTAATAAAATTTAACTATATGATAGTATTAGTTGCTGGTAATCTGTCATTACAAGTTAAATTTAGTGATATTAATATGTAATTTGCTGCAAAAAGAGAGCTTAAGATCTGAGGAATCTCTTTTTAAGTCGTTATACTACTGGATTTCTTTTAATATAGAACTTGCTTTAAAAAAATACTTCTAAAATTTGATCAAATTTCAGTTATCGAACTTCAAATTGTTATTACTTCATTTTATAGTATTTCTCATATCCATATTGCAAAGAATATTCTAATACTCAGATAGATGAACCCAAGGAGAGTGGTCTCAATACGTGTTTCAATAATGTCTGTTGATTTAGTTGACATTTACTTGTATTAATTTCTACTGGTTTTATATTGTTTAGTAACATTTGATTTACTTATTGTAATTTTTATTTGATTGCTTTATAATAGTTCTTCTTACTGGTTGTTTTGAGTTAGTAAATAATTGATGGCTAGCAGAATTGTAGAACAACAACAAACTGAAGTGCATAAACTGGAGCTAGGTAATTTAAAAAAGAAAAAGAAAAAGTTGACAATTCTAAATAAAACTACCAACAAAAGTCCTATTTTGTTTATAGTTATTTCTAAACCGCCAACAAAAATTAATCTTTATTGGCAATTGTTAAGTAATTTGTTGATGGTTATTTAACAACCTCTAACAAAAGTGCAACATTTTATTGGCGGTTTAGAAATAACTACCAACAAAAGACACGTCTTTATTGGTGGTTTAAAACCGCCAATAAATAGTTGTCTTTTTTGTTAGTGTTTGCATTATTGGCGGTTATGAACCACCAATAAAAAAAATAACCATCAACAAAAGCCTTTTCTTAACATAGTGATTAGTTATAACTTAATTATTTACGACTCTTTCTTAATTTTTAAAGAGGTTATATATAATTCATTATTAAGAATGATATCTTTGCGATGTAGGAGCAAACAATGCTTCCAGGGCCTCCCCACTCTTCCTTCCTATTATTTATTTATTTTTCTTTTTTGTTCTTATTTTCCATCCATAAGGGTATTTTCCCTCATTCTAATCCCTTAAGTTCTTAAGCCATTGAGGGTTAGTTTTTGAGTTAGATAAACCATTTTAGTTTAAATTAATAGAAATATAAATAATGAGTAAAAAGACAAAACTTTGTAACCAATGTAGATAACAAGTTTAAGGGTATTTATATAAAATTAACATGGACATGGATCCCATGGACAAGGAGTATAATCCTGGTCCATGTCTTAGAATTACCACTCGGGAGATTTTCTCCCTTGCTTCCCTTTCTATTGGGAAAAAAAAAATCTCAAATACAAGTCTCCTAATTAAACAATTCTCATAGATCCATAAATTTGAGAAAATTTTGCTATCCCTATTCATTATTCACTAAGAGTTAAATTCAACCCAACCATTAATCTATGTAAATTTTTAAATCTTAATTATTTTTTAATCTAATCAAATAAAAATAATTTAAAATATATGAGTGTCCTTGCTTGTCTATATACATATAATATGTGTGTGTGTAGAGGTTAACAAAAAGGAAAAAAAAAAAGAATAATTATGAGGTGGATCAATAAATTAATTAAGGTTGACCCTTAAAAGCTCATACTTTTATTATTTTTTTATTGAACTAACTCGATTGAGATCAAAACAGTTAAGTTAAAAAGAAGTTATAGGATAATTGAATTAAAATAATTAAATTAGTATAAAGTTTAAGATAATTAAATAAGTACGTGTCAATATTGTGAACCCTAATTGGCACTGTGTCGTGAGGATTAGAAGTACAAAATCACTCTTCCTTTTTTGGGTTTGGGGGGGGGGGGGGGGGGGGGGGGCGGGGAATGAAGTTCAATTAAATAATAAAACGTATGTTTAAGTCCCGTCACTGCCATGTATTTATGTTTGGGAATTGCAGCAAGGACAATCTCGAGTATTCTTAACCACAATTTTAGTTTTATGACTTTGCTGGACCAGAATAAAAACGTTAGAATAGGACTGAACCTGGTACCTATGAACCTTTCAACTTGAGCTAGAGTCCAACGGAAAAAAAAGATTCTGGAGCACTAGATTATTCGGACATGAAAACTCACGAGTCATCTTGTTCCAAAAAAGTTAATAACAATAATAGCTCGGCAAAACATACTGTGTGGTGTGCTCTATGTCTTATAGCTTCCTCCCTCCAGAAAAGTAATCTCAAAGGTTCAGACAATTATTATCCTTTGTCTCTTCCAAATGGCTAAGACAATTTCCAGAAAGTAGAGCCAATGATCACATTCACAAGTGGAATGAGCGAAGAATCAATCATCAACAGATATAATAATGGTGTTTTTCTATGTTTGGGTCTGATCTAGTTTCGGCCTTTTGGGTTTAGAGTGAAAATTTAAAGCAGAGAATTTATTCTGAGCCCAACTCACCTTCTACGTGTTTTGATGAGTCCAAATTTTATTATTGGGCCTTTAGCTGCTTTGCTAACAGATCCAATGGGCTCCCCACGTCAAATAGGCCAACTCAAGCAGTCTACAAAGACCAGAGCAATGCAAATCTTTATTATGTGGCCCAGTTGTATTTCTGTGATGGAAGCCTAATATCCAACTCATAAAAGGAAATTGATTTTTGTTTCACGCTGAAGCATTTCTTTTTTCTAATACTTCTGTTGTCCCATGTCATGGAGTCTAGTTTACTTAAATAATTTCTGCATTCACATTTTTTATAGATATGTAATGGGTAATATGTACAGTTATACAGGCAGTGTCATTGATCCATTATGAACTCCCAAATTGGTACTTACTAGTGGTTTGACTATAGACATTGTTTCTATTGATTTTTAAAAAGTGGGAATTTGAATTTTGACAAAATCCTCTGTAAAATGAAATTTGAAACAAGGTATAATAAGATCAAATCACAACTTAATTCGAGGAATTGTATTCATTTGGTTGAACAGAATAAATTTTGATGGGAATGAAAATAAAAATAAAAATAAAAATGATATTGATGGAATCCTGTAATACATAATTAACTGTTTAATATGACATAGTCATTTCACTCTTATATTTAGTTAGAAGAAAATATTACAAAAATAAAAAAGAAAGTGAAATAAATGATTATAATATCCCTAGTATAAAGTAATAAAATATTCATTTTTTAATATGAAAAAAAATTAACTACTCTTAATAAAAAATATGAAACAATTTAATTTTAATTTTAATTTTTATTCAACAAAAATTATTTTTTCAATTATCAATCATAAAAAAATATGTTTTGGATAAAGACATTTTAATCATTTTGGAGGTCTCCATTCCCACAAATGAGGAAATGGGGTCTCCCCCTGGAAAATGAAAACAAATTAAAATCCTCCAGCCAAATAGCTTTATATACAAGAATTCTATTCACTTTTCCTTTCTATCATCCCAATTCTAGTAAATCATACAGGTTCAACTTCAAGATTATATTTTAAAGCCGAGAGACGTTGCAGTGAAGCAGGAAGAAAATAAACTGAATCAAATGGTGGGGTTATGCTCGTTTTAGATAATTAAGGGGAAAATAAAGAAAAGGTCAAAAGGAGCAAAAAAAGGTATAACCGTATAAATTTCAAAATAAAATATAGTAGTTTTAAATTTTCTAATTAATTTACATCAAAATAAAACAGTAACTTTACGCAATTTAAAAAATATTCAAAAATAGTATTCCTACTTATTATTTTTTAATAAAAAATGAGTTAATAAAATTTGGTCCACGTAAGAGCAAAACTTGACTACATTACCAATAAACTTTGATTTAATGATATTAGAGTCTTTTTCTAAATGAATTCAATTTTGAATTCTTGTTAGAGCCACATTAAAATATACATATAAAGAAAAAAGTAATTCAACAATGTTTTCAACCATTATGCGTAGAACTATTAAGTATTAGACTTATGTGTACTTTTTTTAAAAATATTTTTGTTATTAGATTCTTTAATTAAAATATAAAAAGTGTATAGTTGTTTAATAATATCATGACAAATATATAATTTTAATTAAAAAATTATATAATTATTTGCAAAAACTATGCACTTATCATGATACTATTAAAGAAATATATATTTATTATATTTTAATTAGATAATGTAATAACAAAGATATAGATAATTATACATAAGTTTTTTTCAATTATTAATATCCAAAAATAAAATATAAATATTCATTTTTATTTTTTTGGGGCAAGGGTTCATTTATACTTTTTTTTATTAAATGAACTATGTTACAGGTAGCGTAAATTACTTCTCCTTTTTTTTAAGAAATATGATAAAATTAACACAATTCTCTTCTCTATTTTAAAATATTATATTTCCTTTCCTTACAACTAAAAGGTACATTACACTTATCTTATTTACAATAAAATATACTTAAAATTACATTTTTTTGACAGAAACTACTTTTATATTTATTATTTATATAATATAACAAATATTAAATATATATTTCACTCATATAAATAGTTACTTTTTAGGATTTAACAAATTTCAAAATTATATGATTAAAAAATAAAGTATTTATAACAAAAAAAATAATTTTTTTAGGATTAATCAATTAAAAGATAAAATTAATAATATTTGATTTTAGGAATAACATGTATGTTAAATATAAGTTAAAATGTAGATAACTCCTTAATTTTGAGTCAGTCACGTATAATTTTCTTGACCTTTAAAATTTGATAATAGACTCCTTTGATCTTCTATTTTTAAGCATATAACCCCTTTCCGTTAGTAATTTCTTAAATTGCTAATGTAAAATGCTATATCCAACTTCAACATATGGTGGCTAACATGGATTCAAGGGCATTTAAGTCTTTTTCTCTAAAACCAAAACACATAACATCATATTCTATTAAAACAATATGCACATTTAAGTCTTTTTCTCCCAGAGTTTAGAACTAGACCACCATTGACACTAGAGCTTCTTGTTGCAAAAATGGAGCTCCTAGCTCTTGATAAAATCGAGTCTCCACCATCTCTGTTCTAAATAATTCACCATTATTGAAAATGCAGAGAGAGTTTTAAAGAGATCTATACTTAGAGATGCCTCTATGATTCACCATCCATGTGTTACTTTTCTCATTAAATCTATCATTAACAATTTTGCCGCAATCCTTCTCCTTTTTCTTCTTGAATAATTTTTTGATTCTCCAAAACCCACCACTTCTCTTGATCTCAATGCTATTGTTGTTGTTTTGCCTAAGAATCATAAACTCATCTATTGTAAGCAATTACAATTGGAAGAAGACTTAAAATAAGAGCAAATCAATGTATTATTTTTTGCCCCTCTCACAATTTTGAATGCTATAAACCAAAAAGAGAAAATGCAAACATAAATTAAGAAGTACCAAAATTATGAATTTTTTTTCCTAATGTCCTAAAGTTTAATATAGCTTTAAAATGGACAACTCTTGAGCTATCTTCTTTCCTTTGCTATGAGATCTTTAAGCTTGCAACCATATCTTTATAGTGTGGCAAATTAAGGTGGACATGGCTAAGGCGACACTCATCATCATCTTTTCATTTCCATTTATCAATTGAGCTATCAAGCGAACAATGATCTTTCACTTTGTATCTTCAAATTATGCTTCTTCTCCTCCTCCTCCTCCTCTATCTCATCATCATCATCATCAAGATACACAATGCTGGTCATGCTTGGGGTTCTAGGCATACCTGCTAATGTTGAGGTCCTAGCAAAATCTGCGTCTTGGTCATCTATTTTTACTAAGCTGCCTAAGCCTTCAAAAGAACCACAATGATGCAAGAATTGTGATTAGAAGAGATCTCAGTGCAAGAGCAAGATGAAAGTCATTGTTCCCCACAATGGGAGCACACTGTGCATTTTGTTTTAATGGAATATGATGCTATGCATTTTGGTCTCAAAGGAAAAAACTTAAATGCCCTTGAAGCCATGTCAACTTTTATGTGTTCAAGTTAAGTTTCATGTGTCATTTTTTATTAGCGATTTAATAAAATAACTAACAAAAGGGTTTATGTGCTCAAAAATGGAAAGTCATGGGGCTCATTGTTAAGTTTTGAAAATTATGGAGGTTATGTGCAACTAACTCAAAGTTTACAGGAATGATGTATATATATATATATATATATATTTGTAAAATTAAAAATTTTCATAATTTTAAAAATAAATTAAGTTTATAATTTTCAGTAAAAAATAACATTGAGATAAACTTTTAAAAATGCACTTTCTAATAAATTATGTTCTTACTAAAAAATAATATTATTTTTGGGGACATTTTGAATTTTTTTATTTTAAGAAAGTTTATGTATAGTATTAAAATAAAATAAAAAAGTATGTGTGTGTGTGTGTGTGTGTATATATATATGCCTGAAAAAATTGTGTATAATTTGGATAGAGCTATTTATCCTTACAAATAGACGTTGGAAATGGATCTGCTTATATTGGATATTCTCATTTTCTCTCATGTCACTCACAAAACTTGCTTCTTTTTTTTATTTTATATTTTAAATGATTCCCTCATTAGAGAGAACATGAGGGAATATGAGTTTTACAAACACGAGCGAATTCTGATCCATAAACGTTTTATTGATTCACATGACTATATTTATTGGATGAACAACCGTAATCATTAGTAATATTGTTGGAGCGAAATGATAATACCCGTCTATTTTACATATCATATCCACCAAATTATATAATAATTTTACCTTAATCTAGAAGAGAACAACAAATAAAGATAAAGCGAGAAATGAGAATCCTTCCCTTTCAATTATCGTCCCGCACGTGAAATGCTTAAAACTCTTCAATAACAAAGAGTATTAATTAATATTTTTGCTCGTTACCCTACACTGTAGAAAATATTTATTATACCCAGAATTAAAAAATTAGTATCATTGCTAATTATTTTTTGATAATTAAATGATTTTCCTTTAAATTTTAAGATTCAATTTAATCATCATTTGAAATTAAATTAGATAATTTTTATTTGAAAATAAATATATTATATGAAAAAATATTAATTTATATAATTTTTATTTGAAAATAAATATATTATATGATAAAATATAAATAAAAATAATATTAAATACTTAATATTACATAAATATTAAAAATAAATTAGAATAGCAGGGTGAAGGGGAATTAAATCCCGTTTTATTGGGGATTCAGAAAGTAGATTGAAATTGGATGTAAATACAAGGGAGCGTACTTGATTGGAGAGGAAATGATAAGCTCTAGTAAGTGGGGCCTGCTACTAACAACTTGCTGTTCAAGAAATCTATCAATATCATTTATTATGGGTGTAAATGGGTTAGATTAGGTTAAATTTATGTTTGACTTAGGGTTTGGTCAGATTTGATATTGAGCTAGACTTGTGGCATGCCTTAAGGATGGTCCAATCACATATTGGATTATGCCTGACTAACTTGTCTCTTTTTTTTTTAATTTTAAAAGATTTTAAAATTTTAAATGCTCATATCTTTATAATTATTTAATCATTTTATATGTATAATCATTCATTTTGATATGTCATTGTGAAATTTATGCAATGACAATGAAAAAAGTGGGTCTAGATTAAGAAATAGGGAGAAAATACAAGTTTAGATGGTGAAATTTTAAAAAATTATAATTCGGAGTTTGATGATCTATTTGAGGCATTTTTTTTTATTTTGAATAATTTTTCAAGACAAAATTGATGCAAGTGTTAAAGGTGGTTTACTCATTTTTTTTTAAAATGCTTATTTACTATTTCAATTTTGAGATTTTTTCTTTTAAATTAAAAAATATACATTTTTCATCTCATCTTCATTTGTACAAATATGATAATTATATTCAAAAGGAGACTAACAAAAACCTTGACTCCCTAACTATTTATAATTTATAAAATGTGTTTAAAATTTTTTAATTAAAATTACAAAATAACCATATAAAATTTCTTTTCATTTAAGTCACTATTTTTATTGTTATATATACAACCAAGTTAGACTAGCCAATACAACTAGCCCGGTACTTGGCCTAGCCTTGCCTTGCCTTTTTATTTTTAATTTTTTTGACTAGTCTAATTCAATTTGGCTAGGTTACACTAAGTTGTTGTACCCTTTTATGATTTATGAAGCCCCTTCTTTAAGGTCCCTCCATTAATACCATCTAACTAATTATTTTGCTATCTCTTTTATCAAACACACTTATACAAAACAACATAAATAAAAACTATCAAAATGCGAGAACTCTCATGAATATTATATCATGTGTAAATAACCTTTTGATTTTCAAAACTTAATAATGGACTCAACCTCAAACTTAAATTTATATACAAGTAATTCCCAACCATTAGTAAATCTATTAATTCACTAACAAAAGAGTAACATGTCAAGCGGGTTATCTATAGTGGCAGAGCCAAAACCCTAAGTTAAGGGATGAGGTTGACATATTTCTTTTTGTAAATATACTTTTTGTATTTTATTTTAGCCCTTAGGATAATAAACTAAAACTTTAATACACTTTTTGGATATGATAGCATATCTTCTAAATTAATGTCAATTTGTTATTGCTAAAAATTAGATTCAGGAAGTCTATATGAAAATTGTTGCTTTGATGTTAATTTTTTTTAGAAATTTCATATCTTATACAAAAAAAAATTATACTTTTGAAATACATTATTTAAATAAAAACTACAAATTGAAAATACAAATTTACTTATTTACCTTTATATGAGTAATAGATAATAGCATAACCAATTTTTTTTTAGAAATTTCATATCTAATACAAAAAATATATATACTTTTGTAATACATTATTTAAATAAAAACTACAAATTGAAATTACAAATTTACTTATTTACCTTTATATGAATAATAGATAATAGCATAACCAATACTTATAAGTTGGCAACTTAATATTCAAAATTAAAGTAACCTAATTAAGCTTTTAAATTTCAAATTAAACTTAAAGATTACCTTAGGAAGCTAAAAATTAAAAATTAGAAGTGTAGGTATCACATTTTTGCTCAAAGAATAAGAAAAGAAGATGATGGAAGGAACAGAGGAAATAATAATAATAATTTTTTTGTGAGAGTTACATATATAGTACAAGTATAAATTTAGTAAGTTTAAATTAAAATGTCAAATAAAAAAATTATACAATATATGAGTAGCTTTAGTGAATTCAAACTTTTAAAAAATGTGGGGCATCATGTCGAAACCCAAAGCCATCTACGTATAATTTTTAAATGACTAGTTAAATATCTTAATCCTTAAAAAAAAAAAACGGATGAAACACTTTACTACACAGCTGCATCCGTTTGATAGGTAGAATAGAAAGAAAAGTATAAAGAAGAAAGATAAGTTTTATGGACAAAAAAGAGATTTTTGTATTTGTACTTTAATTTAAATTTAAAAAAAATAAATATTATTAAATGATAATTACAAAAATCCAAATATCTTGGTGCGAAAGAAAGACTTAAGGAGCCACTATCTTGGCATCTTCGGACTCCAAAATCCAAATATCTGAGGCCTCCTTGATATAAACGCGTGCTTCAGCCACACGTGCTCCTTATACCAAGTAAGGCCATTTCAAACAATCTATCGTTGCGCGGATGATGCCTCTATTTTATACGTCTATTACCATTCAATGCCTTTGACCATAGAATATTACACTTATTTATTTATTTGTTGACACGAACAAATCAGCCCTTCTACCAAAAATGACATGTACTGTTATTTAAATATTTTACGACTGCATAAAATTTAAAGCAAAATTGCATACTTTGAGAAATTTATACACTCAGAATTAAAGCCAAGAAATGAATGACATATGCATAGTGAAACCTGATCTCATTCCCTTGTGTGAACGTGAGGGTTGCTAGTTTCAATGACTGTCAATGAATTGCGTTACAGCTTTAAGAAAAAAGAGAACTTTAGCCGTCAACCCTTCAACAACCCCTCAACTTTCATAAATCACTATCACTTAGCTAATTTCAATGGCATTCCCGTAAATTCAAAACTCAATCAGGGGTAATTAACTAATCCTCAAGACCATTCGCGTCTACACGGCTTACGGTTTACCTATTCCATGCTAACTACTCCTCTTAACCCCAGTTGGGGTCACGTTAACCATGGTTAACTTAATTTGTCTGCTTCCTGCCATACCACTCTGCCTTTATAAAACCCCCAGCCACAGACAGAGAGAAGATCACATCACGCCAATTTTTTCCCACCTCGACAGAGCTCAGACCCAAGAAAATGGCGTTTTACCTAGAAGAGGAAGAGGTTTGGAAGTGTCCCAAGCATCCATCGAAACGACGCCGTACCGGAGTTTGCCCTACCTGCCTTCACGACCGCCTCGCTACTCTCTGCCCTGACTGCGCCGACGTCCGCCCTTGTTCCTGCTGCGCTGCAACAAACTCCTCCTCTTCCTCCTCCTCTTCGTCTTCCGTTTCTCGACTCTCCCTCGCTGGCGACGGTGAGGCTACCGGCGTATTGAAGCGCTCGCGGACCGTTGCCATTCCGTTTCTCCGGTCGAGGTCGAAGTTCCACGCCGGCGACAGAGAATTGGATCGTGACGGCACGGCGGTGAAGGATTTTCCCGGTCTGACCAGAAGCAGGTCGACGAGGTGGTTTTGGTCGATGTTCAAGCCACAGAAGAGCAATCAGAGCGGAGTGCAAGAGCAGGATTCTGAGAGCGTCGTGGTGGAAGATGAGGCCGGGAGTGTAAATAGAAAGGGGGCGAAGATGATGAAGTCGAGGTCTGTGGCGGTTTCCGGCGGCGGCGTTGGAGAATTGAGAGAGCCGAAGAAGAGAAGGGGGTGGTACTTTCCGAGTCCGATGAAGGCTTTCCGGCAATCCCATAGGGCCTCCAAAGTCCTTCAGGAGGCGGTGGTCTGTGCATAGAGATCAAATTTTTGCAGATAAAAATAAAATACTTTATATGAACGGAGAACTAAATATATTCTGCACCCAACCCTCAGGGTATTGCTCCTAAATTTTGATCCTGATCAATCCTAGCGCTATGCATCAAGGTGGGGCTGAAATGGAAATTTCTGTTATATTTTCTTTTTGGGAGTCGGTGCATGAAATATCTAAGATAATAATATTACGTATGATACGTCATTCGTGTGTTATAGAAAGACACCGAGCAATTGCTGTTAAACTCACAATTTAATTCTCTAATTTTAGCGAATTTAAATTTTTATTTAAAAAAATTGCACCAACTCACTTATAAATTCAGACTCAATACAAATTTAATTTAATTTATTTTTTATTTAAATAAACTTAATTAATTTAATATTTTTTTAATTAATTTTGACGAGTTATCATATGGTTGAGTCCAATTGAATTTAAAAAAGATAAAAATTTTTAAATTCAATGCAATTGAGTAAAAAATTATACATAAATAATATTTATATTTAAACTTAATTAAAATATCTATATTAAGAGAAATGAATTATAATATAAATAATTTTTTTTATAAATTAGTATAATTTAAATTTTATTTTAATAAATTTTTTGTTATATATTATATTTTATATATAATTATTAATAAATATAAATTTTTACAAATTTATGATATGAGTTTATGTTACGAGTTCATATCTTATTTATAAGTTTACTTAAACTTATGAATTTGACAACCTTGCATCAAGTGTTGGTTGGTTTGATTAGACTGCACGTGTCTCAGTCTGGGAGCGTTAACTGCCTTACAATTCATGCAAATAATTGTTACTTGATATATTTGGTCCCACTCACCATGTCTTTTCCCGCAGATTAAACAGTAAGTATGTATTATATCTCTTTTTCTTTTTCATGAATTTATTATCATAACTTCGATGGATTATTGATAGTACAAACAATGTGATGGCTGGTGAGTGCCATAATTGTCCGTTTTTTTGCGGTTAAGTTATAAAACTTGCAAAAACAATCAGAGAAGCACCCAAAAAAATATTAACAAAAAAAGATACGGAAAGGATATAAAAAAGAATATTAAATATGAGGATAAAATTTTATGTTTAACAATAATATTCAATAATAATGAGAAAAAATAAACACAAATTGAATGTCCGTGTACATGTGCGTGTGTCTATATATATATATATATATATATGTATTTATATGGACTAAACATGATAAATATATAATTTTTTAATAATAATATGATAGATGAATTATAAATTTATTATATTTTAATTAGATAACTTAACATTATATGACCCTATAGTTGAAAAAAAAACTAATCTCCTCTCCCAATTAACGTTGAAGAGAACTGTTTAAATCTTCTGACACAAACGAAGTATATTGAAATGAAGCAGAACTGGAGAGCAGATCCTTTGAAGTAAGTATTCCCTGAAGTATCTGAAGTGTCTCACAAATCTAAACTTTTGTTTATTTAAAAAAAATATTAAAAAAAAAATAAACAAACAAATTTGAGAGAAACTTTAAAGTAACTTTAGGGAAGGATACTTTAGGGAATCTGCTCTCGAAATGAGCCTCTGTATCTTACCGAAAGTTTTGTAAGTCTGCTGGTAACTGATTGTGACAAGTCATACGCCAATAACGTGCAGTGGTAAAGGCAAACACTACTAACCGATAGCCTTGAGGTTCCAAAAAAGTTCCTGATGAGGAAGAAATAATAAACAATGTCTCACGGCATCAAAAGGAAAAAAAAAAAAAAGAAGCTTTAGTATGGGATTGATGTAACTAATTTGACCAACACCATTTGCGAAAGATGGTGTTGCCAAACCAAGTTGAAATTAAAACACAATGTTTCTTCTGCCTGGTATTTCGAGGAGCAAACCAAAAAGATAAACACCAACCCAGCTGAGAAGGGTATGGCCCTGAAGTTGATGATTGACACAACCGTCGGAGGCTGGGATGGGTATGTTGAGAGGCAATTAAAGGTCGATTCTGACATATAACACAATGTAACATGCAAATAGCAAAATGTGGACCGGTATAAGGATCTTAAATTTTTTGATTTCAACAAAACCATATAACATAAAATACCAAAATGATAATTGCCTATATAATAGTGCACCTAGTTTTTAACACAGTTAGATTTTGGAAAATCAAATGTGCAACCATTGAGAAATATTAGCTAGCATTATTTGATCAACCTGCAGCGATAAAAGAGAACCAAACCAGACTGCTCTATCAAACAAATATTGTAAAAAGAAAATGATTAACAGTCTCTTGACAAGAGTAGCAGAAAGGACAACAATCCTCAATCTGCAAATGGTTTGCTTAGAGAATGAAAGTAAGAGGAAGAGCATGTCGCAATAATTTCCATGTAAACACAATCACATGGAAATGAGAGTTTCAATTCCTATAAAGCATCCTAACACAAAACCCCCACTGAAGAGAAGATGATGTAGTATTTGACAACACACAATATCTATACATATCTGACCCATTTCCACACCATAATAATTTGTCTAGCTAACCTGTAGCTGAAAATGGCAATTGAGAGATATGTCGAACTAGAGTTGGAGAATATAGTTGAGCTAAAGCTTGAGAATTCCAAGTGTCACAATTATGTAAAATAAGGTCATTAATTGTTGCATACAATATTGTGAGCTTGGCTGCATAGACCACCAAGAGTAGTTAGATAAGGAAATATGAGGACCATTTCCCACGTGCCATCTAAGGTGATCACAAATAAGGAAACTTGAGTTTCAAATTTCTTTCCACGTCTAAGTTGTTGCTAAATGAGGATTAAGTGTCCCAGAATAATGATTTTTATAATATGTAGGACGCAAAACATGAGCCTCCAAAGCAGAGTTAGATGCAATAAGCCTCCAAATGTGCTTAGTCAATAAAGCTTGGTTAAAATTGCGTCTGCTTAATGCCGAGTCTGCCCAAATGCCAAGGACGATAGGCTTCTATCCATTTAAGCAAGTGAGATTTGGGTTTGGAAGAAAAATGTCCCTAAAAAAATTTAGATAACTTCATATCAATTTCATGACAATATTTCTTTGGAAGTTTAAAGTAAATAAGAGATATGTCAACATGGAACTTAAAAATGACTTGATTAAAGTTAACCGCCAACTTATGATAAAAACAAAGACTTCCAAGAGCGAAGCTTGTGATCAATCTCTATTAACATTTATCTCTACTAACATCCATGTTAGAACCCAAATATTTACCCAACCTAGCCATATATTTGGCAACAAATATGCTAGAAAGTATGTATATTTTTTAAATTTATGTATAACAAAAGGACTAAAAACAATTTTCGATTTACCAAGGTTAATACATTGACTAGAAAGCTAGCTATAATTTTGCAAAATGGAATGTACCAACTCATATGTTTGACTCAAAGCTTTAAGAAATAATGCTATGTCATTCGTATACATCAAGTGTGACAAAGGTACAAATGTTGACAAACATTTAACCCTTCCTATGAGCAATCTTGTTTAGCCTTATGAATCAAACAAGAAAGAATGTTAGCACACAAAATAAACAGATAAAAAGAAAGTTGATCACTTTTATGGAGCCCTTGTTCCAAGAGTATGTAAGATTGCCATTAACTAAAACTTGATAAAATACCATTGACACACATTGCATGATAAGTTGAACCTAATGATCAAGAAATTGTATTTTCTTCAAAATCGTATGTAAAAAATTCCAAGAGACCTTGTCATATGCCTTAACAATATTTAATTTATAAGCACACCAATTAAACTAAGGATGCTTAGTATATTGCAATTTTCATATAAATTCAAATGCTAAAATTATATTGTCAGAGATGAACTAACCAAGAAGAAAGATATTTTGATTGGGAGCAATAAGATCTAGCAAAAAACATTTGGGACAATCACAAATGATCTTAGAAATAAGACTATAAACTACATTACATATACTAAAATGTTGATAATCCTCTAACAATTGAGATGAATCACATTTGGAAACCAAAATGATTATTCAAAGCTTTTAGTAGGTAACCAGAATGAAAAAACCAAGCAGCATGTCAATCAAATCACCTTTAAGCACAAACCAATGAATTTGAAAAAAAATTGGCATAGAATCCATCCAATCCAATGGCACAATTAGCTTTCAATTGAAATATAGCTTACTCAATATCTGCAATAGCAATAGGTGCCTAAATCAGTTGACGATCGTTAGAAGATGGAATAGAAATATCAAATTGGTCCAATTCTTGATAAATTTGATTAGCTAATAATGCTACGGAAGAAGCAAACATTCATTGAAAATAAGATTTGGTGTGTTGCTCAATATGTTGGAAATCTTGAATCAACTGCCATTCTCAAACTTAATTTAGGAAATAAAATTTAACCAAATTGTGAAAATATTTAGTATTTCTGACATTTTAACCAGCCAAACTTGTCTTACTTTTTACACCTGAAGGGCCTCTTCGCAATCATACTAAAACATGATTATTATGCTTTCAAGCTACCTTTATGGTCCTGGAGTGGAGCATATATCAAAGTAAGATTTGAAATTTATCCCAAAATCAACATATAGAGAATAATTTTTTTTATCATAACATTTGTGAAATAAAAATGGCCTACTTCATTAAAAAAATAAAAATTTAATCAAAGTGAATATTTCAATAATGAGATTTATTAACATATTTATCTTGGTAAGCTTTTATTAATTAATTACATAATTAGTTGTTGCATTTCGTATTGAGAATGTCAAGGTTGATTTCGTACATAGTGTTTCATAAATAATATCTCATCGATGAGAATTCTTGTGCGCATCAAGTGCACATACACTTAACGGCCATGATTTTTGTATGATGAGCGTTTTTTGTATGGATCAAATGTTGATTGTTAGATATACATACACATGGTAATAACACTTTTAAATCACAAATTTATGGTCAAAATTAATGGAAAAATTATCATAAATATATAATAAATGGCTTCCTTGGTATTAATGATTTTTACTAATGATTTGTAATATAGTGATAAATAATTACTCCTCTCGCTTCTCACCTAAAATCATTTTTTACGCTTGGTACATTGTAAATATATATACATATATAAGGCATATCAAGTGAAATAAATGATCTTATATGAAAGCTGAGAAGAGCACATAATTATATTTAGATAGCAAATCTAAGGTTGAGATTAATGCAAAAATTGTCATAAATGTATTGTCTTTATCGATTTTGATATCAATGGATGTTTTATTACTCTCAACTATCAATTTGTGATTTAAGAATGATTATTTCCTCCTTTTATCTCTCACATATGAGCATTTTCTTCCCATGATATGTTATATATATATATATATATAGAGAGAGAGAGAGAGAGAGAGAGAGAGAGAGAGAGAGAGAGAGGGAATAACAGGTACACCAGTGTTAAATTTAACATTTGTACACCTCTCAATATTTTATCATGGAATGTGATTTTCATTGATCTAACTGTTGATTTAAAATTAATTATTATGTTTGATCTTGCATACCAAGTTTTAAAATAATTGATAGTCTTTTTATATTTGAAAGTTTTATTATACATTAATTTTGTGTTATATTATAGCGGAATACCAAACAATGTTGGATTAATATCACTTTTTGTAGATATGATAATTATGATTAAAATTTTTAAGCTAACGGTGAATTTAGGGAAAATCTTTCATCTTATGTAAAATTATTTAATGGTGTACAAATGTTTTTTTTATTAACATCGATATCAATTAATCCCTATATATATATATATATATATATATTGACACACTCACTTATAATTATTTTTTGATGCCTCTTCCACTGTAATTGTATTTCCCTTCAAATGAGGCAATTTGATAAAGAAAAAGTAAGAAGTTGCTTGATCCTAGCTCAGAATGATAATATCTAGATTTGCTGATACTCGCGCTAAAAGAAAAATTACTTGTTACATTGGCTCAAGTGACCCTAAAATGATTGTATATAATTAGGCCTACCGTATTTATTTATTCATTTCTTTTGTGTGCCACACAATCCAGATCAGTTGGTTCATCACACCTTCTCACCTAATGTCAAAGTTTGTATTAATTACCTTTTAATATTTGATCATTCCTTGATCTCTTGTGTCTTGAGGCATGCCCAAGTCAGGAATTGAGTTTTTTCTTCTACTCTTTTATGATAACTAATCATGTACGAAAAAGTCACTATCATATGTTGTTTGGTGTAACCAACCAAACTTTTAACTCCAACCAGGGTATTGTCCCTATGGTGTGAGTATGACGAGGGATAATTTGAGATATCTTTGCGATAAAGTAAATAAATATTTTAGAGAGCTACCAAAATATCTATTTGAATTTTCGTTATTAAAAAAATTGCCTACTCTTTTGAAGCCCTCCAGCAATTGATTTATTAGAGATTATTGTCTAGACAAGAAAAGAATACTGCTTAACAAAACATAGGCTAGAAAACAACTCGATGAAAATGATATTTATCTTCCTTTTCGTTGCGAGAGAAGCTTTCCAATCTGGAAATATTTTTTCCAATAACAACAAGGGCACCAAATTGGACAAAATGCCACGGATACTTCTTTTTCTTTCTTTGATATATCGCTATATATTAGTGAAAATTGGATAAATATTATGCAGCATCAAATCCGAAGTAAATTAATTAAGCTCTCTATCTAAGGAAATGGGATTTCCTCAAAGTACTTAACATTTTGGATTTATTCATTATATGAAGAATCAACGGCTATTTATAGAAGTAGAGGAAAGGGCTGAGGAAGAGGCACAAGTCGAGAAAAGAATCTTGTGTTGTGACACGTGTTGACTCATTTTACGGTTATAAAGAAATCGACACGAAAAGATTGGAGGGTGTTAAAGTTAATGATACTGATTCCCAAATCTAGCGATCAGTTAAGTCACTGCAAGACATTGAAGCCCAAATGCATATTTTCACAAAGGGAACATATTTGCCCTGTTCAGCTAATTAGATGGATAGCCCTCACCCTGGATGGTAATTGTTGAGGGCACCATGTGTACTTTCATATCTTTTTGTTTAGGGTAAATCACAATAACTTTTCTTATCAATTGAGGTTTTAAGAAAATGTTATTCGGTATTTTGACTTCATTTATAATTTCCCTTCACACTTAATATTTTAAATATTTTTTGTAATATATCCTCCTAACATTAAAATTTCTTTAATCCTCTACTGAAACCAAAAAAACAAAGAAAATTACAGTAACCTCCCTGAAGTTTAAACTTCAAGGAAAGTTATTGAAGTGAGATTAATGGACATTTTAATAATTGTATTTAGATATTATTTTGTTAATAGAAGTTACTGATAGGAGAGAACAATGTAATATTTAAAGTAAAAAGGATATCGAATAATATTTATTTAAATCCGAAAAAAATGTTATTATAATTTTCCCTTTCATTTGTGTTACTTTTTCTTGGTGCCTTTAGTTTTAGTTTGAATTACATAAGGAAGCTAGTGGGTAGCTTTGAATTTTCAGCATCATTGTGATCACTTGGATTTTATGTGACGCAAGATGAAGTGAGTTGAACATCATATTCAAGCCCTTCTTTATTTGAGAGCAACAGCGTTAGCCCGACAATTCTTAATTACCGCACACGTATATATATATATATATATATATATATATATATGAGACTCATTTTTTTTCTTTTCACTAATTTTTTTCTTTTTCAAAATTTACAGAACTTTTACAATAGAAACCTTTAAAACATCTAGACATGTTGATCAATTCATTAATTCTTGTTTATGTGTAGCTTTTATATACGTTTTGACAAAACAATGTTCTTTAGTTTGAATTTTGAAGTTTATTCATTCTCTTTCAACTTTATACAACTATACATATTCCATCACTTGGAATTAGTAAACTATGCCCTTTTCAATACTAAAAAGCAGTGACGGAAGAATATCTTACTCGATCATCTATGTTCCCATATTCAACCAAGAAAGTCAAATTTTAACGGCACAAAACCCCTACAATTCAACGTATAATCTTGCTTTATAGATTTTTTTTTCTTTTTTCTTTTTCCCTTTTCCCGTCCCTTCCCACAGTTTCAGCGATAAAATGCAAGCAGTTTGAGAGACCTGGCTTGACTTCTGCATAAATTTACATTGCGTGATAATTTATTCGTCCAAATAAATTAACTTGGTTCTCTCATAAATTATAGAGTAAATTATATCCTTTTTTCTTTTAGATGTTTAAATAATTTTTTTTCTATTTTAAAAATCTACACTTTCTCCTCTTGTAATAAAAAAATTATTGATATTCCTTACAGTAAAGAATGAATTATAATTATATTTATTTTGATTAATATATATATTATTCATATAATATAATAAGTATAAAATATATATTTGATCAATATAAAAATAATCAAGTATCTAAATTTAAAATAAAATAAATTTTTAGTTGTTAATATAAAATAAGTAATATTGAAATAAACAGTTAAAAATATTATTTAATGAGTTATATTTTTTAATAAACAAATAAATATTATTTTTGAGAATATTTTAATTTTAAGAAAATTTATGTAATTTTAATAATAAAATAAAAAATTATATAATCTAAACATTTTTTTTAAAAAGAAAGTAATTCACTCTAAATCCTAATATGGCCTCGTAAAATAAGTGTATTATTTACGACAAAATCATCCTGGCCCAAGACATTGAAAACAGAATACTCGTATGTCGTACCCACTGCCCCTCTCATTTCTCTCGTAAGGTAGAACACAAAATATGTATAGGACAAAGCAAAACCCATAATTCCGATCTACGTTACTGCAATGTACCTAAGCATTGTAAGGAAGAGTACGCAATTTTTTCTTTTTTTTTTTTATTCTCACTGTTAACCACGCCGTCACTTTGCCAGAACACCTCATCGATCATGCGCACGTGAAGCTTGAAGCTGAAGCTGTTCATTTTACAAACTGGTTTCTTTCTTTTTATGCGTAAAGTCGGTCTCAGGCCTTACATCATTAGTCCTTTTTAGGAACAATGGATTCTGTGCCACCAGATACGGACATACATATGCACATGAACGTGTTGCTATTTTCAAACAGCAATGCAAACCCAGCGAAACACAAGTGGGACATCTGTTTTCAAGGCTGTTCTGATATCCAACATCTCCTCTTACTCAGATTTTTATGGCACTTTAATCATTGATAACCTCTGCTACACACATGGCCCTTTTTGTTTCTTTTTCAAAGTGTTATATGGAGGCCATAACGATGAGGCTGGATCCAAAAAACCACCCAAGCTAGCCCAATTGTTCTTTTGGGCCCAGCCTATACCTGCTATAGGAAACGCTTGGAAGTGCCTCCAATCGAATTGGTTACGGGTTTCACAAGCATGCCTAGTTTGTTAAGAGAAGGATGAGATGGAAGACCCAAATTTAAGGTTCTAAATGACAAGATTGGCCACCAAAAAAAATAAAGGAAGCGACCGTGAGAAGCATCTTAATTCGTTGGAAACACTGTATATATCTCTTTTAAACCATAACCTAATTATAATTTGGTATTCTAAATTGAAAATATAACACTTTATCCTTAAATTATCAAAAGTATTTCATAAAAAAATTATTACAAAAAATAAAAAAATTTCATATCAACTAAAATTAATATTTAAAATTATGTGATATTGTTTATCTTTTCCTTTTTTTCTCCTTGTGTTTCTCTCAAAATTGCATGCTTTTTATAAGTTAATTTGTACTAATATGTGATATTTTTTGGTTTTATAATAGTTTCAAGATATAATGTTACATTTTAAACTTTGATTAGATTTAAGTGCAATATTTTATATTTTTATTATTAGATTTTTTAATTAAAGCATAAAAAATATACAATTCTCTAATAATATCATAATAAGTATACAGTCATATACTTGTCATAATATCATTAGATAACTATACAATTATTATATTTTAACTGAAAAACCTAATAGCAAATAAATAAATAACTATATATAAGTTTTTTTTAATTTTATGTTGAATTTCAACTTTCTACATTTAACAAGTATATATTTAGAGAAATATTAAAAAAATAAAATAAAAGATAAGTGAAAAGAGAATAAGTAAATTATATATATATTTTTACTCTCTGTCACTTTTTCTAAATATATAATATATTATATTAAAAAAACATAATTTAGAAAATTTATATTAGATGCACAACATACAACCATCCTCACTTTCCTTGTGCATACGGTACAACATTACTGAGGATGTGGCTCAATCCAAGAATTTGGTAATACTGTATGAGACGTCAGAAAAACGTAAGGGGGTAAAGGGCGGAATTGGGGCTGCGGAAACAAGCATGGGCGTGAAGGGAGAAAAGGCAACCCACTAGAGAAGCAGAACGAGATGGGTGGGTCCCACCCCGCTGCCACTTTTGAACATCCACTACCCTTTCATGTACTGAAGCCAGTTGTTGCTGGTAAGGTGCCTTCTACTTAAAGCAACGGCCTTTGGATCACTAGGGATCCCACAGGCCTACAGCCTTGTATATGCACCTAAACTCCCATTAATTTAGCCTCTTAAAAAATTAAATGTCTCATTTAATTTTAATTTTTTGAAAACAATTCTCATATTAAATCCATTATTATAGAACTAATTAAATAAATAATGTGATTTAATAAAATGAATGATGATGTGGCTGTTACTTTCTTATGTAGCAACAAAAAATTGCATAAGTATTTTCCAGTGCATTTCAGCTCTTTGAAGCTTATAAAATGCACAATTTTGATGGCAGCATTAGTATTTAATTAATAACAATATTACTCGTTTCAATCAGGGTCATTTTATCTATAAATAGCTAACATGTATGAGGATATTTTAAAATAAAAAGAATCTTTGAAGAACTAAAATAAAAGATTTATTTTTTAAAAACCAAATTAAGATAAAAGTGTACGTAATTTTAGAAGATAAATATTATATTGAGATATAAAGGATATAAAGAGGTTTTGTTTTTCTTCGATGACTATACTAATTACATGCCATTAATTGTGATATAGGCCTAAAAGTAAATTAGGTTACATATATTTTTTGTGTTCTTTTTTATTTTTCTCATCATTTTATTGCTCATATTGGCAATTGAGTGTTTATTCATGGTTACTACGCAATAGAAAATAGATATTTCATTAATGCTTCTTATCGTTAAAAGAAATTCGTTAATGCTTGGCTGGAAGCCACTTACTTCCCAAAATCATATATACAAAGTGCTGAAATGAAGCTGAACTAGTGGCCACATTGCGGGGCTTTTTTTTTTTCCCCCAATTAATATTGCTCTGCATAAGACAAGATTGACAAAAAGAGACAAACAATCCTCCGTTGTCTGTCATTCTTCTAGCTACTCCTCTGAAAGTGATCGAGTTGAGCAAATTCTGATGTCTTCTCCTCGCTAGAACTCCCATTTCACATTAATGAAGCCTTACAGGAAATGAGAATTAAACATCAATCTATGCTTTTCTGCCTTCTGTGATTCGGATGAAAAATTACAGCTATGTGCATATATCTTATATACACTAGTTTTTCCTATATAAAACGCAGTGTTACATGAACGGATCCAATTTTATAAATGTCTGCCACCTGATTTAGTAGCTGGAAAAATGGATAAAGATTTAAAATATTTATGAAAATTCTACGTTTTAATTTTAGTATGACTTTTAATACTCAAACAAATTATAGAAGAGCTTCTACAATTACATAATAATCATGCTCCGAAAATTTATGATACGATCATATATAATTAATATACTGAGAGCTTATAATTACTCAGTTGCTAATAACATAGACTATTAAAAGATAATATCAAAATTAATCTAAACACATTATAATAATGTAATTAAGATCTAGACGACCTTCAACAAGGCTAACTTCTCCATGCATATGCCACCCTTATATTCACTTCACAATTCCCATCCGGATCATAAGCTATGAAGATGAAGGTGCACAACATCTATACCCGATGTATGTTTTAAGTGTGGTATACTACAAAGTCGAAGTTCAAAACCACTCTATGATTGGTGCAATTCATTCATTGGCAGAATGGCAGATTTATTATATTTGCCTATAGCACTTTGTCACACAATTAAACCGACGATCAAAATATAATATAAAATGAGCAATATATTCTAGTATCATGTGCTTGATCAGTGGAATAATCTGAAATGGATAGCACAATCAATTTTCCTTTTTGTTTTTCCCCGGCTCAACATTAAGTTATAAGTTATGGCAGTTACTTCTGTTTGTATAGAATATTTATCTTCCAACTACGTACAGTCTTCGTTTCAAACAATTCGGCTTTCCTATGGCTATTGGGATCATTCACACAATCTATAACTATGATATTTCCCTGATTTCAATAGCAAAATAAGCAACACTTGATGTAGGTTCTATATCCTTTTGGACCACTTGGCTTTGATGCTATGTCAAGTTTGTTTTTTCATAATACAGAGTATAAATATGTAGGTTCTATATCCTTTTGGACCACTTGGCTTTGATGCTATGTCAAGTTTGTTTTTTCATAATACAGAGTATAAATTTCTTAACTGATATGCTTATAATTTGATAATGAAATTTGGTATCTCTTTACCAACTTCACAACACCTGGCGAATGGTGCTAAGTGTGAACGGCGTAAAGCGCTTCATCTGAGGGAGGAAATAATTTGGGTTTATGAACCAGCTTTTTGATAAGCACGATGAGAAACAAGATCAAATCAAATTTACAAATGGACGACAGCAAAAGCTCACTAGTTCGTCTAATAGTGTAGTAACTGTTGATGCCCGTACTTGTATGTCGAACTGCCCTGTGATTCTTTAGTTAAAACATAATACAGGAAATTTTTATTTAAGGGGCTTAATTACGTGGTACAGAACTATTAAAAAAATTTATTATATTTTTATTAGAAAAATAATAATAAATACTTAAAATTTCCGCTTAAATTTTGTTTAGTATAATTGAAAATTCTCTCTTCTGCATATTGTACCGCCACTCTCTGCACAATGCGCGCTTTAGGACCCCTCTAATGGCGTAGTCCCATGCCTATATATACCCACCACCTCTTTGTTCCTAAAACCATAGTTGTGGGCTTTCAACACTTTCCCATGGCAACTTCTAAGCTTGTCAGTATTGCTTTCTTTGTGTTATTAGGTTTAGGCATTTGTGCTGCTGCAAGAACACTCCTTGATCTTGAGGAGGATTTCAGGTTTGGCTTAGACCACGGTGATGGTGTTCTGCATCATGATGGTGTAGTAGCTGGAGGTTATGGTGGTGGAGGAGGTTCCGGCGGAGGTGGAGGATATGGAGGCGCTGGAGAACATGGCATAGGTGGCTACGGAGGAGGCGCCGGAGGAGGAGAAGGTGGGGGTGCAGGATATGGACCTGGTGGTGGCGGCGGCGGTGGAAGTGGTGGAGGAGGTGGTGGTGGTTCTGGAGCTGGTGGATATGGAGGAGGCGCCGGTAAAGGAGGCGGTGAAGGCTATGGTGGAGGCGGAGCACATGGGGGTGAGTATGCTGGTGGCGGCGGTGGCGGTAGTGGTGGAGGTGGAGGTGGCGGTTTTGCAGGGGGTGCTGGAGGAGGTTATGGAGGTGGGCAAGGAGGTGGAGCTGGTGGTGGATATGGAGGAGAACATGGTGGAGGATACGGAGGTGGAGGTGGAAGTGGAGGTGGCGGCGGAGGCGGTGCAGCTGGTGGGGCACATGGAGGTGGATATGGCAGTGGAGGAGGAGCTGGTGGAGAATATGGCGGAGGTGGCTCAGGAGGAGGCGGTGGCGGCGGCTATGGTGGTGGTAGTGCCCATGGGGGCGGATATGGAGCTGGTGGTGGGAGTGGTGAAGGGGGCGGCCATGGTGGATATTATCCCCGAGATTAATTACATTAGAACTGTTGTGTCCAAAAAGAATAGCTCCTCTTACTCATACTAGTAAGTAACTATAATAAGAAAATTGTTACCCAAAAAAAAAAAATTATAATAAGAAAATGGGTACGAGGACGCTTATAAAGTATTGAGCTCTGTTGGATGCATGTGTGCAAGTGTAATTTAATATGAATGTCAAATGGATGCTGTCAAGACTTTGATCATTTTACAATAATGATATATATATATATATATATATATATCTCCAGTATTCATGATTCCATTACTTCCTTTAGTAATATGTTATGGAACTAAGACAACAAAAAAGTCCTCCTCATTAAGCCTCAATGACGGAATTGAGTTTCACTTTGTGAGTAAATTCGGCGAGTTATGAATCACGTTAGGATGAATGAGCCAGTTATAAGCCTTCAAACAAAATCATATATTATAGCGAAGCAAATATAGGTGCTGACTTCTTTTATTGGTCATTGATGGAATAATCAATAAAAATAGATTCATATATATCTTTATTATCAAAATATGGGAATTAGCAGAAATTGTTTTGGCTAAACAGGGATCACCACTCACCATATAAGCACTTGATATTATGACTTTTCTGTTCCCATATTGCTTGGCCAAACAAAATAACTGTCCGTTGTGGAAGCCTATAGGCTATAGTATCAACTGGATGGCACAAACTAAAGAGCGTAGAATTTGGATGTCCATGTGCCATCAAATCAGCACCACAAAGCGTGGCTTCTTTAGAACAATAAGAATATTTGCTTGAGCAACCAATCAAAAGAAGAAAAAGGAGTGGGGATCAATCTTTGGATTGTTGCCGATGACGACCCCTTAAAATATAACGGAAAGGCCTAGAGATCCCATTGGTCATATCAAATCACACTAGAAAATGGCTTCAATGATTAATATAATGAAAAATGTAAAAAATTTTCTTAAACTTTAAGTTGTTTATAAATATTTTATTTTATTTTTAAAATTTAAAAATAGATATATCAACTTTCATGCTTTAAAAAATAAATCTATTTATTAACCTTTTTAATAGGGATTTAGTGTGGAATCAAGAGGTGATATCTCTTTCTTTTTTTTATTTAATATTTTTTGACATATTACCATTGAGGATAAATAAAAAATTGTTATGCCAATTTTGAAAAAGAAAATCTAATATGACATTTGAATTGATATCATTAAAAAATCTCTTTAAATTTTTGAATCACTTACAAAGAATCTTTTAATTTTTTATAATATGAAAACAGGTCATTTAACTTTCACATACACAAAAAATAAAATTATTTATTTTTTTAGAATGTGAAAGTTAAATGACCTATTTTTGTATTATAAAAAATTAAAAGATTCTTTATAAGTGATTCAAAAATTTAAAGAGATTTTTTGTGTTTTCTTTAAAGAATTATAAGGCCCTGCTTTCCCTTCATTTATTTACAAATATTCCAAGCACTATACTAGGGACAGGTGAAGGGGCTCTATCCAATTAGATAGACTCGATAAAAAAAAAAAGATATGAGCCCAAAAATCTTAAAAAAAAGATTTATTTTAAAAAAATTGAATGTAATATGAGTTAAACTTGAGTTTTTTTTAAAACCCAACCCAAATTTGACCCATATTATGATCAATTTAGCTCTTTTGTATTATTAATTAATATTAATATTACTTTAAATTATTCACTTTCTCTTACTCAATAATATATAAAATATATATTATTATTATATTTTTAATATTAATATTATTTTTTTCCTACCATGCGTAATCCCAAAATCTATTTAACATTACCCATATTGATAATTCTCCCCTCTCAATAAATATGGTCTTTGATTTCCTTTTTTTTTTTTTTGGTGCTTCTAATATGAAGGACCAAATCTAGATTTTTATAAGGCCTTTAATCACTTGTTAAATTCTCTTCCTATATGGTCATTGGTTTCTTTTTTCGTTGTACTTAAATATATTATACTTTGCTTTTTACTTAGCCAGGTTAAGGTGGGTCGAGCCCTCTTTTTATTTCTTTCCTTTCAAAGGCTTAACCTATTTAAACGAGTTGGACCTGTGCTCAAATCTAATCTTATATTGCAAAATAGGGATGGGGTGTACATGGTTCATCAATCCATTGGAATAACCATCTTACTTTTGGACCATCCATTGAAGTATTCATCTTATTACCCAGGGCCAGCTCTTCATTGACAAAAAGAAAGTGAAACATTTATATTGCACAATCTGATAAATTTTGCCTTAATACGCTATTGGGAGAACATTAATATGAACTTGTGAATGACTCAAAAAGCTAGGCAATGGCACGAACATGATTGTGCTTCTTGTTATCTAGTTTGCCGATAATCTTAACTAGGATTGATGTAAATATGTCAAATATATAATTTTTTTTCAAAATTTAATGTCTTACACACACACACACACACAATACCTAATTTGATTTTTCAATCTAATTATCTGTATGCAATGACGGATATAAATATATTGAAAATCTGTACCACCACCATTCCTCCCTTCCCAAACCATTGAAAATCTGCACTTCTTATGTATTCTTTGTAATTGTTTTTTTTTTTTTTGGCCCAAATTCTTAGTAAGGTTAATATATTGGCTATATGTATTTACTTTAGCATGTTTTTGAGAAGTTTTTAACTTCTTGCACAATTATATATGACTAGTTATCCATAAACTCCTCTCTTTCATGTTTTAAAGCTATTTAAAATAATTATTAAGTGAAAAATGATAAAAATAAAAACCTTAAAGTGACAAAAATTTTATATAAAAAATATATTCATTTTTATTTTTTGTCCCTCCTCTGTTTTCATTCTAGATCCGTCCCTCCCCCTACACTCTTAATAATTATCAGAACAATAAGTGGTAACCGTTTTATTTAATTTATTGCCTCACCAAATTTTCAAATAAAAAATATGTACCCTGTATTTCAAATGATATGCTCAACTCAAACGGGACAAATGCCGCACAATTAATTCGATAGAGCACTAAAATGGCTGAAGTCCGCACTGCGCTTTTCTGCTCATTTGGAAGCCAATATATATATATATATATATATATATATATATATAATTTTATAGATTGAAAAAAAAAATTTGTCTTTATTTTAATTTTAATTTTAAAAAAAGATGAATATTATTCAATAATAATGAATAATAATTACAATAATTTAATAAACATTACACACAGTTATATAAAAGAATTTTTCCTACATTTCAAACTACCAAACACTCCATCAATTACTCTTGCAAGTTCTCCAAAAACTAGCATGGTTTTGAATTTACGAGATAATATAAATGTAGAGACGATAGCTCAATAAACTCACAAATTACTGGAGCAACATGTACGATTTTTCCCAAGTTACAAAGACAGAAAGATACGAATTTTATTATCACAAAATAAAATAAGGAAGAATGGAAGACAATCAACATGCAACCAATGTGGAGCAGAAAGTAGTGAGTCGGTAGTGGGTAAGTAGCTAGATAAAGGGAACAAGTTTAGGGTTTATAGGTCTAAACTTTATTATTGGTCCATGCTTGGATATGTGGAAGCCAGCAGAAGCACACAATATTGGCAACGAGAGTGAGAGATTACAAGTCTCTCATTCTCAGTGCCCTTTCTACTTTATTTCACAACACCATAATAATAGATGATTTTTTCTCTACAATTTATTGCGTTGTCCACATCCACGCTTTGACATTCCAACATCCTTGTCTATTATTATTGTCACCCTCTTGACTATTGTCTCACATTTGAGATATTTAAGCCATAACAATTTCTGCAACTTTCGTTATTCGTTTCGTCCTTTTCCTTGGCTTCCTTAGATTCCTCAGAGGCTGTCAACTGAGGCGTAACAGTGTTTCCTCCATTATTCTGAAACCTGCGTTTGACCATGTCTACTTTTCCATCTTCCTTCATCATCACACTGTTACATGGAATATTTTTAGCATAGAATTCTCTGTTCCTTTTATGATACCTGTTCTAACAAAATTTACTCGCATTAGAATCCTCAGATTAAAAATAGAATAACGCTGGCATTGAATTTTGTACTCATTAAGTAAAGCCCATTTTTGTCAGTAAGTGGCTTTGATAACCATGTTCAAATTTTAAACATCATTTGTCTTATTTAAAAAAATTTTGCGTGGAAATATTTTCTGACAAAAAAGAATTTTAGTATTAGTTTTGTGAAAAAATAATAAAAATTTCACCAAATGCACAATTTTTTTTTTAATTTTTGAAAGGATAAATTTTCTTAAAAATAAATGAGGAAACTATTTCCATTTTTGCTTGTGATAAGTATCGTCATTATCATCTACCATGGGCCATAATCATCATTAAAACCCACCATAAGATAGGTTTGGGCTCAAATCAAAGTTTTTAATAATTTTTTTAATAAAACAAACAATAGAAAAACTTTTTAACCTATAAGAAAAACTTTTTATTTTTTATTTTTGAATTTCTCACTATTTCTCAATAAATATTATACCTGTCAAAGGCCACCCATGTTGGATAAAGGCTCTTAACTTGCTCAACAACCCGCTGTTGCTGAGGATAACCCATTACTACTTTCTTTTGTAGCTCAACCTGCACATTGCATTTTAGTTTTATTTTAGATATATGGCAAGTGCTAGAACCATGTTGGGATCAAAGCGACGAAGGTTTCACAAAGAAGAAGGACTTCACTAAAATAAAACTTTTATTACTCATTCAAAGCAATAATTTACACAATATTTCCTTTGACTTTTCAACTCACTCTTATGATCTCTCTCTGACGTCACTCACCTCTCACACACACGATCTATCTTACACATCCACACTTAGGCTACTTACTTCAAGACATATATACAACAATTACCCACACACTTATTTATACTCTTACATATCAGTTTTACATTGCATCTAAAGCCTTCTTTATTCTTTTATTTTTATCGTCATTAGTAACTTTCTCTATTGTTTTAAAATCCTTTTAATTTACCACCATTTACATTAAGTTTCAAAACATTAAGTAAATACAAGGACCTAAAGATTCTAGAAAGAGAAAGATAAAAATTTCTAGAGAGAGAGATAGTTGGTGATCATTCAACACTCTCCCTTATCGACTACTCTCTCTCAATGTCTTCTTCGTCATTCTGCATTACTTCATGAATTCTTCAAACTTGGCTCCTCCAAGTGGTTTGGTGAGTATGTCTATAATTTGATCTTTGGTCTTGATTGACTGCATCTCTACTTCTCCTCGGAGTACCTTCTCTTTGATGTAATGGTAGTGCACCTCCACATGCTTAGTACGTGCATGAAATACTGGATTCTTTGTAGGTTGAATAACGGACTGATTATCATAGTGTAACTTCATTGGATAGTCTATTTCTTGATGCAAGTTTTTCATCAACTGCATCAGCCAGTTGCTTTCCTATGCTGCTGAAGTCATTGCTCTATACTCTACTTTAGTGGTTGATAGTGATACTATTGGTTGTCTTTTTGCTCACCCATAACCCAAGGTTAAAGATATACCCTATGGTTGAGCGACTTGTATCGTGATCTCCAGCATAGTCAACATCACAGTATCCTTTTATTTTGCATGTGACTCCTTTCTCATATAGGATACCATATTCAATGGTACCTTTGATATATCTCAATATTCACTGCATTGCTTCTAGACGTGGCTTCCTTGGCTGTTGCATGAATATGCTAATTACTCCAACCATATAAGTTATGTTTGATCTTGTTAAGGTGAGGTAGATAAGACTACCTGCTAGCTACCTTTACATAGTTATCTCTTGTAACTGCTTGCCTTTGTGTGAACATAGCTTTGTGTTTGGCTCTAACGGAGTTGAAATAGGCTTACATTCAAGCATACTAAACATTTGCAATAAGTCTCTTGCATATTTGTGTTAGCTCAAGAATAATCCTTTCCTAGTGTACACTACTTCAAGACCTAAGAAATGCCTTAGCTCACCAAGCTCCTTCATTTGGAAGCATAGGATAAATTAGTCTTCATGTCAGTAATCTCCCTTTCATCATCTCCAATGATGATCAAATCATCCACATATGCTGGCACAATTGCTAGCCTTCTATCTTAAGCTTTCACAAATAAGCTTGAATCTATTAGAGCCACTATGTAACCACTTTGGATTAGGAATTCTACAATTTTACCATACCAAACTCTTGGTGCTTGCTTTAATCCGTAAAGGGTCTTCTTTAACTTGTACATGTAATTTGGATGAGCCTTGTTTCTAAATCCTTGTGGTTGCTCCATATATATTTCTCTATCTAATTCTCTATGTAGGAATATGTCCTTCACATCCATCTGCCAGAGCTTCCATGACTTGCTTACTTTGAGTGCCAATAAAACTCTTACTGTTGTAATTTTTGCCACCGAGCTAAAAGTTTCATCATAGTCAAGCCCATATTATTAAGAGAACTCTATGCAACTAGCCTTACTTTGTATCATTCAACTAACCCATCGGGCCTTGTCTTTACCTTGTAAACCTATTTGCATGATATGGGTTCTATATCCCTTGTCTTGGGCACCAAGTCCCAAGTTTCTTTTTGTCTTAAAGCATAAATTTCTTCTTCCATGGCTTGCCTCCACTCCTTGTACTTTGAGGCCTCTTCATATATACTTGGCTCTCTTACATCTTTAACTAAAGTTGCATTAGCACATGTGAGATTTGGCTTATGTACCCTTGTAGACCTTTACAGTGGCGATGGTTGATCTTGTTCTACTTCTTCATCTTCTTCTTCATGCTGGTTTGTCCTTTCCTTCTCTGGGGATGATTGATGTACTCCTATATGCTATGGGCTTTTGGCTTTTAGACTTACTAGAGAGTTTCTACTTCTTCTATAGATTCTAAACTCTCAGTCTCTTGTTGCTCTTATAGCTTTTCTTGTAACTTCTCTTCTAGTTCCTGAGAATCTGGCAACTAAACTTCCTGTGATGACCACTATGATAATGCTTCATCAAACACCACATTCTAAGATACGTAGTATTGACCTGTAGTTGGATCACAACAACTCCACCCTTTTCGTTCATTATCATAGACCACAAATATACAGTGCATGACTTTCTTTTCAAACTTACTTTGAATCTGATCTAGAACAAATACATAGCATATGCATCCAACTACTAAAAAATGGCTTACTGTAGGCCTAATCTTCCATAACTTTTTAAATGGTGAGATGAATCCTGTTTGAGGTAATCTATTAGTCACATAGATTGTTGTTTTCATGCATTTTGCCTAAAATCTCATAGGCACATTTATATTTTTAGCATGAAGCATACTCTTGCACATATATGCTAGATGTCGATTTTTCCTCTCAGCAACTCCATTTTGTTATGGTGTGTTGGGGCATGTCAATTGACATTGTATGTTTCTTTCCTTCAGAAAGTTATAGAACTCATGAGAATAAATATCGATGAAGATAATCATGTTGTGATATCCACTCATCGATATTTACTTTAAAGGTCCAAATACGTCTGAGTGAACTAATTGAAGTGGTACCTTTGATTGAAACTTTGAATCATTATAAAGAAGTTGATGTGCCTTACCATACTAACAACTAGTGCACATGACACCATCTGTACTTCCAACTGAGGGAGACCTTTTAATAATGACTTCATCATCACCTTAAGCTTTCCATAACTCACATGTCCCAATTGTGCATGCCATAAATCAGCGATTTCATTCTTCCTTGTCTTGTCCATGTACACTGGTTCTGCTGACATTACATGTACTGACTCGAGTCATTAACCTTCCATGATTGGTGTCCCAATTGGCTTTAAGTTTTTATACACTTTGATGTCTTTTGGCCCAAATGCTACATAATTATAAGTTGAGACACATATCATAGATTCTTCTTCATCCCCGATATGTGATATACATTGTGTAATAGTATCAAACGAGGACTATAATGAGGAACTATCTTAGTCTCACAAACATGTGCAATTGGCAACTTCGAATTATTGGCAGTCACCACCACTCACTTGCCTTTATATTCTATCTTGCTTGATAATTTCTTCTCATCTCTAATCATATGATTTGAACAACCTGAATTAACAATTTAGTCTTTTTCATAATTAATTACTTTGTCACTTACTAAGATGAGTGTAGTCTCTTTTGGCTTTGTGATACAAGAGGCTGCAAATTCTTCTTTTCTAAAAAACTCTCTTGTTAACATTTTTTCTTTGATTGCAATTTAGGTTTGAAAGTCTTATTCATCTTTGTTGTCATTTCTATGACTAGAGGTGGCAGCATTTCCTTTAGCTTTCCTAAACCAGCAGTTTCGAGCGAAGTGGCCTCTCTTTCTGTAGTTATAACACTGGTCATTCTTCTAGTGATTCCTCTTTTTGTTAGGCTTGTCTTGACAAGCTCCCTCTTGCTAAGAAGCTCTTTTCTTTTGTCTTCGTTACTAGTTATTTGCCCTTTTTGCTTTATTTCCTCATGGCCGAGGTTCGGTAGAACTATGGCCTTTACCACGAGAATCTCCCTTTTTGGCATAGAAAACTTTCTTGTCATTCTTAACGAAGACCCTTAACATTTGTTTATCCAACTCCTCTTGGTTGGCTAATATATTCTCCAACTCAACAAGATTTGATTTTGTAGTTTAACCGTTAATATCTGTGACAAGACCATGAAATTCTGGCCTTAAGCCATGAATTATGATTCGCCTCATTCTCTTTTCAAAGATTTTGTTCTTTAGATCTAACTTTGAAATCCAGTCACATAACGCTTCTTACTTTACTAAAATACTAGCTTACTGACATATCTTGCTGTGAGACTGCCATCCATTTATTCTCTAATATTTGAAGCTTCTCGTTGCTTGTTTTTGTGAAGAGTGTCTCAAGTGTGTCCCAAGCTTCTTTTGGCACCTTTACATCTTGTATATGTTGAAGAAGATCATCTTCAACAGGCATTGACAAGACATACATTGCTTTCCCAACCTTCACCTTCCATTTAGTGAGTTCATTAGGACTTGTTGGTTGTGTGGTATTACCACCACCAACAATATCCAAGAAATCTTGCCCAATCAAATAAAATTGAATACAAGTAGATCAAGTTTTATAATCATTATGAGTTAATTTCTCAATACATGTGATTGTTGATGCAATCTTTGCCATGGTGACTTAGAAATGCCCAGCACTTCGCCAAGTAAGTCAGGTCCATGACCAAATGACTTCACAGTCCCAAATTGTGCACTAGTGGAATCTTGAGATAATCCTAACTCTAATGGCCTACTATCAAAATACTCAAGCTATACCGATAACTCTTGACCAACTTGGTTGCTTTCAAATAATTAGGCTTTGATACCACTTATTGGGAGCAAAATAGTGAAGGTTTCACGAGGAAGGAGGATTTCACTGAAACATAGCTTTTATTACTCACTCAAAGCAATAATTTACACAATATTTCCTTTGACTTTTCAACTCACTCTTATGATCTCTCTCTCATGTCACTCACCGCTCACACACACCATCTATCTTACACACCCATACTTAGGCTACTTACTCCATGACATACACATTACATTTACCTAAACACCTATTTATACTCTTACATATTGACTTTACATTGCATTTAGAGCCTTCTTTATTCTTTCATTTTTATCACCATTAGTAACTTTCTATATTATTCTAGAATCCTCTCAATTCACCTCCATTTACATTAAGCTTCAAAACATTAATTAAATACAAGGTCTTGAAAATTCTAGAAAGAGAGATAGAAATTTCCATTGATAGAGAGATAGTTGGTGATCTTTCAACAAACCATATATATATTGATCGATGGGAATAGTAGAAGTGTATAGAGTGGTAAGTATTATACCCTATATTTTCTGCAAAGATCTATCATCTCTTGCCTCTTTAGATTCTTTGCATCATTTCTGCACTCACTTTTGTCATTTTCCATATGTACATCTTCTAGTTCTGCCATCCAAAAATCATTCCTTATCTTTTAAAATAATGCAAAAACAATGTATGATTTCACAAACTAAAATCTTTCTCTTTTATTTCATAATATGTAAGACTTCAAGTATAATTCTCTTTATCACTTAAATCACTAAAGGAAGAATATGTAAGATGACCAAGTTACACTTACATGGAATGTTAAGCCATGGCATAAAGCCAAGAAGAGTGACGATGCACCCTACAGTAACAACATTGTTAAAGGTCCATTGAAGAAGCTATATTGTGAATTGTCTCATCCCATCCATCACAATCACCATATGTTTGTTGGTGTTCCCTAAGTTTGGAGACTCATAAAATGGAACATCATCTCCAAATGACCTTCGATCACTTTCAAAAAGCCTTGGCATTTATTTTTCTAGGTTTTCTTTTTTTAATATAAATTTACAGAGGGAATGAGTAATTCTAGTGCTTATGCAAGTAATTAATAAAGAAAGAATAGGGAAAGGGAATTGTTGTAGACATATTTAGTCCTTAAATAGACAATGCCAATGTACAGAAAGAGCAGTCTAGACAAAGCTCCCAACATGACCAAGAGTTGCTTAGTAGTTGTCCTCTAGCATAAACAATACTTGCTCTTGAAAGTAACGATAATAAAAGGGATCATTTAGAAGAATTGCTTATTATTTGCTTTTGATACAAGAAGCCCTTGATATTGAAAAATACATTAATAACAAGCTATAGGTCACCTAATAGAATCTTTGCAGATATAGCTGCCTCATAAACTACTAATTTATAACTTTCTTACACAACCAAGCTAATATGCTATTGAAGTTTAGTTAAGCACGGATATCCCTTTAAATTCTCATATTGCCAATTATTTTATATAAAGTTCAAATATAGGGAGAGAAGCAAATTGATAGGAAATGTAGATGAATAGGATCTGGATATTATATATGATGATTCACGCTACTTATACTGTGGCAGACTTGTATCTTCTGGAAACTATAACTAACATTATATAATAGTCATATATATAACAACTTAATTAATCATGGACAACTATTTTAACCATAACTAAATTTAACTTAATCTTTTACATTAATCCCTTCAAACTCAAGTGAGCTGAACACTGATTATGCTATTTCCTAAGAAAGAATGTAGAGAATTTCAACTTGTTCTTATATCACTTTTTCACGTACAAAATATAAATTAGCTTGTTCTTATATCACTTTTTCACGTACAAAATATAAATCGAGTTCAATGTGCTTCATACAAGCATGTAACACTGGATTTGCAAAGAGTAGCATAGTACTCAAGTTATAACAGTAGAGTTTAGGAGCCCAAGTTGTAGGAATGTTGAGTTTTGTAAGTAATGATTTCATTCATGTAATTTTAGTGACCAAGTTGGCTAAACTCTATTATGCTTTAGTACTTTACCTTGAGACAACTAGTTGGTACTTGGGCAAACTCCTGTCATTGCGATTGAAGGTTCAATCTGCATCACAAAAGCCATATAGTTTTAGATTTTGTGATTTCTGACAATGTAATCCATGGTTAGTTGCCCCACCTACATACCTTAATATCCTTTTAGCAGCTTTTTAGTCGTCATTCTTGGGTTTGTGCATGAATGACACACCTTGTTGACATCATAAATGATATAGTAGGATTATTCATGTAGTTATCTCATTTTGTGCCATGAATTTTGATAAAAATTATGTGATTTCTTATGCTTTACACTATATTTTGGTTAGGAGTTGTTAGCAGGAGGAGAGAAATAAGTTTAAAGAAAAATAATGATTTTTAGCTATTACACAACCCATACATAACTTCCTCAATGCAAAA